>CM044437.1:47745808-47757707 GCA_024363595.1 Xenopus borealis
CCTGCTAATAAAGCACTGTTATACTCTCCTCATCCTCGGCTACCAAACACAACACTAATAGTATCTCTCCAGTCTCTCTTTTTGATTGCAATATTGAACTTAAACAACAATGAAAACACTTTTTGTGTTGCTTCCCATGAATAACACTTTTGCATCCCTGTGTGGTGGCTATGAGATACAGATCTCAGGTGTTACCGATATGACCTCTATCCACATCTTATCAAGATGCATGAACAGCTTACAGTTCTTAGGTACAGTTTAGTTTGTTTTATTTATTTTGTTTTGTTTTTTGCATAGATTCGTTTAAGTGCCCCACATTTTTAAAGTTTTGACAAATAGACAGTGAGGTTGTCCATACATTAAATTATTTATGAATTAAATATCTGACAGTGAATAAAGCTTTGATACATAGCTAGCCTTTTTACATTCTTGGTTCCTACTACATTCTCCCTCATCACCAACAGTATGCAGAGAAATCAGAGTCTGAATTTATATGGTCACCCATTTTAAGCACTCTTTCTTTATACTGTATTTCTTACCAATTTTTGTTGACATTCTGTATTTATATAGAGCTGTTTAAATATCTCCTCATTCCTATTGGCACGTTCAACCTTCCTCAAAAACAAGGTACAGGAAAGCATTTAACTTACTGTATCTGTTTTTAAACAATTCTACAGTTTTAGTTCTTTAAAGTGTATTTCACAACCTTTAGGGAGGCTGTAGCCACCAAGTAAGTTTATACTGTGATTCTTTACAAGAGTGTGTTGTTACAAGTTATGCTGTGGTTATAGAATACAGAACCTGTCATATTTGTCCTGGATAGCTCCATTTTGTCCCTTAAAGTCTGCCACAGCACTGAAATAAGAGTTCTCTGGCCCTTGTAGGTTACTTGCTTTATGCTTTTCAAAGGTGTCCCTGTGCTCAGGATTTTATGCATGAAACATTAATGTGGCTGTCAGAGCAACCCTAAGAGATGTCAAATTGCAACAAACAACAAAGCAATTCCATTCTGTTTGTTCCAACTTTGTAACTGGTTTCCATTAAAAACAGTTTCTTGAAAATAATGCTTTGCCCAGTTCAACTTCCTCAGTGAATTATCATGTTCTGTTCATTCAATTAGAATTTTATTTGACTGAGTTAGAATACCATTTGGTTAAAAATGGGAAAACCCTTTAGAAGTAAAATAAAAGCTCTGAGAATGCTTCTGAAGCTGCATAAATAAACCCCTTATGAATGAATTGTTTGTCTTTTTGATGGCTGTATATTTCTAATCTTGTTTGGTCAGTGCTTACACTTATGACAGGAATGGAGCTGTTTTCAACACTTGTCAAGGGTTTGTTTTTCATCTCTCAAGGATACACAAAGCTACCACATGGTGTATGATCAAAGGAAGCCAACTACATAGAGCCAGGAATCAGAGCTGTGTCTCTCTGCAGTCAGGTTCTGCTTAATACAATAGCTCAGTTTGCCACAAGTCAGTATGAGGCATGACTTCCATTACAGGCACGCACTCCTTCCTCTCCTAAGCAAAGTGTCAAGGCTTTGACAAAGATCGGAAAAGAGATGGTGACCAGGGAAACAGTATTTTATGTTTGCTTTGTTATTCCATTTTTTTCATGTGACCATATGGCCTATGTTGTCCATCTTTGCCATTGCTTTACTGGAAGCAGGTCTGCATGCAGAACCTATGAAAAATGAAATGGGTCTGTAGTGAATACATTCAGACATTTAAAATCTTGAGTGCATATATATGTACCCCATGAGAGGCATCATCAAAATGATGGTCATAAGCCAGAATCTGGTCCCTATGAATTAGGTTTATAAAATTATGAACTAGATTTCTAATTGTATTTGCACACAGCTACCATGAGATGGTTCAAATGTATGTTCCTTCATCTTTATATTTAGAATTGAAGACAATGGGCAATTGAAGTAAATCTGGATCTTTCAAATGTAGTAAGTGGTCATCCAGTAGTAAAGCAGTAGCTTTTTAAAAAATGTTTTATCAAATTAAAAAAAGTCTTCATTAGGACATATGTAACCCTAACACATTTTGTGCCTGAAGTGGGCACTTACACATAGGCTATGAGTAAATGCCCACTTCAGACACAAAACACATCTGTATGACCTCTTACTACATTTGAATACTCTAGATTTCCCAAAACTATGGCAAACCCTTGGACTGGGGGTTATCTTGGTAAGAGACAATTTGTTTATTTTTGATTTTTCACTATTTATTTTTCTACTTTTGACCTTTGTCAAAAAATGGAGCCACACACCATTATCTATATAGCATTTGAAGTAAAGCCTAAACGAGTTCACTTAGGGATTGCTGTGAGCAATACCGGGTGCAGCATGATGGCTAGAAAAAGCCATTCAAAATAGGTCCTTGTACCTATATGCATACCTATAAAAGAGAAGCAAAGCACCAATCCAAGGGGATGCCAAATGTTAGGGCACCCCCAAGGATTGTAATGACTTACTTGATACCATAGACCGTTTCTCCTGTTAGCAGAAAACTGCACTGGCCGGGGCACTTTCCCTCCCATTTGGTACCACCCCCTTAAACTGAAGCTTTCCTTCTCCTTTAAACTTGCATCCAGTGGCACAAATATGTATATGGTGCAAGTTCTTAGGGTGCACAGCCACAAATGAACCTAAGAGAGCCCGTTCATTACTGCCTATTAGTGATGGGCGAATCTGTGGTGTTTTGCTTCGCTGAAAAATTAGCGAATTTTCAGCAAAATACGCGAAACGAGTCGCACTGTTGTTTTGTCGCGCTTTGACGCGTGTCAGAATAGTTTTGACACACAGTGCAATGTCATAAAACTGCCATGTGAAATGCATACCCCCAACGGTCCCTTTTTTTGGAGGGACATTCCCTCTTTTGACAGCGCAACCTGCAGTCCCTCATTTCATTTGTATTGGAAAGTCCCTCTTTTCTCTGCACGGAATAGCCAGAAAAGAAACAAAGTTTCTAACTTAATTGGCTTTTGGCAGAGAGCCTAGAAGTACAGCTAACCGGTGCAAAAAAGATGCTTTTTAACAATTTTGATATAATAAAATAAGTAATTGATTGCATTTGTAACAGTTTACATAAGGGGAAATATTTTCAAACTTTCATAACCTGCCAAATTTGGTAAAACGAACATGTTAATTAGTGGGTGTGACCACAAAAATTGGTGTGGTCAAAATGTTGCAGCGCTACGTATGGAAATAAAAAATTATTTTTACTTCCAAAATGTTGGGAGGTATGGAAATGTGAAAAAAAATTGTAAAAAATGGCATCTTTTGCTTTGTGTCTGAATGTGCTGAATAGCATTGGAGTCAATGAAAAGAGCAATTTACGCACGTGTTTCACTTAGTATACACACATGCCCTGCATTGTTAGTGGACTCTTATCTTTTAAAAAGAAAAAAAGGCCTCCTATTTTGCCAGCTTCTTAAAAACGTCTGTGATTATTTAAAATAGTGAAAAATTAAAAAGGCATATTTTAATATATATTCATTTATTATATTCAGTTATACAGATTGTTCTGTTTTGCGCAGCGAAACTCAACGCAGCAAATTTTTTTGAGTGTTTCACGGTGGCTTTCGCCATCTGCGAATGTCGGAAATTCGCTGCGAATTCGCCTAAGGCAAATTTATTCGCCTATCACTACTGCCTTTCATTTGAAATATATCATAATAAACGCTGACTGACATTATCTTGCTTTGCAAATTAAATAGTAAGCCATAGTGTCAAATGCATAAGTTGTATATGATGTCACACAGTTGAGAAATATTAACAGAATGGAATAGACTTATCATTATAAATTTGTTATACAAGGGAATACTGTAAGCCAGAAATCCTATAAATATTTGTTATGGTCTGTATATTTTGTTTGGATATTCATTCTGTTTTTTAAAGAAACCTACTGTAACATTAATATTTATTCAATGACTTCTGGGTTTTTTTTCTGCTGCAGTAACCTCTATAACATTGGTGTAAATATTTTCAGGCTATGCTTACTTGCAATCTCTTGCCTAAATTACGTTTTGTATCTTGTGTACCAAATCTAAAGTCAAGATAGCCTAGTATAATGTATTCAACAGCCTTCAGATACTTGGGGCTGCGAATGACATTCACAAAATGAGACAAGTGTATTTACAGGCATAAAATCTCTCCGTGCCAGGCTCGGAGAGTCAGTGTGACAATGTGTACATCCTTCCTCGTCCCTATTCCTTGTTGGCAGGCAGCTGTCAGATTTGATGGGGAATGCCACAAAGAGATAATGAAATGGAAGGCCTGCAAATTCACTATGGGACACTTTAAATGTCAGCCTCTTTTGTGGGTTTTACATTGTAGTTATTTTTGTTCTGAAAGAGGCCACCCGTGTGTATAGCACTTCCCAAAGCCGGTACAATGCTTTATGTAATGTGGCAGTATTAGTAATATTAACAGTCAATAGTTAGCCTGTGTAGCATACAATAGAGAAGCAGAAGTGTGTGTGAGATAAGAATTTCCAGGAATATTACATCCACCCTTCCACCTCTCTCCATAAAGACACTCATTTTTTCCCTTCTTCATGATCAGCATGAAAACTGAAAAATAAATCATATGAAATTATAAATTTAGATTACGATTGGTGCTGAAATATAAAGATTCTCTTGTTTTTACAATCCTATTTTTTCTCAGTAAAGTGAGGATACTAAAAATGTACCAAGATCATTTGGTTATCATTACTAGGGGTGGTGTTCACACTGCATCAAACTGAAACAAAGTTATATCTATTATTATATGGAATAAACAGGGTTATTCTGACCTGTCAAATTACCAATAGTGGAGGCAAATTTGGGTGTCCCAAATAACATCATTGTGCTTGCAGAGTAGCCCTTTTTACATCATTGAATGAACACTGCACATACTACGCACAGGTCGTTTTAATTATCCAAATGATCAATGCACTTGTACAAAAAGCAGGGGAATACCTTTACATGACAGGAGGCATGGGGAAGGGTGCCAATACTGAGTAACTCCTGGGAAATAGGGTGAGTGGACAGGCATGGTTATTACATTTCTTTATGAACAATAAAGAAATGCACAATATTTGTATTTGCAATAGCAACCAAGCATTAATTAGTCTACTACAAGCACTTATGTACCTTAAAACCAATTAGTAAAGAAGACCTTTTTTACATAGCTCTTTAAATTTCATTGCAGGTGACCTACAAGTTAGGGGACAGGTAAGGCATGGGCCTTTTTGCCTCCCCCTTCCATTAAAGGAATAGCAACACCAACAAATGAAAGTGTTTTAAAATACAGTAGAACCCACATTGTCCTAAATGAGAAAATCTACTGCCAAGCAGTTTTGAGGCTTTTTTCTGCTCTTTTACTTTAAGGGCTTTTCCTGGGGGGTCTTTTAGTTTACCCAGGAAAACAACATATAGATTTTTTCAGGAGAACATGAGCTTTCACAATCTGTGAGAATTTTGGTGTAATTCCACTTCTGTATAGGCTTATAAGTGCCTAATAAAATTAGTACAATCACATATATCAGAAACATAATTTATTTTATGTATGAGACCACAGCCGATTTGAAAAGTTCTATATCTCTTGAATGCAACAATACCAAATATATATAGTTTTATGGAGATTTCTCACTTTTATATAGATCAATATCTGCAGGTAGTACACTACCAAATGTCTAAAGCAGCGCTCCACAAAACAGCATACTTCTGATTTCAAGGCCAAACACTCTATTAACAGTAGGTTTACCTTAGAAAACTACCCATTATTAGAAAGAGCAGATTCTGGGAAATCAAAAATCGGTAAGACAAATTACCAAGTTAATGGGTAAGACAAATTACCAAGTTAAAATTATTTCCTAAAGTTATAATTGTTTATAGAAATTGGTGAATGCTTTGAAAAATTACCAGAAAGCTTCCAATCTGCAGCATCATATCTCCTACACATCATTGGGTACCAATGTGAAATACCATAAATATGATTGCCAGGAGTCCACTGAGCAGTTTGATGCCCAATATGTATTGTTTACCTAAGTATGTGACATATAGGGGCACCAAAATGTAGACACCCCATTTGAGCTATCAGTTCTGTAATTCCAGATACTGCAAAATCAACATATCTGCATACCTGATTTTGTGGGGGGGGGGGGCAAAGGTAGAAAAAAGCAAGTTCACCCCAGAAAACCATTTATTTTCAGAAAGTACACATTCACCTGAATCCAAATTGGGTATGGCAAATAAAAATTCACCAAATTCGAATAAAACATTCGGAGGTTTTGAACATTTTTCGAATATTCGCTAAAATCATCTGGTCTAACGATTTAACGCAAAATTTGTAAGAATCGAATATTCCCAGTGTTAGATTGTAAGAATACTATTCGATAGGAAAACTTTAAAAAAAAAGTCTATGGGGGCTTCCCATAGGCTTTTATTGCAATTTGGTAGGTTCAATCTGGCGAAGTAGGCAGTTTAAGAAACATTTAAAGGGCAAGTTCTACGACCAGTGAATAGTCGAGCGATCAAATATATATTTATTCGATGCAACCGAATATTTCATATTCGATGGTCGAAAATAGTTAATTTGCATATTCGAATATTCGCACAATCAAAAATAGACTATTTGAGAGCATGTTCGAATCCTTCACACAAATTTAATAAAGCTGCCCCTTACTGTTTGTGTGTGCAGGAGGGACTTTGGAAGGCTTGGAGAATCAGGATCTGCAAACCAGGAAGTGAGTGCGCGGGTACTGGATCCTGGAGGCCTCGTGCTGTATTGGGTGCTGTTGTTGCTGTTCTGCAACACTCTGTAAGTAACCACTTTAATGCACAGCACATAGGAAATGTATTATGCATATTATATAGGTGGTACCACAAAACAACAATGTAAAATCAGGGAAAACTTACAATCAGGGTATAAAAAAAATGGGGGTTCTACTGTAATTAATATATAATATACTATTGTCCTGCATTGGTAAAACGGATATGTTTGCTTCAGAAACACTACTATGGTTCAAATAAACAAGCTGCTGGTGGAAATTGAAAAAAGGCAATATGGCACAGGTTAAACAGTTGATAACAGATAACACCATTATGTTCTACAGAGCATATCTGCTATCTGCTGTGTAACCTGAGCATTTTCTCCTCTGAATAGCTGCACCATTACTACATAGCAGCTTCTTTATATAAACAATAGTAGTGTTTCTGAAGCAAAAGCAGCAGTTTTACCAATGCAGGGCAATGCATTAGTTTAAAACAATTTCATTTTTTGATGTTACTGTTATTTTAATCTTGAATACAACCATGCTCAATTCACGTAAGATCCTGGTGCTCCCTGGGTGTGCAAAGTGTTGCCACTTTGTGTGTGTTTTTTTTTTTTTTTGCACTATGTACCCTTGTCCACATGTAGTACATAAGCCCTAAGAAATTTGATTAGCATCCAATCAGTCTTTCTCTTTTTCCAGCAGCAATTTCCACTTTTACTGTGGTAGTGGTTCATCCCTTCTCCTGACAAAAACTTGCTGGCTACCAGATTCTCCAAGTCCAATAATTTGTTTGCTGGTCTGTAGCCACACAACAATATGCCAAAAACTTAAAAACACATGCAAAGGCTCCAAAGTGCATGTTCTTGCCTGACAAACTGTAAAATGTGTGGTAGTATTGTGACCAGTAGCTGACTTTGCAAGTAATCATCTGTTCCCAATTGTCAATAATAAATCAAGCTTTGTAGATGTTTGCAAAGATCAAGGGAAGGGAAGAGTAGGAAATAGAGTTGGAGCTTATGTGTATTATTTGCAATAAACTGGAGGAGGGGACATATATCAGGCTGATTTTCTAAATCATATGAATTGAATCCAAAGAAAATTCCTGGGGTATGGGAATACTTTGTCAGACCTCTAGTGTTTGCAGTGAATGCAGGGCCAAATTGGAATGCTCTGCCTTTGGTTGTCAGTGTCAGTAATTATCAGATCTGTATTTGAAACCCCAGACAAGCATGTCAAGTTCTATCACAGAACTGTAAAAATTCAACCACCGTTTCTCCTCTGTGGCTGTAGGGAAAAGCATGAGTATAAGCAAACATGTATATAGGGTTGATGAAATAAATTCAAGTACATACTTCTCCTTTAATAAAAAACTATTTAAAATAGAAAAACAGCCAGGCACGTGGTTACCAGCAAATCCTCCTCAACATAGAAAAATCATATCAGTTAAGCCGCTTAACTTGTACAATTTTTGTGCAGTTATAGTTTCTTCATGTAACTCTGGCATAATTGATTTGTAATTACCTTCAGAGAGGTGCACCGCTGCTCGCATATGCTAAGGTAATTGCAAAATATATTGTTTCTTTCAAATCTTAATGCACTGCCTCAAGTGATCTCTTCTTAAGCACCAACAGGCTCCAGCAAATGGAGTGACAGGCAGAACTCAGGGAGATGATAATACCACAATTTCCATGTAGCAGCCAGTGTCTGTCTCACATGCATTAGTATAATTCTGTATGTTGGCTCTCCCAGCAGGATACAGAGCAGGTGTCTGTGATTTGAAGTAGAACTGGATATTTTAATGTGATCACACCTAGCTGTGAATTCACTGCCATATGCTTCTTTTTTCTTCTTGTACTTGAAGAACACAAAGGAATCAATGCAAAGGATTTGTGTTTTCATTTTCAGACACGTTGTTCTTCATCCCTAGTTATTTTCTCAAAGAGGTCAATTCCAATCAAAAGAGATGTGCGAAACTCATTTGACATGTATAACTGCTGGGTATAAATGAAACCATTTATTTCTGACAGTGGCTTAACTAGATGTTACTGGGCCCCACTGCCAATTGGTTTTAGGGCCCCCCAACATATGCAGAGGTTGTCTTTTTTTATCAAAATATGTGGAAAATGCTTATTAGTTAGGTCCTCATGGGGCCCCCTATACATCCTGGGCCACCCTGCAGCCACAGGGTCTGCTTCCTCTATAGTTATGTCCCTGTGTTCTGATAATAAGCATTTAGATGAATATTGCTTAAATTTGTCATGTATTCACTGTCCCCCACACATAATTAGATCTAAACTTTATTTTAAATGTTCTATAAAGCATATTTTCAGATTTTCTGTGCAGATTGTATTAAGGGGAAATGTGTGCTGAAATAAAAATGGTATCTATCAGTAGAATGTTGGGATACTAGGTTGTCAAGCAACAACTTTTTCTGTCACCCCCTTAGTCACTTACAGTACTTGCAGAACAAGTGACAGGGGTGCTGGAGCCATACCAGCAGAGCCCACAACCTGGGACCACCTCTCCCCAAGGTTGCAAGGGTCTGCTTCATGCTTGTTGCCCCACTGCTTTCAGTATAGTGTATGAGGAAGCCTTGGGATTATATGTGCAGGTTAAGTGTGTTGGGAGCAAAAAATGTTTTTTGCTGAAGGCCCAAGGAGATTAGGTTACACCACTAAGGGGCAGATTTACTAAAGGTCGTTGTGAAAATTCAAATGAAATTTAAATTTTAAAAATTCTAATTTTGAGCTATTTCGACTATCGAATAGCCCAAAATTCTATTTGAATTAAAAAAATTAGAAAATTGGAATTTTCTATTTTCGAAGTACTGACTTCGACTATTGCCATTTTAGCCTATGGGGAACCTCACAGAACTTGTTCTGAATTTTTTTCTAAGGTCTGAGAAATCGAAGGATTTTGGTGAAATGGTTCGAATCGAAACTGCCATATTCGAAATTCACTTCGAAATTCGACCATTAGTAAACCTGCCCCAAAATGTGCAAGTGTGGATAGTTAAAAAAAATAAAGCAAAATGTGTTATTTGTTTTGCTTCTGTCTTCATATGTTTATAGGGGTGGTTCAAATTTAAAGGGATACTGTCATGGAAAAACATGTTTTTTCAAAGTGCATCAGTTAATAGTGCTGTTCCAGTAGACTTTTGCACTGAAATCAATTTCTCAAAAGAGCAAACAGATTTTTTTTATATTCAGTTTTGAAATCTGACATGGGGCTAGACATTTTGTCCATTTCCCAGCTGCCCCTGGTCATGTGACTTGTGCCAGCACTTTAGGAGGTAACTGCTTTCTGGCAGGCTGTTTTTTTTTCCTTCTCAATGTAACTGAATAGAACGCAGTGGGACATGGGTTTTTACTATTGAGTGCTGTTCTTAGATCTACCAGACAGCTGTTATCTTGTGTTAGGGAGCTGTTATCTGGTTACCTTCCCATTTTTCTGTTGTTAGGCTGCTGGGGGGGGGGCCTAGGGAGGGATTGAGATCACTCCAACTTGCAGTACAGCAGTAAAGAGTGATTGAAGTTTATCAGAGCACAACTCTCATGACTTGGGGCAGCTGGGAAATTGACAATATGTCTAGCCCCGTGTCAATTTTCGAAATGAAATATAAAAAAAAATCTATTTGCTCTTTTGAGAAATGGATTTAAATTAAGTTTCAGTAGGTTATAAAATGGCTAATTCTAAACAACTTTTCAAATGGCCTTCATTTTTTATTTGTTATAGTTTTTGAAGTTCAAGTTTGAGTTCATATTCCGGTGCTTTATTTAAATCAGGGCATGTTTGCTAAGATAATTTGAACCCTAGCAACGAGATTGCTGAATTATAAAACTGCTAACTAAAAAGTTAAATAACTCAAAAACTTCAAATAATAAATGAAAACCAACTGCAAATTGTCTCACAGCACTACTTAAAACATAGGCCTGGATTTGTGATGAGGCCTAGGGCGGCAAAAATTTAGGGGCGATGTGCCACCCAGCCGCATCCCTCAGGAGCACTTGTGACTCAAAGCTCCCCAGTGCATAAAAATGCACTCGCTTTCGCATGCGCAGCTGGCGCTAGGACCATGTGGCGGTAGGTGGGAATGTACACTGGAAGTGGCCAAGTGTATGGAGCCAAATAAGGACATTTTTGCTTATCATATGGAATATGACCAAGAACTTTGTTGATGAGGTAAGCTAGGTTGCCTCAAACTCAGAGTTGGGAAGAAGGTATAGAGTCTCTGGTCATAATGACTAACCTATAAATCAACTGGCATTCAGTTGCTTTTTGAAAGTTTATATTTGTGTATTTGCCCTTGTTTTTTTATATAATACAACCAAAAGGAAAATTTGGGTTATAGTATAATCATAATTCTTTAGTTTACAATGGATGCACATGCTTTATAATGGTAGAAGAGACTGTTAAATGTAAAGGAAGGCAGAAAAGTAAGGACTATAATCTAATCCCCTAAGTATGCAATTAAAACTGTAGAATAAAGATAAGTAGGTCATAGAATGTCTCCAAGGTCTTTCGGACTTGCAATCAGTTGGATAAAGACCTTATGCTTTTAAATGGCAGTTAGTCTTGGATGTCCCTAACTTGCTAATGCTTTGTAGGAGACACAATAAATATATTAACAATTTTGCAACTTCATTAGTTACTGATAATAAGCAGGATTTTAATTTTTACTGGCAGGTGTTGTGCCTTGTGGCATGTCAAGCTTTATTGCATGTGTATGTGTTTAAATGGTATGACCCAGAGCAATTATAAACTTAAGACAGCATTGCCATCATGGGGAAACAAATGGAACTACAGAATGGGGCTACTTTTCTAGGAAAAAGTATAAACAAAAAAAAAAAGCAAACCTACTACAGGAGAGAATAATGTTATACGTTAAAGGGCATGCGACTGAAGGAACTGTTGGAATGCAAATTAGTCCTGTTCTGTAATATATTTCCTTTTGATTAGCTAGTAGCAAGGCATAGATCCTACACCCTAAAAAAGTTTAAAAAACAGGCAAAACATAGATAAATCTATCTAAACCTATGTCATTTAGGTTAGGATAGCATGTTGTGAATGTGTATACAGTATTTTTGAAGGAATACATTTGATTCAATATTTTACTTCAGCAACCAAATG
>CM044437.1:47762493-47773338 GCA_024363595.1 Xenopus borealis
CGACTGAACTTTATTTTCTTTAGTAGCTACAGAATTACACTGCCCAGAATAAGACAACTTATCTATAAAAACCCAAAGATCCTTCTCATTTAAGGAAATTCCCAACACACTGCTATTTAGTGTATAACTTGCATATATATTATTTTTGCCAAAGTGCATAACCTTGCATTGATCAACACTGAACCTTATTTTCCAGTTTGCTGCCCAGTTTCCCAACTTAGACAAATCACTGTGCAAAGTGGCAGCATCCTGCATGGAACCTATAGTTCTGAACTATTTAGTATCATCTTTAAAAATAGAAACAGTATTTGCAATGCCCACATCCAGGTCATTAATAAGTTGAAAAGCAAGGGACCCAGTACAGAGCCCTGCTGTACCCCACTAACAACACTGGTCCAATTAGAAAATGTTACATTTACCACCAATCTTTGTAGTCTATCTTTTAGCCCGTTATCTACCGAATTACAAATACTATATTCCAGGCCAACATTCCTTAATTTAGCCAGTAAACTTCTTTGTGGCACTGTATCAAATGCTTTAGCAAAGTCTAAGTAAACCTCATCCACTGCCATCCCAGAATCAAGGTCCCTGCTTACTTTCTCATAAAAAGAAATTAAGTTAGTCTGGCAAGATCTATTAAGCATAAAACCATGCTGGCACAAACTCATAGTTTTGTTATTTGCTATGAAGTCCAGTATATTATCCTTTATTAACCCTTTGAAAAACTTTCCTACCACCGATGTTAGACTTACTGGCTTATAGTTTTGAGGCAGAGAATGTTTTTGAATAGTGGCACCACGTTAGCAATTCACCAGTCTCTCAGCACCATGAATCCTGAAAAATTTTAGTAAAGAGGTTTGGCAATCACAGAGCTAAGCTCGCTAAATACCTTGGGATGAATACCATCTGGCCCCGGACCTTTGTTTATCTTAACATGTTTTAGTCTCTTTTGAATTTTATCATGTGTGAACCATGTATCATTAGATGTATTACAAGAATTGGGACTATTAATAAGGAACCTTCATTAGCTTGTTCCTCCTTTGTGTAGACTGACGAAAAATATGCTTTCAGAATCTGAGCTTTTTGTTTGTTCTCAGACATGCCAAGTAATTTATATCTAAAATATAAAAATGTATCTGTCTATCTACAAATATAAAAATGTATTTGTCTATCTGCCTTTCCAGGCAGTAAAGACTGTCTTTCTCACTTACAGTCATTATTTAATGCATTTAAACCTGCGCATACACTACAGTAGTGGAACATATACATTTTTCTTCTGTTATTCTTTCAATTAAAATATTCATGTAACTTTAATGTTACTTTTGTGTAAAAAGCATGTCCTTTTTCCCCTTGCAAAAAGCCACTAAGTATAGAAACAAAATAACATGTGAGGTAATTCCACGTGACATCTTATTGATAAAACCTGAGAAGCCACTGTTCCATGATTTGCACTGATCTCCTAAGAATAAAACAAGACTGTATAAATGGCTCACAACATCATGCTATAGGTAAATGTTTACAGAAGCATAGGAAAGGATGTTACCTCTTTACTATTATATTAAAGTACTCTGCATTTCAAAACATTTGTGCTGCTGAGTAGTTCTCTATACTACTTGTCAGATGGTCACACCTGGCTCAGCTAGGTACATGTTTCTTTTTCTTGCTTTGTACTTTAATAAATATCAAAAACATATTGGTCATATAAATTGACGGGCTTTGTAGGAGGTGGAAGGTTTTCATCAAAAAATTAGTCACTGACATCAGTTCCTGAAAAGTCCTGTTTCATTATGTTCTCAAATTGATGATACTGTATGTGGTAGCATGAAATAATCAGCCATTTTTTGCACTTTTGTCACTGTTTATGTACTCAACTTCAAAGCTCAGAGACAAGCTGCCCCCCACCACACCCTACAACTCTGAGTGTTAGACAGCACTGTATTATTGAGGGGCAGAAGGCATGTAGGCATCACCCCCAGCAAGTTAAGGAATAGTGGCGAGAGCAGCTCACAACAGGTCACTGTACTTACCACCTACCCCATGGCAGTTGGTAAGGGCAGAGCTAACCTGTGCCCTTTCCTAACAGGGGCAAAAGTGCATGTTAAGTGATGGTGCACCTTTGTAGATCTGAAAGTAGAGGTGGGTAGCAGAAGCTCATGCCTAGGGCGCAAATGTTAGGTGCAATGTGTCACGGGTAGGCTGTATAGGCGCCCAGGGGAAGTAGTGGACCAAGGAGGAAGCTTAGGGGTTAAAGGGTCCAATAACGCAGCACAGGCAAGGATCAGGCAAAAACAGGTCAAAGTCCAGGCTAAAAGGTTGTATTGGCAGGCAAAGGCAAAACAAGTCCAGGCAAAGTCAAAAATACAGGAAAACAGGATCAAGATACACCCAGGAACATTAAGAATGTGGTCCTATAATTGGGCGCCATAATGGCGTCCAATGGCGCTTTAAATATTCAAATTTGGCGGCAAAACGGGCGCCGTGACGTCATTGCGTCAGGCGCAACGCGATGACGTCACTACCCGGCGCCGCTATCCACGTGGCGGCTATGGGCGCCGCCATTGTGGACAGGACACCGGACAGAGAGGACGCGCCGCCCGGAGCTAAGGTAAGCCTCCGGGCGGCGCAATCCTGACACAATGCATGCATCTCTTCTGTCACCTACCCCCCTAGGCTAGGCCCTTCTTTCCCACCGATCCCACCTGGTACTGGTTCTTAAGTACTCAGAGTGTGTACACTAGTGCATGCATCTGTGTTCATGCAGCTGTGTTTATGCATGTTCCTGTGAGTGGCCCAGTCCTGCACTTTTGTATCCTTTAACACTATAGTACTTGTACACCAGGGAGAGGTAAATGGCCTCTATTTTGTCTGAATGCATAAAGAAAACACAAACATATATTAGAAAAACAGTGCATTTCTGCAGAAACTAAGTAATTAATTGGCATGTCCAGACATGCGTGATCTATTGGCAGTTCAAGCCCTTGATGCCATTGGTGGATTAGGCCACATTCAGATTGGTTACACCTAGCTGACAACAGAAAGAGCACCTTTTATATGAACATACATGTAACAGGTGTATAATGCTAATTTTAGCATTATTATATTTGTCTATTTGTGATTCAGCCATACTAATAAGCAGGGACGTGTAGGAAGTATATCATGAGCAACACAATGCATTAACAACAAAATGGAGCCATGTCTGGCAAAAAAGAATAAATTTTTATTACTTTTATTAAGATGCCTGACAGTTTGGGAAACATTTTACACAGCACAGAATTTCCTGCATCACAGCTTTTTCTACAAGGCAGTGAAAAAAAATGATGTCAAAATGTGTTAAGAACTGCTCATATTCTCCTTATCTTCCTGCTTGTGCTTTGCTAGTGAAGCCCAGCTCTTTACAACTATAATAAGATTTCAATTGTGTTTCATTCTGAGCCTTATAAAAAGGCAACCAACAGATTCAAAAGGATTTAGTATTTTGATTTTAGAAATGGAGATATGTTCTTTAAAATGAAACATTAAATAACCGGCACCTTGTTATATTAAAGTCAGTTTATTAGTAAGGAAATGCAGAGCGTGCTCTGTCCTACCCTAAAACTCTCCCCCACTATCATTATCATGCTTTCATCTAACAACAGCAGGAGTTAAGATGAATATGGAAAATGCAGAAGAGCAATAGGCTACTTCATTTATTATTCTCTCCCAGCGCTAAGTGAAACAAGTTTAGAAGGACAATAGGAGTTCTTCTTCAGAGCAGCTCTGAAATATAGGCACCATTAAAGCCTAAATCATCTATTGTAATAAGTCTGAATGGCAAAAGCAGCCAAGCATTAAAACAGCATCTTTAACTTTAAAATTAACTTTCAAAAATAATTATGTTGATTAAACAAAGCTACCCATAAATATCATCAAGAGCGACTCAATGCCAGCTAGTGCTTCGCTTAGAATTCCATTAACATGGTTGATATAAATTGCATCAAGATAAATGGGATAAAGGTATGCCATACATGATCAAGCTAGGATGGCTTCTATGCTAGAAGAAGAAGAGACACTGAATATTAGATGCCAATTCTTCGCTGAATGCAGCCCCAAGTGAACAGCAACTCACTGGTCATAATAGCTTTGCCTTAGTTATAGGTACTGCTGGCTGTGTGAATAGAGAATAGACTGCTGTACTAAGAAGATTTACAATAGTGTTAAAAAAGAATCTGACTTTTTGGCCTGTTTACCCAGGAATAAACCATCATTTACAAAATTGTTTAGGCTGATAGAAGATGGATGATCCAACGCTGAGCTATAAAGATAAAGCCAGACTTTGATATAATGATAGGCACAGTAGTGGTGGGATTCAACTGCATAAATATAAACATTAGGGCATCAGCAGCATGGGTCACCAACCTTTTTTTACGCATGAGCCACATTGAAATGTAAAGAGATTTGGGGAGCAACACAAGCGTGAAAGAAGTTTCTTGGGATGCACCTTAGGTCTGTGATTAGCTATTTGGTAGCCCCTATGTGGACTGGCAGCCTACAGAAGGCTCTGTTTGCAGTATATTTGGTTTTTATTTAACCAAAACCTGACTCCAAGCCAGGAGTTTGAAAATAAGCACATGCTTTGAGGCCACTGGGAGCAACATCCAAGGGGTTGGAGAGCAACATGTTGTACATGAGCTACCTGTTGGGGACCACTGATCTATGGCATCACATAAGCTCCTTGTACACTTCTACATGAACAACAGGACAGTGTTTTCAAAACTGCTACCTGGGCACCTCATCCTGTAGTCATCTTCATGCAATAGAAACGTCCAAATTTTCAAATCATATTTCTTCATTTATGACCATACTGGGAACTCAACTCAAAGATAAAGAGGCCCCCACTGTAGAACAAAATGTTTGACTATTGTGTATACTGTGCTAAAAAAAATGTATTCATTTTAGTGTCAAGCAGACCTAACATTAGTTCCTGCAGAGGTGCCTCTATAGACAGTCATACAATAGAATACCAGGCATTTATCCAAACAATTAGCCTGTCGCCTACCTACAGGAGATTACAGCTGAAAGATCTGGGAAAGATCCCAAACATGACAGGGTAAACATTGTGATATTTTTTGCTTCCATAATGATAGCAGTGTACTTGTAAATCAAGGTGTTTTTGTATGAGTGATGGTCAATGTTTTTATTGAAGTAGGGCAAAAATGAGAAGTAGATAACACCCAAAACATTGCTTTTGTGATATAGCTCAATAAAATGATTATTTAAGTATGTGAAGTTTTCTCTTATTGGGTGGATCAGTTAGTGCTGTTGTTGTCAGATTGAATTACTAATTTACTCCTTAGACCTCATTTGCAAATGCCATAGGGCATCCTACTTCTGTATAAAACCAAGCACTGCTATTTTTGCTAATTTATGTATGTGCAAGTTTATGTAATGATTTGTAAGTGTGTTCAGTATGTATGTAAAATTTTAAAGCCCCATATTTGCAGGAATTAATACTGAGCCAAAAAGTCAAGAGGAAGAATGTCCCAAAGAATTCACATTTCACCTGAAAAATGGGAGACCCGCTAAGAAAGTTTTGGGGTGGTTATATAGATTATTGTTGCAGTGTGTGCAAAAAAAACACACTTTTGGAAATGGTTTGCTAACTGGTACCTAGTACCTTACTTAGTCTTACTTAGACTTGCTTCTGCCAATTGCAACTCCCAGAAGAGCACTGGTCATATGTGACTATTACCTCTCAGGTAGGCCCTCAGTACAGTGGTGGAGGAAGGATCAACCACATTGAATTCAGAACTTGATCTTGGCAAATGAAAACTATATGTTGACTGAAAAGTTTACAATATCTTGGTTGGTGCTGGTCTGATGGTACAACCATGAATCACTTCACAGTTACTTCAAAAACGTTCATCTTACTTTACATCAGCTGTAGTGTCCACAACACCTTAGTTGTCAGGCTTTGCTGGGATTCAAGCCAGGGTATTAGGGTTTTTGGCTCAATAAAGAGGGAGGGGGGTTGTTGGTGCACACCTAAGGCAAATTTCAAAATACTTTAAAAATACTTTAAAAATATTTTAAACGCTAAGTAATTCAAGTAAATAAGCAAGTGCATGTAATTTTGAAAAACAGGTTATGTTACAAGGTTATGGTCATAAAACTGATAAGCCACCATACCACGTCAAGGTAAACCCCACATGGTGGTCCTTAACTTGTTTACCTCTAATCACAATTCAAACGGTATCTTACTGGTATGTTTAATAGCACTACTTTGAGTAAACATCTCCTGTGCCCTGGTTTCAAAATGTGTGCTAAATACTCCCCCACCGACTGCTTATGCAGCTTTTAAGAAGGAGTGACTGCCGTAACCAACGCCCATATTGAAAAAAAAAATGATGTGAGATGTAATTAAAAACAAAGTGGAATGATCGGCGCAGTTCCACATTAGTGTGTGTGTTGGTGAAGTGTGGGAAAGTATGTGCAGGAGTGTACCTGGTTAACATAGCAACAAATATAATGTGTCCCATGTGCTAAATAAAACATTGGTGTGTAGTAGTACAGAAGTGTGTAAATGTGTATGTTAGTGAAATGAATATGGGTGTATGTAAAGAGTCAATATGTGTGAGAGGGGAAACAAAATGTGGAGTGTGATAAGTGTAATGTATATATCTGGCTCAATGCCCTATCTATTAGGTCAGGAGAGCAGCCTGTATGGCTGCTCACTATAGGTTTCCTGGCCTCTGCAGCCCCAGCCCAGCAGCAGCCTGGTTGGTTGCAGTCAGCCAATCAGGGCTGACTCTGCCCTATTTATGGCCAGCCCTCCGAGTACTCCTTGCGGGAGCATTATTTGGCCTCTTGGTACTGCGGCAGCGCCCCTGACTAAACTGTAATCTCTAGC
The DNA here is from genome assembly GCA_024363595.1 of Xenopus borealis. Lineage (NCBI taxonomy): Eukaryota > Metazoa > Chordata > Amphibia > Anura > Pipidae > Xenopus > Xenopus borealis. Next base: position 47,769,380 of record CM044437.1, read on the forward strand.
CTGGTTTCCCTTGTTCCTGTTTTGCCTTGTCTGAACCCTTCCCTTCCTGTCTCTGAATCTTGTCTTGTCCTGATCTGCCTTTCCTTCCCCTTCCAGTTCTGCTCAATTCGTCTCTTGCTTTCCTGCTATCTGTTCCAGTTTCCTCTCGCTATCCTGTCCTATACTTCGTCTGCTTCTGTCTTCTGATCCGAGCTATGCCCACACCGTCCTGTCCCATTCACTCTGTTCCTGTTCCACTTCTGCTCCATCCAGTCTGTACCTGTCCTGAATCATCGCCCTCTTCATCCTGTTTAGTCCATTCCTGATCTTCCCCCTCTCCATCCTGTTCCTGCATTTTTCCTTTGTATCCTGTGGGCACACCCAGTCCATGCCTAAAGGACTCACCTTCCTCCTGCTGTCTCTACAGCGCCCCCTACCCAATCCTTGACACTTAGAGGTAGTAATTACTGATTTGGTAAGACAAGTTCACAGTGGTTCTTTATTGTGAAAATCTCCTATTCCTATAAGACCTGAGTCCTTATACTAACAGCATTTACACTGCAAAGTACTAACCCATATTGGCTTCTTCTTGGGGCCTCTGGCTGCTCTACTAACTAGCCCAATCCTGCCTCCAAGTTCTAGGGTGAGCTATTACATGCAAATATAACACTATTATCACCTACTGAGACCTACCTTTGTCCCAGGAATATCAGCACACTACCTCCTCCAGCAAGTGGGGGGCCAAACATTTTTAAACACTAGGGACTGGGAGCCCTGACACCCTTGACCAATTACTTCTCTGCAGGAAAATACTTTTAGCCAGTATAGGAAACATCTCCCACCCCTTCTGTAAATCAGGCCAAATCCCTCCTGTGGACTACATTAAACAAAGATAGGTAAAACCAAATTGAAAATAAAAAATGTACTCTACATTACCATCTCCTTAACTGAAAAACACTGTTATCATCTTGTAGCTGCATTCATTTTAAATGATCCCATACGTGTATATTTCCAGTCAAGGTTTGCTAATTTCCTTCTTACCCACCCTCATTTGTTTGTCCTGTCTTGGCTTTTTCTGTGTTGTCAGAATTTATTTAGTGTATCATATGTTGCTCTTAGGAACAGAATAAAATGTTATGAAAACGTATAAACCATAATAAGCAAGGCTGACATCTCATCAATATGAGTTGTATTTATGCATTGAATAGGCACCCAAGGAGAAAATTATATTATTGCATTTTGTGATAAAGAGGTCACTGATGGCTTTTATTGGCTTACAAGAGACTGTCTTATGATACTGCTGAAATGAAAAGTTAGTCCTTTAGAAATATACTATAGTAACAGGTACATAGCACAAGGTAATCAGACTAATAGCCCTGCAGTCAGGGGCATAACAAGTGCACTCCAGGCCCCCAGCTGAATTTTCAAGGGCCCGAGGCACATAGGCAACACCCATCTCTGCAACCTCTCGCTCAGACAGAAGTGTGTCAATTATTTGAATGTTATAGATGAAACAGTCCCTATGGTCTGGGCCTCGCTTTACCCTGCCCCCATAATTCCTCTATAATTACCCCACTGCCAACAGCTAATGCTGAACTACTCCTCTGGCTGCCTGAGGATGATGGGAACTGGAAAGATAAGGCACACTGACACACATGTTTTCCCATATTATGGCAAATGTAGTAACATGACTACATTGTGCTCCAGTTCTTGTAACCCATCACAACCATTTAGGTCATAGATATTTAAACTACTATCTGAATGCTATAGGTTAGTAGACCAGATGCAAGCAATTTGCATGTTACTGCATGTTCCGTGAAAAATTATTAATGCTGTTTAGCCAGTACAGAAATATATAGAGTTGGGATGTTTTGCCAAGACTTGCAATATTAAAGCATACAGTACTATGTGTTGATCATGTTATCATATACTTAAACAATTTCATACTTCTGTAATATTTCTATGAAGAAATCCATTCTAAACAAGACAATTATGTCAATTTCATTCTGTGACCATGGAATCATAACATCTTATGTAATGGTATTGCTATACTTACACATGCTGTAGGGTTCTGAAAGTATTTTGCTTTGTAGATACTGTATATGTACATAGACGAGAGGAAAGTGCCATCAGATTAGGATTTATAAGGGCTTTGGAAACAAAATAATCAGGTATTGCTCCCCAGACCTTGTAGAACTACAACTTCCAGCATTCCACAACAACCACCAGCCATTTGCCAGGTGAGAATCATGACAGAGAAGTGCTCAGTGGATGTGACAGTAGGATTCTTTGCTTATATTAGCCTTGTTGCCTGGAGGCACACTGTGGCCAGCATTAATATGGGTTGCATTGTTTTCCTTTGACAGAAACAGCTTTGTCTTGAAAACATCTGAAAGGCACACAAAATGTATATCTATGGAAATGTCCTTTTTTTCTTTTCTTTTAAAAATATATATTTGCCTGACCAAAGTTTGAGGAGCAGGATAAGCCATTTTAGGAAAGCCACTGCAATAACAGATTCAAACACATTCCAATTTAGTCTGTTCAATTCTGTGAAAATGGTCTCTTAACAAGCAGCAAATTAAAATGTCAAGACCAATCATAGTAGGAGGCTGTTTACAAGGCTGTTATTATTAGGGTTCCTAGCATTAGTAAAGAAGAGCCTGTCTTTTTCTTAAGTCAATGGGCTTCCTTCCCAGTGCAAAATGAAAAAAAAAGGTCTGATATGATTCCACAACCTTTTGACACCTCAATTTAAATTGTAATACTTTTTCGGACAGCAGCAGTTGCTTCCAAATACCAGGCTTTTCACATTCAATTTCAGTAAAGATGCAATGCCTGAGGCTTCACTGTAGGTCTGAAAGAGATGGGCTGCTGTCTTAAGGATGAATGCACCATAGGGCAAAATAACATAATGTTGAGTAACACAGATTCTGTCAGGTTCCCCAGGCATTTTCTCCTATATTCAAGCTACATATGCAGAATGCTACAATGCAAACTGACTCCTCTTCAGCCACAGTCATGTCCTATTTATATGGGTGACTTTGTAGCTGCAACTTTATTGCAGCAAGAAATAGCTTACAATGGAGAGAACCTAATAATAAGGCCGTTCAGATTACCCGAAAAGAAACAAAAGGGGATAAAGAATCTTCCTCTTCTCTAGTTTTGTGTAACTAGCAAGTCATACACTCACTGGAGACATGAAAATCATGCAGGTTTGTGATTTGATGACCTCGTATGCATAGATAAGTTAACAGTCTTCTATGCCATGCTGACATTTTCATGGTACGCATAACCTATGTAAAATAGCGGACTGACAACATTAATGGGGTTAAATAATACCACGTGCATTAAACATAGTGATTTCCCTTCCAAAAAGGACTATTCACAAAAAAAAAGGTCTCTTTAAGGCAATTAAAGATATTTGCTTCACCCACAATGTCATGCGAAATCTCCAAATCTCTCCCCTGCCTTGTGTAGATCTCACTGGCTCATTGACAGCTTTGGGTCTCTATAGGGGTAATTTATGAAGCTCAGCCGCAGTTGGAGTAAAGTAAAGTAAATATTTGTGTGAAAATAACACAACTCATTAAAGCATTGCTGTGTCCATACTGCTTCCACTAGCAAATTGCATACATTGGTTACGCATGGTTAGCCTTAACACCACATTAAAGGCAACGGTAACTTCAGGATTCCCACAGCAAACTGCGTCAATATTTGCATCCAAAGAATTGAGCACTGGCACCATACATAAAAACATCCTGGAACTGAAGATTTTAGTGCAATCCAATTTTCTTTGAAGTACACATACATTTGCACTAGGCAGTTCACCACGCTGCATTGTGGGTAAAAAACATGGCAACTTACGTCCATGAAACTACCAGTCTAATTCGTTTATTGCAAATGAATATGCTCTTTTTTGCACTGTGCATTATAAACTACAAATAAAATACAGAGGATATTTAAAAAAAAAAAAAAAA
>CM044437.1:47773443-47804923 GCA_024363595.1 Xenopus borealis
TGTTATGCATTCCAGCTTCTGCCTTAGATTTCATTGGCTGGCTGCAACATTGATGAGCTGGCAATCCCGACTGAGAAAAATAACTTAATTTATACAACAGAAAATTAGGTTCAACATCAGGGCAAATGGGAAGTGGGATAGCTGTCTAATTTGACAGATTATTGTGAATAAAGCCGGGATGCTCCCATAGCAACAGTTAGATAAATTCCTTAATTAATTAAGGTGAGATGATCAGCGGGAGCAACAGCAGCAGCAAAAAGAAAGATTAAACACGTGTTTTCTTTTTTTAAACTACAAGCATTACTGGAAGCGGGAAAGGACAAGTCTTTTCCTGGCGATGCTCCATCTGTTTCTGACACCACAGTGAACATTTTGGAAGAGAATGACAACATAATCAGTGTAAGCAGGACACTAGGGACAGGTGCACCCACGTGGCCCAGAAATGGCAGCGGGGTTAGCCCACAAGCCTGCACACACTACACTGACACATAGGGAGCTGTATGACAGTTGATAAGATGAATTATCCTTAACAGCTTAAATATGAAGTCATCCGTAACCCTCACGTGCTCACTGTCTGCAGACTGGCCCAGCAATCTACTAGAAAGAAACTTGTAAAGACTACTTTCTCTTGCTCTCTTACTCCATGGATACTAAATCTAGTTAATTTCTATATATTTCTCCTTTTCTTCTTTTTGAGGAATAACCAGCGACACCTGTTTTGGATTTTAGTATGACTAAATAAATATATAAATGTAGGGGAGCTATGTATTTGGTCTCTCCTCTGTGTTTCTCTGTGCAAATAGGAGCAATACCCCTGTAAGCTGACAGGAAGTAAGGCCTGCAGAGGAAGAGGGAGAGAGAAGCAGCCAAATGAGAGAATGGTGTTGCTGCATGATCACAGAGAGAACTGTGAATGTAAAATGATTTTGGAACCCCAGTAGCAGAAAAGTTACATAGTTAAATTGGGTAGAAAAAAGACAAAGTCCATAAAAATTTTAACCCAGCATACACACACACCCCTCCACTCTTTCACACAAAGCGTGTATGCCCATGGCTATACTAACTGTTTAGTTTAGTATTAAAAATAGCCTTTGTCCAAAAAATCATTCAAGCTCCTTTTAAAAGCATCAACAGAATCAGCCATCACATCATCACCTGATGATCTCTGCACTCTCTCCAGCTCATTTACATCTCTCCTAAGGACTGGAGTCCAAAACTGCACTGCATACTCCAGATGAGGTCTTAATAGGAATCTATAAAGAGGTATAATTATGTTTTCATCCCTTGAGTTTATGCCCTTTTTTATGCAGGACAGAACTTTATTTGCTTTAGTAGCTACAGAATGACACTGCCCAGAATTAGACAACTTGTTATCTATAAAAAACCCAAGATCCTTCTCATTTAAAGGGATCCTGTCATGGGAAAAATTTTTTTTTCAAAACACATTAGTTGATACTGATGTTCCAGAAGAATTCTGCATTGAAATCCATTTCTCAAAAGAGCAAGTAGTTTTTTCTATATTTCATTTTGAAATCTGACAAGGGACTAGACATATTGTCAATTTCCAAGCTGCCCCAAGTCATTTGACTTATGGTTTGATAAACTTCAGTCATTCTTTACTGCTGTACTGCAATTTGGAGTGATATTACCCCCTCCCTTTCCCCCACCCAGCAGCCTAACAAAAGAACAATGGGAAGGTAACCAGATAACAGCTCCCTAACACAAGATAACCCATGTCCCACTGCATTCTATTCAGTTACATTGAGAAGGAAAAACAACAGCCTGCCAGAAAGCAGTTCCCTCCTAAAGTGCTGGCACAAGTCACATGACCGGGGCAGCTGGGGAATTGACAAAATGTCTAGCCCCATGTCAGATTTCAAAACTGAATACAAAAAAAATTGGTTTGCTCTTTTGAGAAATGGATTTCAGTGCAGAAGTCTACTGGAGCAGCACTATAAACTGGTGTGTTTTAAAAAAAAACATGTTTTCCCATGACAGTTTCCCTTTAAGGAAATTCCTAACACACTGCTATTAAACAAAAGCAAAAGTACACTGGAACCACTGTTTATACATGTTTGGTAGGTTTAAGGATCACTTTGTGGAGATATAAGTGGTCTTGATCCCCTCCATTGAAAACTTCAGGCAAAATAATGGCACCCAAGGCAAGCCCCCAGCGTCACCTAGCCCACACCACCTAGCAAACTCTCCTCTCAGCCTATCTCTCCCCCCTCTTCTATTCAGCAAGTCCTCCCCCATGCCCTTTACCTTGCTCAGCAACTCTCTCTTCATGTTTCTCAGCAACCCCACTTCCATTTCTAACCTTTTCTATGCCTAGTGTCCCACCAGTAGCGAGCTTAAAGCAAAGTCTGAGATAAAGGCAGAAGGAGAATGTGCCTTGGGTCCTAGCACCCTACCATTTACCCTAGGCTCTTACTGTTTCTGCCTACTCCTAGCATACCTCCCACAGTTGGAAAATGTAAAAAAATATTTTTTCAATTGAGTATTTTTTTTTTGATACATCTCAAATATTGCAGGTTTAACATTTTAAAAATTCCCTTTCCTAAGCTTACTATCAAAGAACTGGGTTTCTATCGCTAAACTCCGTTACCACAAAATACCCTGCCTCCTTATTATCTGCATAATTGGGTGTTATTCTACTGTCTGTATGCTATGTAAGCATTGATATACGGCGCCTCATCATAAAAATAGGTTTCTTAGACATGCTGCTTAGCACAAGTGAAAGTATTGTATAAGTTTGTGCTCTCTCTATAAGAGTAGCCTTACATTCCAGTCTAAACTCTTTTTTTTTTAATATAATCCAAATCTACTTTCTATATGATAAAAATGTGAATCAACCCTATCACTATCACATATTTATTAAAATTCAAGCTATTTTCAAGTGAGAAAATTGTGGTAAAAAAAGTTTTTTTAAAAAAGTAGCATTTTCGAATTCTGGCCATGGAAAATTGATTGAAAAAAATTACTAGCCAAAACTTGGCAAGTGTATATATAACATTCATGTTACTTTATTTATATTTTATTGTGATCAACTTTTTTTTATACCACAAATTTACTGAGTTTTTCCAATTCCAGTTTTTTCATGATTTCATGACAATTGATGAATAGGCCTCCCCAGTTTGATGCACATTGAAACTGCAGCATGGTACAGTAGACTCAAGGTGCTAGAGGAACATCAAAGAAACTTCTAGGGCTTAGTAGATATTGTTCACTAGATCTGTCACCTGGTTTCTAAAGTTTTTACAAATGAGAAGCTTACCCAATGACTAGAACTGTGTTTTCTGCACATGGATTCAGGGTTTTTATGGTAAGGAAAGCACACAGTGCAAATTGTGTCATCTTAACCCAATGACATTGCTTGACAGGTGAAAAACTGAAGTTCTACTGAGCAATGCGCACCCCATTAAAGGACACAAAGACTGACACAATCCAGCAGCAGAATTAAGGAGAATAAGATCACTGATACAAGGTTTACTCCAGGTCTAATAATTCATAATATGCTACCGATTGGTTGCTAATAATAAGTGAATTTTTTTGTCACGAAAAAGGATAGACAATAGACTACAATAGGTAGAAAAAACTGTTGCGTGTCAAAAAAATTGTTGTGAATCCAAAAAAATTGTTATATTGTTATATATATATGAAATAAAAGTTGTCACCCATAGACTTCAATGCATTTTGGTGAATTTTCACTGTTTTGCGAATTTTCAGTAAAGCAAAATGGGTTACATTTTCCCATCACTGGTTGATAAAGGTTGTAACTGGATCATAAATTTGCACCTGTCACTCCATTGCCTACAGCACATAGAGAGACAACACTGCAGTAGAAAGTATGTAAACAATCTCCCAACTTTATTGTTGCAACCTACTCCTTGCAGGTATTCCAACAAGTCATCTTTCACAACTCCAATCTGTTCTAAATACTGCCGCTAGACTCATTCATCTATCTCACTGCTCAACATCTGCTGCTCCCATATGCATGACCCTTCACTGGCTCCCAATCTCCTCTACAATCAAATTCAAATTACTAACCCTCATATTCAAGGCCCTTAACAATGAATCCCCTCTCTATATTTCATCTCTGATCTCCAAATACACTCCTACAGGCAACCTTCGCTTTGCTTCTGACCTATGCCTCGCTTCTCCTCTCATCACTTCTGCCCATTCTCGTCTTCAAGACTTCTCTCGGGCTTCTGCTTTTCTCTGGAACTCTCTGCCTCAAGCTGCCAGACTTTCTCCTTATTTCCAAACTTTCAAACGTTCCTTAAAGACCAACCAGTTTAAGAAGCTTATTCAGTATACCTTAATTAATTGATCACTGCTGTATTATAAATCATAAAATTGTGCCTAAAATCTTAATGTCTCAATTGTACTCTAACCTTTAGTTTGTAAACTTGAATTTTTAGGGCCCTTTAACCCTATTGTATTCTGTAAACCCTTTATTGTTACCCACTATTTATTCCCTGTTTGTTATAACTAAGGTAAAAGTACTGCATATCTTGTCAGCACTATATAAATCAGTGATGATGATTATTACTGAGAAAAGGTGTATAATTTAAAAAAAACATTATTATTTGATTAAAATGGTCACTATTATTGATGTCCTTCCTATAATTTAGAGCTTTCTGGAAAAAGAACTACGCCAAACAAGTCTCCACAGAGAAGGAAGAAAGTATCTGGGATTCTGGGAATAACAGAGCAGACCAGATGCAACACTCCCTGGAACTATTACAGATGCATTTAACGTTTGTCACTTTCTCCTCTTCTGGGACATTTAGCGCTTGGTTCACCAAGTGATGGATGGATGGCAACTGAATAATGTATTAATGTTGAGCTGCAAAAATAACACATTTCTGATTAATTCATCTCTCTCAAAGTGAAGAACTGTATAGTTGGCTGAAAGGTCATGCAGAAAGCCCTTTGTAGTGAATGAGTAACCTTCTAGTGACTGAGCTCTCTGGATTTTAGTAGATAATATCAGGCAACAATTTAATTCAATTATTGGGGGTCACTGCATGCATATGACAAGTGGATTCCTATGCAAATAATTAGGTAATGTGGTCAGAAAATAAAGAATATATCTACCAAAAGAATGTGAATACTTCCTTGATTTTACACATAGGGTTTCTATATAATGGGAACTAAAGCTTAAATAAAACTTAGGTTGATAGATAAGCCTTGCAAATTAAAAAATGTTTCTAATATAGTTAGTTAGCCAAAAATGTAATGTATAAATAATGGAATAACTGGATGTCTAACAGATCAGAACACAACTTCCTGTTTTGCAGCTCTCTTGGCTTTCACTGATCCTGCATGCTAAGGATCAATTGAAAACCTACTGAACAATTATGTCCTCTGTGGTCCCCTTAAAGTCGCTGACTAATGCGGATTTAGAGAGCTGAAAAGCATGAAGTTCGGCTCTGTTCTGTTATATTAACATCCGCTCACTTCAGCCTTTATACAATAAATTTTTGGCTAACTAACTATATTAGAAAAAACATTATTTTGTACAGCCTATCTATTTACCAGGTTTTAGTCTTACACTGAACTGTTCCTTTAAATAAAGAAGGAGGGTAGAAATGTTGTACATAATGTTTTGGTCTTTTGTAGCAGCCCAAGACAACCATGGACCTTTAGCAGTAAATATCTGTGCCTCTGAAGATGCCCCAGTATCTCTCCATCTTGTTGTCTGCTGATTCACTGCACATGCTCTGTGTTGCTGTTGATTACTGAGGTTTGGCATCAATGCACAGTATACTGAATATAAGTTATAAAAATGTTAGGGGCGTGGTCTGGCTGCCGATGTAAGCACACTCTAGTGCAGGAGCTCCGCCAGTGACCCAGCCAAAATCCTGATTTCAAAGCGCCTAATCATACAGCACGGAGTCAACAAGCTCTACAAGTCATCCCCTACCCCAGAGGCAAGTAATGGTGCAGAGCATGGCACAAAAACGAGCGTTTGAAGCTGCCTCTTGACTCGAGAAGTATGCCCGGGAAAATCCACAAGATGGAGGCGAGGTCGAAAGGGCCGCAAATGCGCCCTACTCTCCCAGCGATCCGCCAGTTGAAACCAGGGCTGCTACCACAACACAAGACTCTGGAACCCCCCCCCCAGAACCAGGTGACCCCATGCTATGCGACGATATGGCAGAAATAAAGGCTGCTAATGCTGCATGCACCACCTTGATACAGTCCAAGACAGAGGAAATCAAAATAGAAAGTGAAAATGTGAAAGGACAACAGAGGTGGAAACACGGGTCAGCGTCTTGGAAGATAACTGCCGCAACCTACCAGAGCAGTACCGCGCAATACACAAGCTAGTCACCGAATGCCAGCGCAAGTCGGATGATCGAGAAAACCAACTCAGGTGCAACAACCTGAGATTCGTGGGGTTCCCAGAGCTATCAGAAGGTAACGCACCGGAAACATTCCTGGAAACCTGGCTTAAGGAAACGTTTGGTGCAGCTCACCTATCAGACACCTTTGCAATAGAAAGAGCGCACAGGGTACCCATGAGACAGTCCCCTCCAGGGGCCACACCCAGGCCGTTGATTTCCCACTTACTAAATGGGAAAGACCAGGACAAAGTGCTGTCACTGGCAAGGCCTGTATATTCTTACACTGTTACTTTTATGCTTGTGAGGTACTGATTGTCAATATATATATCCCCCCACCACATGAGCCAGAGGTGCTAAACATAGCGGACCAACTTACAAAATACCCACATGCCTTAGCAATAATAGCAATGAAGTACTCTCCCCGCAAATAGACAGAGCCTTGAAACGCCAGGATAAATCCCTGCCCACCACGCTCATGACATACCTGGCTTTGGTAGAAGTATGGGCACAGGCTAAGCCTAATACCTGGCAGTACTCTTGTTTCACCACATCTCACCTAGCCTTATCTAGGATCGACATGGCTTTTGTTAACCCTCCCATGCTCTCAGTGGTCAGTAAAGCAGCCTACCTTCCCAGAGGTGTGTCAGACCACACGCCCTTACAGCTACAGTTGAAATTCCCCTACAACAGCTAAACCCAGACCCTCCATAAATCCAGTCTGGCTAAACATCCTAGATAACAGGGCCACAGTGGAGGGCTATCTTAAGGACTAAAAACTTGACCAAAAGTTCCACCCAGATTCTTCCATTCTGGGACTTCCTAAAGTCATACCTTAGAAACTCCATCATGGCGGAAATAACAGCATATAAGAAGCAGTCCTACTTAGCAGAAAAAAACCTAGAAATGCAGGTTTCACTACAGTCAAGCAGCCAACGATCCTTCCACTGAAGCCCTAAATCAATTGCGAGAGGCTCAAGAAAACTACACACAGCACCTAAACCAAAAGGCCCTGTGAAAGCAGTACTTATCCAAAATTAATGGGTATGAGCACAGATAAAAGCCTGGGCGCCTGTTAGCCCACATAGCTAAAACCTTTACTTCCCCCCATCCATCCCAGCTCTAAAAGACTCCCAAGGGAATCTACAAACTGACCATGAGGAAGTGAAAGAATTACTCCTAAACTTTTACAGGGATCTTTATTCCTATAAATCTAAAGCCGCTGAGTCTGAAATATTAGATTTTCTAGCACCACTTAAACTACTGAAACTGTGTCAGGAGTTTGGAGACTTCATGGAGGCTGATATTACAGGCATAGAAGTGTAGGAGGCGATAGACTCCTTCCCATTGGGAAAAGTGGCCAGCTCAGATGGTATACTGATTAAAATATATAAAAGGCACTCCATCTTACTCACCCCACTGCTTTTGCAGCTCTACCAAGAGGCATTACAAAATGACCACTTTCCACAATCCCTGTATGAGGCAGCTATAGCCCTCCTACTGAAACCAGGCAAAGATCCCCAGCGATGTGACTCCTATAGGCCCATATTGCTCCTCACAGCAGACGTTGCCAAAGTCCTAGCCCGAAGGCTTGGCAAAGTTATTTCCCATATAGCACACCTGGATCAGGTGGGGTTCATCCCAGCAAAAATACCAGCCCTGGACACCAGACCATTATACCTAAACTTAGCATTAGCAGAATCAGACCCAGGAAACAAAGCGATGGCAGCTCTGGATATAGCCAAAGTTTTCGATACAGTGGAGTGGGCCTACCTGTGGCAAGTACTAGCAGGGGAAAGGGGGAAAGGTGTTGGCTAAAAGTTATATCCTCCTTCAATACCTATAACTCATTGCTGACCTTATGCATTAACCTGTTAGCAACAGGTGTTGGTGCAAAACAATATCTCGTATACGATGTTGTCAATCATGTTAATTTTCAATAAAGATCATTCTTGAGAAAAAAAAATGTTACAATAAAAGGATGATTGAAAATTAATACAGATAATTACTACATGTCGGCACAGAAACCAGTGTATCTAACACCAGCATTTAATAATCAGACTTGTAACATCAACTTATATTACAGGCCAGCCTCATGTTCTGCTTAATTTGCACCTCTAAGCTTACCTTCTGAACAGCTGCTCAAAGCCCACTGAGCATGAGTGTTGCAAACCCGTTCCAAGATGGTGACTCCATGTGACAAGTTTTAAATCCTGGATCATTGCTGCTATTGATAATATCATTATATAAAACATGGTATTTTTAGTCATATTCATTATTATGGTTTATAAAGCTCAATGAAAAAGCCATTTAAATGTGTGTGCATACTATCAACACTCCTTTCAACAAATTCGCATTTCTAAATAATCCATACTGTATGAAAAATGACTGTTCCTTTTTCACATGAAAAGTCCTATTTCAGGGCTTGTGCATGTAAACTCGATTCTCCATCAAGCCTTACACCCTGCGCAATACTGTTCAGTTTCTTCAGTCTTAAAGGAGAACTAAACCCTAAAAATAAATAGGGATAAGAATGTCATGTTTCATATACTGAACTTATTGCACCAGCCTAAAATTTCAGCTTCTGAATAGCAGCAATGATCCAGGACTTAAAACTTGTCACAGGGGGTCACCATCTTGGAACTCACATATTCAGTGGGCTCTGAGCAGCTGTTGAGAAGCTAAGCTCAGGGGTAGCGATGTGCGAAACTCGCGCGTTTCGATTCGCCGAAAAATTCGCGAATTTCCAGAGAAATTCTCGAATTGTCGAAAAATTGGCGAAACGAGTCGCGCGTCGTTTTTGACATGACGCGCGACTCGTTTTTTTTGGCGAATTTTTCGCCGCGAATTCGCATCTGGCAAATAAATTCGCCCATCACTACTCAGGGGTTGTCACAAAATATCAAGCAGAAAATGAGGTTGGCGTGTAAGATAAGCTGATGCTACAGGGTTGATTATTACATTCTGATGCTAATTGCACTGTTTTCTGTTCTGCCATGTTGTTGTTATCTGTATTAATTACTAATCAGCCTTATACTGTAATATTTATATAGTATGTGTACTGTATATTGAGTGGGTACCTAAGCCCATTATTCAAACAAGCATGACAGCTAATATTAACAGTATTTCCTGCATGCCACAAGATTTTTTTTTTACCACTCTTTTGGGCTATAAAATACTTAAACATTAAAAAAGAAAAGACTGAAAAAAAAACCTTTTAAAATATAAATGTACATTAAGGGGCAAATTTACAAAATTCACGTGAATAGATCGAAGTTCGATCGAATTCCGATCGTACGATTTTTCGGATATTCGAATATTGAAATTTGGCCACTTCGATCATCGAAAAGTTACCTATACTGTAGGTCATGCTGTTAGTTAAAGTTTCTAATACTAACAGACTCCTGCTGCACAAATATGGCAGCCCCCTCATAGACAAACACAGGGAGTTAGGTAATGCAAAAGCATTGGGCAAATACTTTATGGCAAAAATATAAATAGCATGCAAAGTCAGTATTATGATAGATGTAAAAAAAGGCATAATTTCTGGTGTCAGTATCTCTTTAAGTGGTGGGTCTCCTTTCAGTCAAATTTTATTATGTTATAAACAGGCTTATTATAAGCAACTTTACAACTGACAATGTTTTTTTCTTTTTTATAGTTTTTAGCGATTTGCCTTCTTCTTCTGTCTCTTTCCAGTTTTCAAATGGGGGTCACTGACCCCATCTAAAAAACAAATTCTCTTTGAGGCTTCAAATGTATAGTTCTTGCTACTTTTTATTAGTCTTGTTTCTATTCAGGCCCTCTCCTATTCATATTCCAGTCTGGTATTCAAATAAATACATGGTAATTTGGACCCTAGCAGCCAGATTGCTGAAACTAGAGATCAGATGAATAAAAAGCTCAATAATGCAAAAAACACGATTAATAAAAAATAGCAACCAATTAGAAATGGTCTCAGAATATCACTGTCTACATCAAATTAAAAGTTAATTTAAAAGGGAAAAATCCCTTTAACTTTTACCATAAAATAGTAATTCTTATCTAATATTATACTTATTAAATCATATTATATAAGTATCACTGTATTATTAAATGTCATGACCCAGGCATCGGTTAGTAATCATTTATTTCCACATTGCATTAAATAATAACTGATAATAAATTTATGCGTACAGATATGGGACCTGACATCCAGAATGCTTGGTACCTGGGGTATTCCAGATAAAGGATGTTTCCATAATTTGGATCTCCGTACCTTAAGTCTTTTAGAAAAACATTAAACGCAATAGGGTGGTTTGGCTTACTATAAGGATTAATTATATTGTAGTTTGGATAAAGTACAAAGGATTGCTTTATTATTACAAAGAAAAGGGAAATATTTTTTTTAAATTTTCAATAATTGGATAAAATGGAATCTATGGGAGGTGTGAATTTCCGTAATTCGAAGCTTTCTGGATAATGGGGTGGGGACAAACAGATCCCTTACCTGTATTATTCTTCTCCAATGCACTATAACATTTTAGACCCCAAGGTCTATTCGCCCTAAATCTACGTCTTTGCTTCTCTGCTTTGGCAAAAGATATACAATGACTGCTCAGTTCCGATGAGGATGCTGTGTGATACATGTGTGGGTAAAAACTGCTAGATTCGATTATCTCTTCACCTGTATCGATTGGATAGTTAACACACTGCAAGACTATCTCTGAAATACTGGGCGTCCAGATGCAAATCATCACACAATTCCTATACTGATTAAAAAACAGTTACTCAAATTTCTTAGCACATTTTTGAAACTTTAGATAATAAGTAGTAAATAACGCAACAGATCAGGACAAGAATCACTGGTTTGTGTAGCCCAAGGTTGGTATGAACAGTGCAAGCTCAAAATTAGAAGAAAATCAAGAAGTATATTCAGATCAGCAAGGCTTGTAAGCAAGGGGGGCTATTATGATTAAGTCTGCAACCCTTCCATGCAGAGAACCAGAAATGCAAACAATGAACAAGGTATGTTACATTGAAAGTAAGTTTTAGAGGGCTTCAGTAGTATGCATAATGTACATACTCCTTCAATGCAACATAAAAGGCAAATGTATCCGGGCATATTTTGGTTAAGCCTATGGGGATACTGGCACTAGGTTTTCAGATGCAATTAAAGAGCTATCAGATAGCAGCACTGTGCATTTCACTGACATTTGCTTCCTGTGATTCATATCATCTTGCGGGACATAATCCCCAGATTAATATTATCAATTACACAATATAGACATTAAACCTAGACTAAAATGTATGTGGACACTTATAGAAATGCATATTGGCTGGGGAAAACACATTCCAAAGGAGACGTTTTACCTCCCACATGTCCCTTGTACATTACCCATTTCCCTAATGATAAAGATGTCCCATTTTATACTTATTTATTGCTAATTCTGTGGTTATATTAGAGGCCTTAATGGCTGGATTGACAACTTGGTGCCTTGTTTTGTGCATCATCACTGTGGCTTTTAGTTGAAAGTCAATGCAACCAGTCATTTCAGCTCTATTTATTCAATTTAATCCCCACATACTGTTAATAAAACAACTGTGCGTGTGTCACTGAGATCTTTATGATCATAAATATTGTACTAATATGCAAAATTAGAAAACATCCTTGTCACAAACTGCTCAGTATCAATGACATATACATGAATCTTTCTCTTGCTTCATACATTTTGGAGTGCATCCCAGAGTTTAACTGCAGCAACCCTTTTCAATTCTGGGCATAATTTATGAGATTTTATGGTTGTGTTGCCTTTTTTCCCTTGCTTTTCTGACACTTCTACTAATGATAGCAATAATATTTCTTACATTTACAAACAAATGTACAGGAAAATTGTTGCCCTCTACTAGGAGTAAGGAATGGTATGCCTTAGGTTTTCAAATTCTATGTTTAATATGTTGTGATCATAAATTCTCTTTGGCAGATTTGTACTTTGATGCCGCTATTTCTGTAATGTAATTGTAGCAGGCTTGTGTTCTGCTAAAATGGAACATCCTGTTTGTTTGTTTTTTGTGGGTGCATCTAAACTAAAGATTTTGTTTAATCCAGTCATCCTCAAAGTAGGTTGAGTATAATGCATCATTGTTTTATGGCATATGACAGATGGTTAAAGGAACAGTTCAGTGTGAAAATAAAAACTGGGTAAATAGACAGGCTGTGCAAAATAAAAAATGTTTCTAATATAGTTAGTTGGGCAAAAATGTGATGTGTAAAGGCTGGAGTGACTGGAGTGTCTAACATAGCAGAACAGAACACTTACTTCCTGCTTATCAGCTCTCTAACTCAGAGTTAGTCAGCAACTTTAAGGGATCCTACATGGGACATAACTGTTCAGTGAGTTTGCAATTGACCCTCAGCATTCGGCTCAGAAGCAACAGTTATGACCCGTGGCTCCCCCTCCATTCACTGATTGGTTACTGCCTGGTAACCAATCAGTGGACACCCAGAGAGCTGATGAGCTGATTTTGTACAGCCTATCTATTTACCCAATTTGCTCCCATCAACCATAAGCAGATTTTGGCTCAATTTTAGAAGAGAAATAAATGGCAATGGTTCCTTTTATTCAGTTAAGACAATTTATATGTGCAGTTTCACAGAGTTCCAAGAACAGAATATGGTCACAAATGAAGAGAAAATTAAAAAAGTAATTAAAAATAAGCAAAAGAGGAACTTTTTACAGCACACCATTTTTGGCCTATTTTTTTTTTGGACTAGAGTGGTTGATGCTAGTCTTTCCCTGGACCAAACTGAAGTGCAGGTTTTTTTTTGTCCGGCATGGGTCTGGTTGGACCCACAATGTAACCTGGATCTGCCACCAACTATGCCCCTACCCAGACCCGCTACCAGAGACCCTAAAGATTCATCATCATCATGGACCAGAAGTGACCCCACCAGAGGCTGAACAGCCTGTTAAGGGGAAGAAATTAGTGTGTGGATTCACAGCCACACTTTAGCTGGATACCCACACAGGGTACCTACAGACTGCCCGCAGATAATCGGGGACATTATGCAATTCTGAAGGTATTATGTGGGTACCCGACCCAATACAAGTCTCTATTTGCACCGTGACTTCCACTCTGTTTGAACTGCCACAGCTTTTTGCTCAAAGTGCACATAATGGCACATTGCACCCTCATATCATTTTCCAACTTGTAGTAATTGGAAAAAAGAACCAAATATTCTGACAAAGCCAGGACTGACTCATTATACCTCTGATGGCATTCCTTAGCTGACATTTCTAAAAAAATATTGATTGAATGTTGTAACTTCACAATATTGAGAGGTATATATGTTCTTGACCTAAAAAGATTAACTTAAGTCTAAAATATAGGCATCAATATTGCTATTTAAGTCAACTTAGAAATCTTACTATTAGTTGCTGACTCCTGTTACAGAGTCCTTTGAAAGAATGACACTGCTTTTAAAATATGTGGTATTTCAACCCCAGAACCAGATTTGAGGAGACAGACTGGTTTACACTGGTTTTAGATTCCTCTGGTAAGATGAAATAGTATTTCTTTTCCTCTGCAGGTGCACAGCAATGTAGCTTTCCAAGTGCTGTTAGTTATCAAGGTCAAACATTTCAGGTAGCTTTGTTTACCTTTAGTAAACCTTTTTTTTTTGGTCGGGCATGGGTCAATTCTATCTATGCCGGATGCTGCCACTTTGCAGAGTGATTTGTCTAAGTTGGGAAACTGGGCAGCAAACTAGAAAATGAGGTTCAATGCTGATAAATGCAAGATTATGCACTTTGGCAAAAATAATATAAATGCAAGTTATACACTAAATGGCAGTGTGTTGGGAGTTTCCTTAAGTGAGAAGGATCTTGGGGTTTTTATAGATAACAAGTTGTCTAATTCTGGGCAGTGTCATTCTGTAGCTACTAAAGCAAATAGGGTTCTGTCCTGCATAAAAAAGGGCATAAACTCAAGGGATGAAAACATTATTATACCTCTTTATAGATCCCTAGTAAGGCCTCATCTGGAGTATGCAGTGCAGTTTTGGACTTCAGTCCTTAGGAGGGATGTAAACGAGCTGGAGAGAGTGCAACTAAACTGGTTAGAGGGACGGAAGACTTAAATTATGAGGGTAGACTGCCCAGGTTGGGGTTGTTTTCTCTGGAAAAAAGGTGCTTGCGAGGGGACATAATTACACTTTACAAATACATTAGAAGACATTATAGACAAATATCAGGGGACCTTTTTACCCATAAAGAGGATCACCACACCAGAGGCCACCCCTTCAGACTAGAAGAAAATGTCTTTAATTTGAAGCAGCATAGGTGGTTCTTCACAGTGAGGACCGTGAGGTTGTGGAATGCACTGCCGGGTGATGTTGTGATGTTGATGCTTTTTAAAGGGGCTTGGATGATTTTTTGGACAGACATAATATCAAAGGCTATTTTGATACTAAACTCTATAGTTAGCATAGCTATGGGCATGTATGGTTTGAAAGTGTGAAAGAGTGGGGGGTGTAGGCTGGGTATTAATTTGGAGGGCTTGAACCTGATGGACTTTGTCTTTTTTCAACCCGTAACTATGTAAACCCATTCCCCCTTAATCATAAGGGATTATGTCATGTTTGGTGTCCCAAAACCCAGAATACAGACCCAGAGTCGGTCACATCTCACACTTCTGCCGATAACAGCAGCCTTTCACTTTGGGAGGAGCCTTCCACTACTTGGATACCACCAGGTCTTGAAGGGAAACTGTCATGGGAAAACATGTTTTTTTTTTTTTTTTTTTTAAACACATCAGTTAATAGTGCTGATCCAGTAGACTTTTGCACTGACATCCATTTCTCAAAAGAGCAAACAGATTTTTTTATATTCAGTTTTGAAATCTGACATGGAGCTAGCCATTTTGTCAATTTCCCAGCTGCTCCAGTCATGTGACTTGTGCCAGCACTTTAGGAGGGAACTGCTTTCTGGCAGGCTGTTTTTTTTTCCTTCTCAATGTAACTGAATAGTACTCAGTGGGACATGGGTTTTACTATTGAGTGATGTTCTTAGATCTACCAGGCAGCTGTTATCTTGTGTTAGGGAGCTGTTATCTGGTTACCTTCCCATTGTTCTTTTGTTAGGCTGCTGGGTGGGGGAAAGGGAGGGGGTGATATCACTCCAACTTGCATTACAGCAGTAAATAGTGATTGAAGTTTGTCAGAGCACAAGTCACATGACTTGGGGAAGCTGGGAAATGTCTAGCCCCATGTCAGATTTCAAAATGAAATATAAAAAAATCTGGTTGCTCTTTTGAGAAATGGATTTCAATGCAGAATTATTCTGGAACAGCGCTATTAACTGATGCATTTAAAAAAATGACAGGATCCCTTTAAAGTGGGACCACCAAGTTGAGAGTTCTGAGCGGGCAAGGAAACCGTAACCTATGACAGGAAGGACAGGTAAGAGTAGCATGCGACAGGCCTCGGTTAATACCAATCAGTACAGTACGGAATCAGGAACCAGAAGCATAATTGAGGACACAAGCCAGGGTCAAAACCAATCTGTAATGCAGTGCAAAGTCAGGATCCTGAAGAACAGGCAAAGATTGGTACAAGCAATGAAATAACAGATGTCTGGGACAGGCAAGACCTGAAATGCACCCAAGAAATAACCCTACGTTGGGCAAATTAAACTATGAAATGGTGCCACAAATATTCAAATTTAGTGGCTTGCACAATGACGTTACTGTGCCGGAACATCAGAGTGCAGGACTGTCTAAAAGTACATCAGATGTGTGCACAAGAGGATCGCAGGTTGTCCCCACAAACACATCAGTGGTCCCCACAGCCTCACTGGACCAAAGGGTATCCGAACAGTTTGTTCACATAAATATAATAAGTTATGCATAAACCAGCCACTTTCTTCTCCCAGCTGCTGCTGTTCCAGGCTTTCTGAGAAAGAGGAGCAGCTGATTATACAGAGTGCTTATCTGTGGACTAGTAATTTTTTTAACTATTTTTCTGCTCCTACAGCTTTTTGGAAGAACGAATACTAAAAGTAAATGTATTTAAATTTTGAGGCTTTGCCCTTTTTTTGTGCAAGAAATAAGACAACAAACATACTATATATAGATGCTATGTTTTCCAATAAATACAACTTTTGAACTTTCTGCAGCAACTTTGGAATTAATTCATTCCCTTGAAAAGACCATGGCAAAGTGTATTCAGCCAATCTGATTTGTGTTTTAAAAGCTGTCAGTCAACAGATGGAAGCATTTGATAAATCTTTGATTTTCATTAACACCAAAATTTCCAGCCTAGTTAAAGATAAGATGATGAACAGCCTCTGCCAAAATGCCGCCGGATTCCTACCATGAAACATTTGCTGCTATGAAACGAATCATATTTTATGCCAAATGTATCTTTTGCATATGGGGCAATATGTTCACACTGGAGTTGTTGCTAGTTATTCCTAAAAAAGACATAGTATTCAAGTATTCATAGATATACAAAAGCCACTTTGCTGAACTGTTGTATTTCAGAATGTTAGAAAATTAAGAAAAATTCTTAACTGAATTCTAAATTAAAAATCAACATGCATTTAAGGATAATGAAAGTAGCAAATGTTTAGTAAACCATAACAACCAATCATTGAATAGTGTTGAGTAGGTGCCTGTTTAAAAAAAATAGTTTAGTGTAAAAATAAAAACTGGATAAATAAATTGGCTTTGCAAAATAAAAAATGTTTCTAATATAGTTAGACAAAAATATAATGTATAAAGCGTGGGGTGACTGGATGTGTAACATAATAACCAGAACACTACTTCCTGTTTTGCAGCTCTCTTGGTGTCCACTGATTGTTTACCAGGAAATAACCAAACAGTGACTAGAAGGGGGCATACTGTTGCTTTTGAATCTGAGCTGAATGCTGAGGATCAGTTGCAAACTCACTCAACCATTATGTCCCATGTGGCTGAAAATCAGGAAGTAGTGTTCTGTGATGATAGACATCTAGTCACTGCAGCCTTTATGCATTACATTTTTGCCTCACTATATTAGAAACATGACTATGAAGATTCTTATTCAACCAGGTCATGGTATATCTAACACAAGTAACTCAAAACAACTTAAATTGCTGAGAAAATTTTAGTGAAGACGCTTCACTGCTCACCCGAGCAGCTTCTTCATGAAAATCTTCTACCAGTTGTCAGAATTGCAGATCTGGAAGCAGAGGTGGGAGGGGCTGCTTTGGGCACCCTTACTCATTGTTCCAGCTCTGATTTGTTCCTCAACAGAAACAGTGATTTGTACCTATAAACTGGTACCTAAAATATTCTTTAATAAGTAAATAAAGCTTATATGTAAGGTTGCACCTCTGTCATGGGCATTGGCATTGACACTGCCTTTGGTGGGAAGATTTGGATATTTAAATTCCAATGAAGCCAATACCTATCACCTCATTGTCTTATAAAGGTTTGTTTTGCCTTGTACCAGTTTTAACTGTTCCTACTGGTTTCCCATTTTGTGTGGCTTTTGAACTGTGTCTTTCTGGGTTTGGACTTGATATCTTCCTAAATGTCTTGTTCTTTGGACTTGCTGTAATTTGTGTTTTCAGTAGTACATGCAACGTATGCCGACCATGCCTGCAGTGCCTGGTTTTCCTATCCATTTTGTACATAATAACGTTCTAACCCTGCACACAACCTGTTTTCTAGACTTCATCAGTTCAAGATATGGGAATATTGCTCACAAGGCATCAGAGAGTAAGATCAACCAAATGGGAAAAACCAGAGAGATTAGAAAAAGACCAAAAAAGCCTCCACTATGCAAGCCACTCTTTAATATGTATGACCCTATATACTGGATACGATACACTAATGCCAAATGTTGAGATTCCATTTGCACACTTTGGCCTGCTGTTCAGGATTGTATATGAATATGTTACAAAAACGGTCCCTTGTTTCTACTTGCACATAACCTCTCTACAGTTTCAGAGGACGGATTACCTAGAGGGCAAATCCATTTCTTTTCTGTTGTAACTGTGTAAATGGAAAAACTATATAATTCTGAAAATGTCAGTAATTTGAGTGAATTGCACTGAAAACCATGTCTTTTTGTGTAAAGCCAATCCAGATTTATTTTCCTTTAGCTGTGTAAAGTGAACTTTGACAGCCCAAATATAATTTTTGCATCATTTACTCACATTGCACTTTTATAGTAAGCTGCCCATTCAGGAGAAATTCACATAGTATGTCTCATGTTAAAGCTACAGGATAATAGAGTTAGTGTTTGGCTTCAGTTCAGGTTCACAACAATGCAAATAAATAACTCACATTTCTCAATGTTATAATGTTAATTGTAACAAAGTAAACTTAAATTGCACTTTAAACATCTTTAAGACTAGAAGGTGATGTCATTGTTTTGATAGCATCAAGGCATACAGCAGTCCCCCAGTAATTATCCAGGATGGCTCCCACCCTTCCCAGCAGCTGATCCCACTGTTCGCTAATAAAAGGGCAACCAAGTTTGGGAGTACTATTTTGAAAGCAGCAAGTAAGTTGCAAGTAAATCTTAGTCCCTTTGTAAAATGTATAATGAAGCAACAGAATTCTTAAAGAATCAGATATAAATTGAGAGTAGGACTGGCCAGATATGGGATGACTTTGACATAATTGGCCAGCTTAAATATATGGGCAAACAATCCCTGTTTTGTTTGAAGGGTAAGGCATTTTTTGTATCTTAAGACACAATGTATTTCAATGTCCTTAATGTATTGATAATGGGTTGAGTGCAGAGGATCTTTTTTATTTGTCTATGTGAATTTCGTGGTCACTACCTCTTTGCACCCTTGCTAAATGGTTTTAAAAATTAGCGGTGAGTACAACTGTTTGTTATAGTATGTATATGTGTATATATATATATATATATATATATATATATATATATATATATATATATATATATATATATATATATATATATATATATATATAATATACTGCCAATATGGACCCCACACACTTGGTTGATACCTGGGTGCCCATGCATATGAGATACATACTTAAGCAAAAGGTGATGGCACTCACAGGATTTATGCACAAAACAAAAAGTAAAGATAAAATATATATATATATATATATTCTGTTATCCAGAATGCTCAGGACCTGGGATTTTCTGTATAAGGGGTGTTTCCATAACTTGGATCTCCTATGGACTACTTTAAGTCTACTGAAACGCCACTTAAACATTATATAAACCTAATAGGAGTGTTTTCTCTCCAATAACAAGGATTAATTACATCTTGGTTGGGATCAAATACAAGGTACTGTTTTAACAATTTTTTATTTTTAAATCTTTAATTATATGATTAAAATAGAGTCTATGGCTGATGGCCGTCCCATATCTAAGTGCAGATTCCTGTTCCAATGGTCATTACTCTTCCTTGATAAGTAAGAGTAAGGGATGCGATAGACATTATAATTTAAGGCATATTGTTCACCAGTGTTAAACCCAATACACTGTTAACTCCAGGGTGCCTCCTGGAATCTTACCTATTGGAGGCACAGGAACTGTAAGCGTTCCCTCCCACCCTGTGGAGATGGGGGTGGTATAAGTTGTTGCAGCTTGAGGCATAGTGGAACTGCTCCTCTGGGTAGCTGAAAAGGGGGTGGTTTTGTCAAGGTGAGGTTGGAGTTGGATAGGCCTGGGGCTAAGCTTGGGGAAAAAGGGTGCACAGTAGGCGAAGAAGTAAGTGGCAGAGCATTAGGTTGGAGAATGAATTAGTGGTTAGGAGAAGTGTTGTTAAACTATGGTTCATTGTTAAATGCAGCCTTAAGCAGCTAATGTGTCTTATAAATATGTTAACATGATATGTATTTGTCATAATAATGTTGGTATGTTGTGATGGATAATGATATACTAAGTTAAAGTAATTTTGTGTAATAAATTAAGATGCAGCCTTTTCACCCAATATGTTTGTGAAAATAATTGATGTGGTATTGGAATGGGACCAAATGGGACAAAATTTGCCAGCTTAGGAAAATTCAGATAAATGGGTCCCTGGAGTGAATGGAGGAGAGCAGGGTGGGCCCTTCATTCCATACTCCATTTAGTATTTCCCTCTGCACAGCTATAAGTAGCTGTCTAATTAGGCTGCAGGTGAGCAACAAATCTACAAAAAGCAAACATGTGAAAGGAGGTAAACCTTAGTCTACACCAAAATTGTAACCTTTTAACCCCAAACCACCTTAAAGGATGATTCTCCCTGGATTACTATGTAGTACTCACTATAACCAGCTCTTATGCCATCTACATGGCCACTTTTTCCCTCTTCCCTGCCTTCCTAACCTCAACCTTCTCCTTTCCTGTTTTCCTAAACTGTTCTAGGCCTGCCTTCCTTAACCCTTTGATGTCTGAGAAGCACCATTTGTCTCAATCTAAATGAATTGTAATAGAGTTTCCCATTAGATACTTAAGTCTTTGCTATTTGGTTAAGTTAGGAGACCGTGAATAAAGCAAAAGCTTCATGCGTTGTGTATGTTGGCAGCTGAAATTATTAAAGGGATCCTGTCATGGGAAAACATGTTTTTTTCAAAACGCATCAGTTAATAGTGTTGCTCCAGTAGACTTCTGCACTGAAATCCATTTCTCAAAAGAGAAAAAAGATTTTTTTAATATTCAGTTTTGAAATCTGACATAATAAAAAGGTTTAGTAGACTGGGTTGAGCAGCAGCACATATGTCTACAATTACAATTACAGAAAAGTGAAGATGTTTTGGTTAAATTAAGTTAAACATTTTTATTAAAGATTGCTATATTTGATGTATCTTTACCCCCTTGTTAATCCACTACCTGCCAGATGGCTTAGCAGGAAAAATAATAATAGATAAAAAAAAGGTCAGAGAGAAATTCTACCTTAATAAAAATTACATTATTTTGTAGTGCCCTCTATCTTGTAAAGCCATGTCTGTGTGAAGGGCAAGCATAATGTTTACTGAATGTTTATTTTTTTTTTGCTAATAGATTTTTAGACTATATAATTGATGAGAATCCAAAAGAATGGAAGCTGTTTACAAAATACAAAAGAAACGTAAGCATATATAATTTACCTTCCAAGATTGGCATCAGTATTATTGTTGCCAGGCTGGTTGGTACTATACCAAACAGGTGACAACCCTATTTACCAGGGTTTTTAACTCTGGGCCTTGACACTTGTGCTTGTGGCAGGTTTTATGCGTTTTCACTATTTAAGCACATTTTTTGGTTGAGGGAAATACATACTTATCTATAAAACTACTTGTCTTTAGGTCTGTACATTTATCCTGAATTGTTACATGTACAGGTATGGGACCTGTTAACCAGAATAGCAGGGACCTGGGGCTTTCCAGATATGAATAATGGATGGATATTTGAATCTTCATATTTGAATCTACTAGATAATCATGTAAACATAAAAAGAAAAAAACAATACTGTAGGCTGCTTTTGCTTCCATTAAGGATTAAAGGGGTTGTTCACCTTCAAGTTAACTTTTGGTATAATGTAGAGAGTGATATTCTGAGTCAATTTGCAATTGGTTTTAATTTTTTATTGTTTGTGGTTTTTGAGTTATTTAGCTTTTTATTCAGCAGCTTTCTAGTTTGCAGTGTCAGCAATTTGGTTTCTAGGGAACAAATTACCCTAGCAACCCTGCATTGATTTGAATAAGAGACTGGAATATGAATAGGAGAGGGACTGAACAGAATGATAAGTAATAAAAAGTGGCAGTAACCAATACATTTGCAGCCTTACAGAGCATTTGTTTTTAGATGGTGTCAGTGCAAGCTGCAAAGAAACAGAAGAAAATTGCAAATCATTAAAAAACTATGAAAAATAAATAATGAAGACCAATTGAAAAGTTTCTTAGAATTGGCCCTTCTACAATATACTAAAAGTTAACTTGAAGGTGAACCACCCCTTTAATTATATCTTTGTTTGGATCAAGTACAAGGTACTGTTTTATTATTACAGATAAAAAGGAAATACTGCAATTTTTAAATATTTAGATTAGGATAAAATGGAGCCTATGGGAGATGGCCTTTCAAAGCTTTCTGGATAATAGTTTTCCAGATTACAGATTCCCTACCTGTAGTACATTTACACATAAAGAACTTGTTGTTACCTCTCTAAAAACTTATGTACATTTCTGTATGCTGCAAGACCTTTTTTTTTCCTGTATCTCTTTTCCTCCCAACCTTCCCATCCCTCCTTTATTCTGTAACCCCCCCCTTCCTTTCTGAATTAAAAATGAAAAAGCATGATTGTTAAAAGCGGTTCACCTCACTTGCTATGTTTATCACTGACTGCTCTGATGATGGGATTTCTACATTTCTACATCACTAGAGCTAAGAGTCAAGTGTAAAAAGTAAAAGTGAACATCATTATAAGTGAAAATGGAAATGTCTTTATTACTCATTTAAGGATTAAGGTTCCATGTGTCTCGAGGATTCTAAATACCCTATCTGTATATTTGCAGAATGAGTATTTTGACAAAGCAAAGATAAAATATTTGAGACCAACAACTTATGAGACAAAAATAAGCAAAAAAAAAAAAAAAAAACAATTGCATGTTTACTTTTTCCTCCCAGAAAATATTATTGGAGAGTTGTTTAATGCTTTAAAGCAATCAATATCCACACTTAACCCATTTCAGATGCCTGTAAACTGAAAAAGAGCAAGGTATGTTCCGCTGTCAGTTCTGCTCTGTTATAAGTGTGAGTGACTGAATAAGGGTGGCAGAGGCTGTTACGCTGTCATATCATGTTTTCAAAGGCACGTTGAGTTCACATCATATCTTCCAGTGTGACTGCAGAGATGACCCAGAACAACTGCTACCTGTAAATATGCCATCCCATGTTACATGTCTTCCAATGTTTTTAGATGCAGCAGACACAGGCTTCCAGCAAACAGCCAGGACTGTAATAATTTCCCTTTTCACGAGTAGTCTGTAATTATGCTAAATATTTAGGTAACAGTCATTATTTACTGAATAATAAATTATATCTTGAGGGAAGGTATAAAGAGCAGGCTCATCAGCTTGCTGCTCAGCACCTTCAAAAACGATGGAGATTCTGCTGTCTTCCAGACAAAATAAACAGCCAAACTCTGGCCCCACATGCAGCTGTAATTATTAACTGAATAGAATACAATGCACAACCATAATCTTGTCTATTACACTGAATTAATCAAGGTGGTTAAGCTGCTGCCTGGTGTCAAGTGTCATTTTCTATACATTATATTATAAGTCTCACATACACCATGCAATGTACATGAGTGGTCATCTCTTACATGTAAAATGCATTCATCTTCAAGTGGAAAGAACTATTAAATTGATTTTCCAGTGTTCAAAACTGCTATTTGTTATCTTTATAAACATTGATTGTTATGGCCAGGCAATTTAAGCCTTCTATTTTAATGTCTTTGTCTGTTTTATAGATTAGTGATGGCAAAAACCATGGAGTAGTTTTTTTCTGGGGCTGATCTGCAAGTGTAAATCATTCACATTCACAATTCAGATCAACAAATATATGCACCACCTACAGTATGATGTTGGTAGGTACTTGAGAAACCAGAGGCACAGATCCAAAGCAATTTACATCATACATGCGCATAGGACACCATGCCTCTATTTATTAAAAAGTTTGAATATAAAAAGTACTAATAAAAAGAACTAATAAAAACATGGGGGCAAATTCACTAAAGAGTGTAAATTTGCCAGGGATGGCTTCGCAGCCAGCGCAACACTTTGACAAGAGTAAATTCACTGTGAAAATGCTAATTCTCTAAAGAGTGAAGTTGTGTCCAGGGTGCTGACCACTGGTGAATTTTCTCTAGTGTTATGTTTGGCAGAGCGAGCAAATTAAAGTGAAGTTGAACTACTGTTCAGTTCTGCCTAGTGCAACTTCGCTAGAGTTCTTGCGCCCAGGCTAATTTGGATTCGGCGGAAAAATTTAAAGAAGAATGGAGCTATTTATTTTATATGGTACATCCAATACATTACATTTACACTGATAACTAGACATGCCAAGGGAACCTTAATAAACAGAGTTGTTTTCTTGCCCTACACATAAGCCCACTGTTAAATAATGTGCCGTATGTTAGAAAATGTATAGAGGAAACCGGGTACTCTGCCCTGGTCTGTTATAGTCTGTACATAGCAAGAGTCAACGGGGGTGGGGGGCAGAGATCATTGTGTAGTAAAGTAAACATAACAAAACACAATCTAAAGGAATATTAAAACTTGAAATGTTGTATTACAATATGATGGTAAACACTGTGGTTATTGCTACTCAAGACATTTTTGCATCCAACGTGAATACTTTCCCTTATGAGCAGTTTTATCTTTGATAGGAAAGATAAAGTGATTTGCCTTGGGCTGAGCCAAGCTTCCTATTCCAGCCCAATGTCTAGGCCAACTTATTCCCTCATCTATCTTGGTCCTAAGATCAATGTGCTAAAGGAGCAAATTACCATATACCTTAATTGACCTTCCACCCAGAGATTGTATTTATTTTCTTTCAGACAAATGTTCTCAAGTGTTAATCTTACTGTTCCTAGGAACATTTATGCAGTAGGGATTCCTGGCTTTAGGCCATTTCTTTGATTTCTTTTGTTTATGGAAAAGTGTGTCATAAACATTTATCACAATTACTTTATACTCAGTATGAGCGTGGATGCCCTGCATTGTTCTTTTTATAGATGCTAGAAACCTGCTGATGTACCTTTGCCTGCAATTCATTTTGTTTGATGTCGGTGTTCCAAGTGAGAAGAACAATGATAGAGAACACTTGTAGTTTTTCTTAAAACCTCTTTACAATGCAGATATAGCATAACCTGGGATCTATATTGCAGTTTTCAGAGTTTATCTGTTTGCTAGTATTTTTATATTATACAAGGATTTCCAATACAAACACATGTAAACAATGTATAAAAACTGCCCAAGAGAGGGAAAGCATGGGGAGTGAGTGGGAGCCTCGGGGAGGCTGCACTGAACATACAATAGTAACATAAAAAAAAGGAACAATGATAGACTTTGAACATTCTCTATCGGCCAAAGGTTTTTGGAGGACACAAAGAGTTGAACTGCAATACATGTTAAGAGTAATTGGCTGATGTAGCAAAGTATATAAAATTCTACATTTTGTTTTCTTCCACCGCGTTGATTTTTTTTTGCAAAAATTAGTTTAAAGACTGTAGTGAGAATTTTAGTTCTCCTGCAAGATAATATAAATGTTACTCAAAGTGAGAAAATAATATACAGAATGAGTACATTTCTGTAATCAAATTATCAAGGATCTCCTTATGGTTTACAGCAGAGGGCTCCTTATACAAAATGTTATTATGCATATTGTAATTAAAGGGATAGTTGACAAAAATAATTATTTTCTTTAGTAGCATTTTTCCTGTTTTTTTATTCAAAATAAATATTTTGCCCTCTCATTTAGTCCCAACTTCTGCAAAATTCACAAAATGCTGCTTTTTCTTTAGAGCAACCACACCCAAAAGCATGCATTTGTATTTTGGAGCTAAAATTCACTCCAGGTGTCTGTAGCCAGGCCAACACAGTGGCTCTGGATGCAGAGATGGTGAACGATGAGGCTGTTTCTTGATCTGCATTTATTCTCAGAGTGAGAAACAACCTATGTAAAGTGATTTAGGAAGCAATAACAATCTATAAATAAGAAGAAACTTTACAATATTCAATTATTACTATTTTTTTATGGTTTTTGAGTTAAAGGACAAGGAAAGTCTAAAATAGAATAAGGCTAGAAATGCTGTATTTTGTATACTAAACATAAACTTACATAAACTTACTGCACCATAAAGCCTAAACAAACCACAGGCCACAGGGGGTTGTCGTCTTGTAACTTTGTTAAACATCTTTGCAAGACCAAGACTTTGCACATGCTCATTGTGGTCTGGGATAAACTTAGGGATTGTCATAAATTATCAAAACAGCACAAGTCAAATATCTGACAGAAGCCAATACAGCATGACTGATTAATAATCAGAACATACAGACTGCACTGGGTCCTGTGTTGTTTTTTAACAAACTTTCTCCAAGCTCTCCAGAACCAGTGGCTGCAGCGAAATAATCCTCCAAATAGAATCTCAGTTTATCTGTTTAAATCTGGCTCCATGATCTTTGTCCCTGCAACTGGAGTCAAATACAAATCTCTACACAGTCACAGACTGCTCTACAGGGAAACAAATCTGCTGGAGTTCTGCATGAATGGGAACCAAGGCAGGGTCTCTCCCTGCTGTTCATAAGTATGATTGTTTCCCCGCACAGCAGTTAGGGAACATCTGACAATTCCATATATCCACAGAAGTAAATGTAGGGAGAATTTTCCTGCATACAGTCAGGTTTCTTATAAAAAGTTTATTGGAGGTACATTAGGTTTCTTTTTCGTTAAGGAAAGTAAAAATGGGGTTTTATTCTTTTGCCTGTCCTTGTCCTTTCAGTGTGAAAGAAAATTAGGTTTAAATCCCCTTAACTGTGCTCCTTCAAGATAGCTTTCAATATCTATATTTTCAGGTAGGGGGATTATAATGAAATCCATACCGCCAGTAGACAGATGTAATTACACAGTTTTTGTGGGTGTTGCAGGTCTGTGGTTACATTTCATTGACACTTTTCATCATAGATTTTTTACGAGAATGTCTTGAGATGCTTAAAAATTTCATCTGTTCCATTGGTTTGCTCAGATAAGATGACATTTCTGAGAGTGGACTTTCCATCTTAGACCTGGGCAATCATTTCTCTACACTTTACATTCCCTCTGTACAAGTGTTCTGTTATTCCCTGCATCTGTGCAATTGAATTGATTTGCTGCTGTGCAGATTTTTTTTTCTCTGTCCCTAGTTTTGAAGTGAGGATTTAGATTTCTCCTTGTAATTT
The DNA here is from genome assembly GCA_024363595.1 of Xenopus borealis. NCBI lineage: Eukaryota > Metazoa > Chordata > Amphibia > Anura > Pipidae > Xenopus > Xenopus borealis. Next base: position 47,800,713 of record CM044437.1, read on the forward strand.
ACTTGGATAATGTTCTTCCAAAGTCTTTCAGATGGCATGGCGCACACCTGCTATGCATAGCAGCTGTTGTAGAGGTGTACTGGATTTCCCCTTTAGAATAAGGCCTCAGAGATTAGTTATTCATGAATCACTATTATAAATATAGTTTGGTATTTGTCCTTGTAGGTTTGTTTCTTTGTGTGTGAAAGATTTTTGCATTTCATAGTATTGTAGAGAGAACTCTGAAAAGTAAGCAGAAACAAAGCACTATGCCACAGTGGAGACAATACAGATATTATTTATTTAAAGGGTATTTTTATCTTTACATGAAAGCCAGCATTTCCTATACATCAGTAAATAGAACATATTTGCAACTGCTTTCAGGAACCAACCAACAGCTGCTGTTAATCACTGACAAGAGCCAGAACTTTAATATGAATTTAAAAAAGAAAATGGACCTTCTGACCAATTTGTTGAAAGCTGGAGTTTTGTCTAAAGGTGAAGAGAAGTGTAAGTATCACTAATATACATGATGTAGTTGTGCAGTTTTTTTTACTATGAAACTTTAAAACAGTAATATTCTGTCTGGTACTTACTTTGTTGATCTTTCAGCCTAGTACAACCTAGTTCATTATACTGTATCTTAGTTTGGATCACGTACAAGGAACTGTTACATGATTACAGAGATAAAGGATATCAGTTTTAAAAATTTAAATTATTTGATTATGGGAGATAGTCTTTCTAGGTTCGGGGGGGGGGTTCTTGGGGGAAAACATCTTTGGGTGGCAGGTGCCCTTTAAAAAACTTTAACTTTCTAATTTTAGTTCTGTTTTTCAAGTTCAATTAAAAATCCCTGAACACTGAAATAAGCCTTTTAAAGTAGAACTAAACTCTAAAACTGAATAGGGTTAAAAATGCCATGTATTATATACTGAACTTATTGCACCAAGCCTAAAGTTTCAGCTTCTCAACAGCAGCAATGATCCAGGACTTCAAACTTGTCCCAGGGGGTCACCATCTTGGAAAGTGGCTGTGACACTCACATGCTCAGTGGGCTCTGAGCAGCTGTTGAGAAGCTAAGCTTAGGGGCTGTCGCAAATTATCAAGCAGAAAATTATGTTTGTCTGTAATATAAGCTGATGCTACAGGGCTGATTATTAAACTCTCATGCTAAATGCACTGGTTTCTGTAGTAATTATCTGTATTAATTACTAATAAGCCTCATGACATTTCTATACTATGTGTACTGTATATTGTGAGTGGTTAAGCAGAAAACAAGATGGAGAGCTACTGGGGCATATTTGGAGACAAAATTTTTTACTGCTAAAGGACTGTGGTTGACTTGGGCTGGTAGAAAGCACACTTCTTTAGTTTAACTTTCCTTGTCCTTAAAAACTTTACAAATCTTTTCTCTCTCATTTTCTACTACCTTCCTCTGTTTCAACATACTAGCAGTAGTGTATCTACCCAGGGAGCAGGGAGTGCAATTGCACCGGGGTCCTTTTCAACTGCTGGTATGGCCAGTAGATGGGCTTACATTAATGCACCAAGAAGTCTGTCATGGCCCCACAAGCACTGTAGCAGCAATCCAATCATAAAGCCAACAGCACTGTAGCAGCAATCCAATCATAGACCCAACAGCACTGCAGCAGTAAGCAAAGCATATACATACCAGCATTGCAGCAGCAAGTCAATCATTTCTACTGCAGGAAGTTTCTGGCAATGGGGTCCTTGTGCAAAAGTCCATAACCCTCTAGTTGCTGACTACAAAGGAAAAATTCCCTAAGAGGCAGCACATCTTACTGTTATAGAATGTAATTGTAGGATATTAAAACCAGTTGACAAATTCTTTTTTTTAAATTTTTTAGCATCCTTTAAAAAAATCATAAAACCGCCCAAAACCAATACATACATATGAACTGTGGCATTTTGTTATAAAGCTATTGTGGGTGGCAGGGCACAGGAAAGTTTCCACCGCACATGTTGGGAGGTTGCTGGTGCACTTCTGGGGGGGGGAGCACATCCTGCACCCGGGCCCAGTCTTGGCTAGTTACACCACTGCACATGATGTTTTTCTTTGTCTAAAATGTTGAAACTTGCTGACTGAATTTGAATATATTTCTACCCTGCTGTTTTACTTAAAATATGCGATATCTGTAAAACAGACAAATCAAGGCACAGTTGCAATGTCAGCATGATTCTCATTCTATAAGGTAGGGTGCCGCTATTCCAGTAAGAGAAGCAATGAGCTTCAACAGCGAAGATGTAAATATCAGCAGAGCTAATACAAATAATTAACATATAACAAAAAGTGATATTATTTGCCTGCATTTGTAAGATGTAGCTGACTGAGATTTCAGGTTTAATAATGTCTAGACTAAATCTCCCTAGAAAAGGCAACTTCAATCTTATAATACACACACAAGAATCGAATTATCCATCTATCATGTACCAAATGGCTGAAAGTCATTTTTAAACCAGTAGAGATTCTGCAAAGGACAGTGTTGTACCTTACTGTAAATATCAAATTTGGTTCATGATTTACTTGTGTTCTGTAGAGTTGTTACGGTGATTACATTGATCTATGATAACAGCAGCCTGTCTGCAAGTTTCTAATTAATTTTGTCCCCACTGCATACATTTAGAATGAGTTTCGATTTCATCTAATTTTACAAGACACAATGTCGTAAAATAAGTAAACTCTGCTGCCTTTCTTTAAGGGAGCTAATACCAAGGAAATTGTTGTTAACATTGGTATCAGAGGAGAAATATGCTTGAAATATATCTTCAGCTTAATTAACTTTAAAATGTTCAGTATCCATTTCCTGCTTTGCTCTTACATAAAAACAGCAATATAGAGTAAGAAACAAAGAGGGATTTCAAAAGACCATTTCTTTCTGGGACATAATTTACTTTGTTGATGCTTTCTATATTTTGCTCTATATGTTGTATACTCAATATTAATAAGCACATATTATTTGCTTATTTAGAGCCATAAATCCCCCTGCAATAATCCAAAACTTTTATCTAACAATAGTACTAAAATAGCACAAGGTATTTTTTATTCATGTGTTTGTGATGATGGCATGACTATTTGTAACTATAAAATGGCCAACTCATACCATTTTTTAATTCCCATTTAAGTCGAAGATAATCAGCAGGGTTCATGTTTGAATTTGATCGTATTCATAATGTAAATGTTTTTCAGTATGTTAGGTAAAAAACTGCAGTCCGATATACCATTTATTATCATCTAAACACCAGTCATTGCATATTTATCAATTTATTGTACTGATTTTTGCGGATTGCATTCCTCCATGTCATATTCCAGTGTAAAAAGCAGAGGCTGCTGGGAAATTCTGTTTAAAAACTTGTGTTTGCCCTCTTTGCTTGGTGCAATATCACTTGCAGGGGGGGATACACAGATTTATAAATCCATTGTTTTAATTTATTTCTTCTTTTTACATGGTTAGAGCTAAACTACACAGGATAATGTAAATGCCAGAGGTAAACATTATTGTCATTTCACATTTCAGAGGTTTCCATAAGTTTGGGCAACTTTGGACTGCCGAAGTGCTGCACATGTTCCTATATAAGGTGTATTATGAACTGATTTTAAAGCCAAATCTCTGCTTTTGAACTTGGCTCTTTTTTTTTTTTTTTTTAGCAAAACCACTTTGGTGTTTTGGCCTCTAAAGAGTAACACTGATCCTGCTGGGTTCAGGAAGGGTTTCTTTGACAACTTGAATTTCAACCCAGTATCTATGAACTTTTCCTTGGAAACCCCAGAGGGGCCACAGTATCACAGATGTGGTTCAGCAGAGATGCAAAGCAAAAAGATAAACTTTCATCTTATCAAACTTCTCAAATAAAAAATGGCATATGGGAATAATGATTTTAGAAGCTGCACACATTCTGTAGCATCCAGATTAGGTAGTGGAATATATTTAATTATATCTGGGTTCACTTTGAAAAGCAGGGCTTTGGACGCAGTCCTAATATACTTTGGGATTGGCTGGAAATTAGCACAGGGATTTTTTTAATTGTATCAAGTGAATTCAATTCCTCAATTATTTCCAAGAAAAGTAAAGAAACTGATCTTCTTGATGTTTGTGAGTTCAGTCTCCAGGATATTATCAAAAATCTTTATCAGGAGTACCCACAGGTTCAAAAACTCAGGATTCCCTGCCAAAACTGTTTCTCTTTTTTATTTTAAACATAATTTTTTTTTA
>CM044437.1:47851526-47862093 GCA_024363595.1 Xenopus borealis
TTAGAACACAAATGAGTTCTCTGCACCATTATTTTTTGGCCTGACCCAAGTCTGTTGCAAAAACTAAATAATCAACCCATGATCCAAGCGTTCTCAATGTACTTCAGCTCTGCATTATCTTTAATGGGTTAAGCTTCTAGTCAAGCTAAGTTCCAGTCAAGCAAAGTGCCGGCTGTTAAGTCCTGAAGCAGTGATCCAGTTGTGCCTTCAAGCTAGATCATTAAATGTGAGTTAACTAGGGAAAGAATCATTTTCAAGTCATTACGGTCTTTACTTTTCCCCTGGCATTCAGTACGTTCCTTCTTTTCTCTTAAACATGAAAAACAAAGCATTAAATCCAAGCTGCTATTCGGAGATTTATATGCCATCCTAAAATACCATGATAGGTTTCCTATAGAATAATTGTCTGTTGGTGCAAAGAAACCTACTCAGATGAGCACAAAATCCAGGAGATATTAGCAAGATGTAGCATGTGTGCCTGAGATGCATTCAGTATCAATCCACCAGACAAACTTGGCACACACACTGCCCAGGTGTTTAAAAAAGATCAAATAGGGACAAAGCACAATCTTAATCAAAAATGACAGCCAAGAACTTCAAAAAGCTGAAGTATGATCAGTGCAAAAAAGAAGATGAAGCCCTGGCACCCTCATACATTTTCTTTTTCTTGAAGTTATAAGGAAAAAAATTACATTCATGCATCTTTTAAATGTCAGTTTAACCCCTCTTAGAAAGAAACAGCTTTAATCTGTCATGTATCCGGTTCCTGGGCAGAGAAGAATTTGCAGGCACATACTGTTCTAATACCACTAAGCTTACAGTCCACTGTGTGATGTTTGAACCAAGAAAAATACAACACAAGTGCAAAGGTCAATAATAAAAGTTATAATGTGCCTCAGACCATGTTCTTTCACTTCAAATGCAGTATGATTATGTTTGGCCGTACAGTCTCCTTTACAGCAGCTGCAAACAATTTGTTAGGTGGTGAGAGACAATAAATGTTTATATCATTAAGCTCCATTCCAAGACATTTGTGAGTGTGTGCATGTAATAGATTTGTAAATATTGGTGCAAATAAATGCAGAAAAGACATATCTGGTTATTGAAGCCTAAAGGATATGTCTATGTTGGCGTGCTACTACCCTCTGCTGGCAAAAGTTTTTATTCTGCTGCAGCAAGCATTTGCAGAAAGTCAATATTATAGATTCTACATGGAAAATGCAGAAACGTCCAGCTGAAAATGAAAGCTTACGCCCTTTTAAAAGCGATTACAGTTTTGGCCATTTGTAAAGCAAGAATTTATTTAGGGATGCACTGTGGGCCTTGTTCATGCAGAACAAGAAAGTGCTGCAATACATTGGTTTGGAAGATATAATGTTACTCTGTTGAATTAGAAAGAAATCCAAAACAGACAAAATAATACTTTCAATACAATGCAAAGCCCCAAAGTTTGCACAAGGTTCAGTGCCCCAGCATGAACAACTGTCTGTAGAGATGTGCAAAATAGCTGTGGTTTAAATAAAGCACTGAAACACTAACATTTGTTTGAATGCTGTTAGAATAATGCATAATGTGCAAACCACTAAGGATCATAAATTGCAATGCAAAGTGAGTTCATACTTTAGAAAAGAAACTTCAATCCCATTTATAATTGGGCTGAGGGGGAATTAGTTGATGGAGTGATGGTTGAATTAAGCAGGACCAAAACCTAAACATGTATACGGCTAGAATGCCATAGAACATGTCAAATTTTATATACTGGCTTTACTTAATCAGCATTAAGGGCCAGCATCTCTATATCAGTTAAGATCCAGGTTTCCAGAGATGTTTCCAATGACTGGAGCTCCCCATTTTGGATTGGATTAGGAATGTCAGTGACAAAGATAAACTTAGGGGTTCACCTTTCACAAAAGCTGATACTACAATACAGATTATTAAATTCAGATACTAATTACACTGGTTTTGGAGCTGCTACGTAATGTGAATCTGAATAAATTACTAATCAGCCTTGTATATGACATTTATTTTCTATATATATACGTTATATTGTACATCAGCCCCTAAGATCAGTGAGTGATAACAGCCCAGAGCATATGCAGTGAATCAGTATTAAAGAAGATGGGGGAGTAACTGGGTGCATCTTCAGAGGCATAGCGCTCACTGCAAAAGGGCTGTGGTGTCCGTGTACAACCTAAAACTTAGATTAGTAACTTCAATCATTCATGGATTTTATTAAATTGTATGGTAATGTTTTACTGTAAAATGATAATAAAGTCCATACACCCATTTTAAACAGACAACACACTTTTGTTTACATTACTGATTATTTTGCTTCACTGTAATAGACAGGATTTGTACTGCAGGTGTCCCAAGGCCAATCTTCCCAGTGCTCTAAGCCCTTCAGCCGCACGTGCTTTTGCTCTTTAGTTTCTAGAGAACTGGGAATTAGTGTAGGGAAGATTTAAAACTACTGTCATATGCCCTGAGTGCCTAGTCCCAAGTGCTCTGAGAACAAATGTAGGTTATGGTTACAATTTAAAAAATAGTAAACATTTTAAACATGGCTGTGTTAAAAGCTGCAATAGACGTGCAGATTATTAGGCTATGTCTAACAAACAAACATCTGTTCAATCTTCCAAGCTGCAACTAACCATTCAGATTAATATAAAATAGTAAAGAGAACAAATCACATGATGCTTGGGCCATTAATTGACGGGCGACAATCTTAAGAAAGTTATGTCGGACAAGTAGTAGTAGTTTCTCTCATTGATATCATCAGATAGGCATTACATCCAGAGAGATACATCTTTTAACCTGCCAGATCAATTGAATGACATCAGCATGGTACAAAAAATCTTGGGACAATCCATACACGGTCTGAAAATCATACGAACCTTCATTTCATATAATGGTATATTTACGTCTATGGCCATCTTTAGTCTGCTCTCCCCAGAGGCAATTAATCCATCTGCTCTCTCCAGAGCCTTAAATCCTTCCTCTAGCTATAGTAATTAAACCTGCTTTGTGGAACAGTAATGTTATTCAACCCCCTACATTACTTTATTTCATTGTAATGTGATAAATTCTGGGACTCAAAGGCCCTCTGCTTTCCATAGTTATATTGCACCAGACAATATATCTCCCCATGTTATCACAAGCCATCACATTATATGTTAGTAAAATAAAATTGTTGATATTTTGTAAACATGGTCCAGCTGCATTATCACAGAATTTCTGAATCCTTCATAAAACTGTCCTTCTGCACTCCCAAGCTCTAAAAGTTGTTAACCAAAATCTTCAGTTACAGATGCAATTGAATTCACCAATGAGAATGTTTCTTACTAGCACTTTGCTAGTCTCTTGTTAATATGATTCATACAGAGATTATTAGGGGTATTTTGGGGGATAGAGGGAGGACTTACTCATTCAGCAGAAGGAATCTGATTTAAGGCTTCAAGACCCATGAACAATACAAAGAAACTAATAGAGAAAGAAATAGGAAAAACAAACATACAAATATATAAATATCTATATAAAATTGAAATGGCAGCACTCCAAGGAATTTACAACAAAGTCTTGGTCAAACAGAGATTTTCGGTTGATTGTGTCCAATGTTTCTATTCTACACATGAACCTCCCTGACGAAGGTTCCTGTGTGGAACCGATATGCTGGATGCAATAAACCTTCTGTTTTACCAAGACTTTTTTGTAAAAAAAATGGTGCTGCCATTTGGATTTGCAAGACTTGAGAGCCTGGCAGACCATTATATTGGTAGATTCTCATAGAAAGAGATAAATATACTCCTGTATGCTTTGATTAAGAAACATTTACCAGATTTTGTTTAAGCACCGATACTACTAACTCACAATTTCACACTCACTTCACAAGTTCACCGGAACAGGTTTAAAGATACTCCTCTTTATTCATAGTGAGATCTCAGCAAACGTTTCGGGGACCACCCCCTTCATCAAGTGCTCCCCGAAATGTTTGCTGAGATCTCACTATGAATAAAGAGGAGTATCTTTAAACCTGTTCCGGTGAACTTGTGAAGTGAGTGTGCCTTTGTTAATACAGGATTGGATTGAAGGTATAGCTCTTGATGCAGCGGAGCCTAACACTGTGCACCTCTAATTCGTTATGATAATAACCTCAACAGAACCAGTGGCATAGAGGAACTATACTGAGTGATAACTCACAATTTCCCCTCTCTGATCACAATATGCTCACATTTCAACACTCACTAACTCCCTCCTCGTCCCCTGCTATTCTGAAAAACACATACCTATCGTGACTTGCAAGCTCTAGATATGTTAAATTTTGTCTTCTTCCTTTGTCCTAATGTGGCTACTTCTGTCTACTACAGCACACTCACCACTGCCCTTAATGAGCTTGCTCCGTCAAAAACGAAACATGCTAGACTCAACCTTGACATAGTGCTCATGCAAAAGTGCTCCAAACATACTCGCATGCACTTGAGTGTTGCTGGTGCAAATCTTGCTGAGAATCTGCCCTGCACTTCTATAATACCCTTCTTTCCCAAGCCAAATAAACATACTTTACTTCACTCATTAACTCCCTTTCTAAAAAACTGTCACAACTTTTCTCCACCTTTAACACTTTACTTAACCCTTCTCTGCCCCCTCTGTGCACATCTGTCTCTGCTTAAGATATAGTTGAGCACTTCAAAAACAAAATTGACATCAGAAGTGACATTACACTACTCAACCCCCCTAGACTTCCACCACAATCCCCAGTCTCTCCTGTGCTCCTTCACTGATGAGGAAGTATCAAAGCCTTAACGCATCTATTTAATCTCCATTCTGAAAAACTCTCTCTTGATCCCTCCAATCTTGACAAACTCCGACCTATCTCTCTACTACCTTTCATCTCTAAACTACCTGAGCGCCTAGTCTACAACCAACTAACGTCATTCCTCTCTGATAATAACCTGCTGGACCCCCTTAAGCAACAACACTCCACTGAAACAGCCCTAACCCAACTAACTAATAACCTTTTAACTGCTAATGCCAACAATAATTTCTCACTACTAATACTACTGGTCAGCTGCATTTGACACAGTAGATCATCCTCTCCTCAAACAGTCCCTCAATTTGCTTGGCCTTTGTGGTATGGCTTGTCCTGGTTCTCTTCTTACCTCACTAATCATCCCTTCAGTGTCTCCTACAAAGGAGAAGCATCTTCTCCCCTACCTCTTTCTGTTGGAGTTACTCAAGGCTCTGTCCTGAGCCCCTTATTATTCTACCTCTATACTTCCTCCCTTGGCAAACTCATCAACTCGTATGGTTTCCACAACCATCTCTATGCTGCCAATACTCAGATCTATCTCTCCTCTCCTGATCTCAACCCAGGGTCTCCTCCTGCCTGTCTATCTCTACTTGGATGTTGCAACACTACCTTATAATTAAACCTCTATAAACAGAAATGGTTATCTTTCCTCCAACTAACACCCGTAACATCTTGGAAGTATCCATCATAGCCAACAATTCCACTATCACCCTATCTTCCCAGACCTCGTGCCTTGGGGTTATCTTAGATTCTGCCCTGTCCTTCACTCCTCATATCCAGTCACTTTATTAAATCATGGTGCCAAAATTTGTATTTAATTTCTCATCATATCATGTCTAGTCTACTGTAACTCTATTTTCTGGCCTTTCCCACCAGAGACTGTCACCTCTCCAGTCCTTAATGAACATTGCTTCGAGGCTCAGAAACCTCAGGAACCACTACTTCCCTGCCATGCCACTCTGTCAATCCCTACACTGGCTTCGGCTACCTTTCAGAATAAAAAATTATTCAAATTAATGAACCTGACATTCAAAGCACTTCATAACTCTGCCCTACACTACATCTCTGAAATCATCTCTATATACTCACCCCAACTGCTTACTACGCTCCTCTACTGACCTACTACTCAACTCTTCTCTCCTTACTAGTGATGGGCTAATCTGGGGTGTTCTAGGCGAAAAATTAGCAAAACGCAGCTGCTTCTTGTTTTGGACATGGGCATCAGTTTCTGGATGCCGGCGCCTATTACCGGAGTCCAAAAAACAAACACTGGCATCCATTTTCGGATGCCGGCGTCTGTTGTTTCGATGCTGGCAATGGACACTGGCGTCAAAAAACCCGTGTCCAAAACGAGATGCTGGCGAATTTCCGCCCAGGCGAAATTTTAATGGCGTTACGCAAATGTATTCACCTGAGGTGAATTGCGGGAATTCGGCACAAACTACTCATTACTTCCTCACGTTGCATTCAAAACTTTGAATCCTCTCCCATGGTTTGTCGACTTTTCTCACAACTTTTCTGCTTTCAAAAGATCTCTTAAAATGCACTTATTTAGAGAAGCCTACCCTCACTCTGCTTAGCTACCAAATGCAATACCACATATCTCTCGCCCACTTAATTCTATATTTGCCCACACCTTGTGTATTATTCCCTTCCCCTTAGATTGTAAGCTCTTTTTGCACAGGGCCGTCCTCACCTTTTGTACCAGAATTGGTTGTGATGTATGTAACTCCATATGTTGTATGTATGTAATTCATGTGACTTACTTGTATAAACACATTTACTTTACAACGCTGCAAAATATGTTGGCACTATATAAATACATACAATTAATAATAATAAAAGATTGAGGACTTGTACAACTCTGTGCACCTAAATTATCAATTTAATAAAAAGTATCCACAAAGTAAAATTATAGATGATTCAAGAGTTATAAATACAATTCACCTTGTACGAGATTGCACTGGAGAGGGCCACTGCTCCTGACAGCCAATAAGGTGCCAAGCATTTATAGTGCAGGTAAGTCAATCTGGAGCTGCTGTGTACATACTTTAAGCTGGTTGGTGAATCAGGATGGATCATGCTGTAATGTACTGGCTTAGAACAGGGACAGGCAGGAACATGGTTAGGGAGGTCAATCTGGTAGATATTGTGCTGTTGTTAGTCTGGTGGTGGACAAGGCCATACACATACTGGTTTAGAATAGGGACAGAGCATGGCATCAAAGTGACACATCATGAGCACTGTCCCTCACCAGTGCACGTTTCACCTTCACAATTCTTTATTGTTCATAATTTTTTAGATTTTCAGGATTCTTTACACCTGCTCACATCACATTTTCCCATCACATGTACCCAGCAAAGCCACCTACCCATCCCATGGCACCACAAGGTCAACATGGAGATAAAGCCTGAAGAAATTGTGTCTCTGGCTCTCTGTAATCAAACACAATGTGTTGTGTTGAAGATGCCCTGTCCAGATGTTCAGAATAAATGCCATTCATACAACCCACAAGAACCCTATTGGAAGCAGGCTGGATGTGCAAATTTGCACTGTTTTGTAGTATTGAACCTTGGGTAGATGGCGTCAAAGACAAGCCCTCGCCCCCCCCCCCCCCCACACAACCCCCTCTGTGTGCACGCACATGAAAATCCTGGACCCTGAATGGTGTTAAGAAGTTTTGCATCCATTTTAAAATATTCTCCACAGTAGCAGATTAACCAATATTCTGAGAAAAATAAAATGTAAAATATTATTGATATATAAATAAACTGAAACCATAGGAATTGGGCCTATTGAATCCTGCATTACAAGCCAGCTACTAGGCCACTAAGCTACACTGGAAACACGTGTAAATCTCATGCAGTGCAATTTAGATATACACAGACAGGCAATCCATAATCATTAAACTGTGAATCACCTAGTAATCAACAGAAAATGGCAGTATAATGGAAATATGTAAGTGTGAATAACACTGTAATGAATGCATCTCTTTCTATTCTGTCTACCCAGCATTATTGATAGCCCAGTTCAAAGCCAGCTGCATAATAAACTTGTAATCATGACCAGTAACATATTCAGGTTTAGTGTTGATCTAGGCCCTCTGCATAACATCAGCAGATATGACTTCACAGCACAACACACATGTGCATGATGTCACTTCTGCTGTGTGCCTGTAGAGGAACTTCCTACTACCCCACCTTCACTTTTGATAGGAAAGCATCCTGCAGCAGAGGAAGTTGGGGGGGTCAGAAAGTTTTTTGCTCTCCATCAGAATACAAGGAGACAGCACCTCTCTTTGCATAAGCCCAGAAGACAAACAGATCGTTCACTTTATACAGCTTATCTCGAGTTACAAAGAAAAAAGGCTCAATCTGCATGTCGTATTCTCTTTCTATCATTAATCTGGGGTGGAATATATTCTCTCTTTTACAGTTTCTTTCCAAATTCAGCTATTCTAAGTTTCTTCCTTACTGCTTATGCAAATGGATCTTGGACACTATATGTCACCATATATCTATATAACTTTTATCTGCAGATCTGCAAGTTACACCAGCTGTCCTGAGTATGCTTGGGGTTATGGACTAAAGTATGTGGGGAAACCCAACCTAAATGCGTATGTGACAAAAGGGCAATTTACTGGATGTAAGATCCTGCTTGGAGTGGAATCTATCACCTGCAGGCTATACTGATGTGATTTATGAAGAGAGTGTTTTTTTACTGTTATAGACATATGGTGAACTCTAATCTGGCCACAGGCACTCAGCATTAGCCATTAGGCTGGCTATAAAAACCCCTGCTCTGCACAAACTCATTGGCTGTTATAGATTGTGTGCTTGGTCTTAGGTGGTCTGTTCCCTGTTATTATTGTGTCTTGGACTCCTGCTCCTGTCTTCTGTTAAACTACATTCAGCTTCTTCCTTACCGTTCCTTCTGAATATGCATTTGGCTCCCTTGCCTGCCCTTGTAGGAATACTGAATTCTTGTGCGGTTAAGTCCAGGAATCACTGAGTAGCTAAGGGCCAGGCCCAAAGCCAAAGGTGGCTCTTATAGACAGAAAATCATGCCTAGACAGGAATCCCCTGGGCTTTGAGTTAGCCATAAGTGACACTTTGGGAAATGAAAGGTGTAGCACAGACCAACCTTTGAGCAGTCTTTTGAGGACACACATCCAATCCTTTTAAGTTGATGAATTACAGGAAAGATTTCATTTTGGAGTTTATTATTGGTACTTTAAACTACTACACAACAATTCCCGTCATGTTGGTTAATACAGAGTAAATTAGCAGCATATGAGATATTAAAATGCTTCCCCCTCCTCTGCTTGATTTTATTTTCCTGTTCTGTTTATTCTCTCAGAATCACAAACATCACAGGGTTCGTTTACAAACATATGGGGTAATGTTATAAAAGTCTGTAACAGAAAAAATATCCTCAATTTGAAAAGTTATGCCTCTGTGCAAACTTATTTTCTTTTGCAGAAATTTAATATCGCTTTTGTGATCCCGGAAACATTTTAGCGACCATTTCCAAAAAACGTTTGTGAATTTTATAGTTAGCGCCAGAGCACAGTGAATGTAATACAACTTCTTACTGAAAAAGTTGGTCCAAAAGATTACGACGCCTTCAAGCACTTTTTAAAAGTTGGCAATGTGCAATGAAAATTCACAGTGCAATAACAGTTTAAGGAAGAATATTACATTGCAAAATGCTAATTTTTATTCTTATTTGTGCTAATTGTTTTGCTCTTTGTGACTTTTATTATATTCCCCCATTTGACTCTAAACAGCCATTGCAGCCGATCTGCAGTTAGCTGTGTTCTGTCTGTTACCATTACAAAATCAAAGCCACAATCTTATTGGTTGCTATGGATACTTGCACCTGTTCAATTTAGCACCTATCTGAGAACATAAGACCCATGTGTATTATGCTTCCTATGCAACTGAATCTTGCAAGGTATGTTGGCGCTAGACAGAGAGAAGAATGGTGGCCTTTTTATGTGCTTCTGTGTATATTACACTATACATTCTGCTTCAAAGTCACAGTTCTCAGACTACACCCAAGAAATGTGATCTAAGACTTAACCAAATCCATTACCATGCAAGAACTGCATTATAAAAAAAAAAAGAATGCCTTTTTCAAAATGGCCTTTGTGGAAAAATGAAATCCCTGAATTTTAAACGGTTTTTGACTTTACTACAATTAATTAAATGAGAAGTATTCATCTGAATGCCACATGTTTAAGGAAATAAAATATACAGCGCCAATTAGCAGAATGCATTAAACATTCTTTTTATAATTGCTTTCCCTAAAATGTGACAAGAGTCATTTTTTTGGATTAATAAATCAGCTGGCTAAGGAGAGAAAAGGATATGACTGAAATTTATGGCTTTGAAATGTGAGATAATATAAATCATAAAATAAAATGACAGACTATTCCATGGAGAGAATTCTGGGGAGATATGTCAAAAAGACTCAGAAGTAATTTGAGTTCATGGTCTGAACTAACAAGTAGCATTTGTTCCAAGGCAAATATTTCTGTGCTTAATTTAATAGGGTGGCAAACTGCATCCTTCATTCTTTGAGCAGGGCTATTAATAAAAGCCAAGGGATACAACAATCAACATTTAAAATAACATATTATAATCTCATATATAAATCACATATCTCTAAATAATAAATAATCCATTATTTCTTAGGCTGTTAAACTGCGGCAACTGACATCAATTTTAAAAAAGCACCAAACTGCATTTTATTAAT
>CM044437.1:47865544-47877165 GCA_024363595.1 Xenopus borealis
AAATAGCGTTATAACTGTAATACATATTACTGAGACAAATGCAAAATTAGAGACAGCACAATATTTTAGTCATAAGGGCAACTGTGGTAATGGGCACTAACCAAATGAAGAAAGCTCTTTACCGCTTGTATCATTATAAGATCTCTAAAAACTCTGTTTTCAGTGAATATGCCTTTCTATTATACAGCATTGGCAAATATGTTGACACTTAATTATTGTCATTAATATTATTATTTCAACTCAGAACTCAAAGAAGATCTCAAACCAAAAAGTATGAAAGCAGTTGCCTTGGTAAGTATTCCATCAGGCAGTTCAGATATATACAAAATGTCTATTTCTCTATATGATCAAAAAAATGACAGGGAAGCATGGCCCCTTTCAGTTTCAGATCACCTGATATACATCCAGATAAGGGTCATCAGACAATTTTTTTTTCATTCAGAAATGACTGGACTGGTTAATGTTTGTGTGCCCTTCTAAATCATAGATGGGAGTTCATCTCTGCTTGAAGTTATGTAGCCTGCACCTCGCCTGCTAATCTAGTCACTTATTTTATTTAGACCCTATAGCAAAGGTGTTGTGTTTTGATAGCTGAGGATGAGCAGAGTATAACAGTGCTTTATTAGCAGGCTCATGCTGCCATTACACAACAGTAACATAAACTGTAGGACCCTATAGAAAGTAATGTGCATGCACAGTATAACTCATGTGCACATCTACAGACTATTTGTATAAACACCACAAAAGGCAGATGCTACAGATTGGCCAGTTGGGTCTGATTAGCTTCAGGTGGCTAATCAGTAGCCCTTAAACCCCTGCCTCGTCAGTGTCACAGGGACATTGAGAGAAAGAGAGAGACTGACTGAGAAACCCAAGGCAAGGTTTATGAACAGAATGTATAGAAGTCGATATGTACCTGTACACACATTGGTACCTGACACGAGGTCTGTAAACCTTCATTATGTTTGTGTTATCCTGTTTACAAAAGCTGTTGTTTCTTTTTGAACTGTTTGCTGAGGAAAAACTGCCTTTATTTTGTGCATTTTGCTGCCGGCTGAATAAAAAGCCATTTTTCTTTCATAGACTTTTGCTGACCTGATCTTTAGTTTGCAGAATCCTGTCATAGGGGCCCCATGTAGAATTGCTGCAAACATCTCCCTGGATGGTAGGGAGAGTGCTTTAATAGTTTGCTAGAAAATATCAAATAACTGTCTCAAACTACCATTGATCTGAATTAACAATTTCAACAAAACCCGCATATCATCAGCTTCACAAATTAGATATTTATGTTAGCAACTCAATTTAGATCTTGCTTCTGAAAGAGGCAAATGCACAGAGACCCTTAAGCTGTTTTAATGAGCACAAATGTATGATTTCTGGAGAGAGGAAGAAAGTAACATGGCCTGGGGAGTGATTATTTTCTTTCTGCATATGGACTCTTAAAACATAGTGTTTGATCTGCTCTAGTACGAACAGTTATCTTGTTAAAGTCATTGAGCCTGATTATTTGTGTGTGTTACAGATCTGCAGAAATGGAGAACATAGGAGGCCTTTTAAAATGTCCCCATAATTCAAGAAAATAAAAATACATATTACTGTTATTATTAGTGTAACTATTATTATCATCATATATTTATAAAGCACCAATAGATTTCATAGTGCTATACAATAAATGGGCATATACATTGAACATAAAACAATAAGCAATAACCAGTACAAGAGGTAAAGGGGCTAACACTGCTAAACAGATTCAAGAGTGACTTTGTAGGAACCAGACTAAAATTCATTTATGTTTTATGGCCTCCACCAATATCAAGATCTAAATTTAATTGAACCTTTATAGGGGTGCCCTGGTTTGCAGTGAAGAGCCTGTAGTCTGTTCATAATATACTGAATAATTTACACACTATTGTAAAATATAAAGATATTAGAAGTCATTGAGAAGTTCCATAACCATAAATAGGAGGGATACCGGTGAGAAAAAAACTGATGGGTGTGTTGACAATTGGTAATGTTAATAAAGTTTGTTATAGAAATAGAAGCACATAGGAGGGGCTAGCTCCAGCTCTTACTTACAAGGGCATGGTTAGCAAACATAGTTGTTGGGACTGGTAAACAAATTATTTGTTTGGAAGAATCACCAAGTGCTTTTTTACAGGGCATGGGACTCAGACATGGCTACCAATATCCTAATATTTTGCAACAGGGAGTACAGTATGTTTTATAATACATATGTTTCAGTAAATCATGTGACACAAATTACATCACTGAGCATCGATTATAACTGATAACAATAGGGAATAAAGTATCCCTTATTGTGGGAGTACAAGGCCAAACACTTTGGTAAGGATATAATTTACAGGTTATGCATGGTTCTTGCGTATTGCATTGAAATAATTTAAAGGGTATTCATGGCTCATTTTATATAGATATATATATATATATATATATAGTCCCAGAGTGCCTGCACTCATATCCAGAGGGAAAAAACCGCAAAAAATCAACACTCTCTGTATAGTGGTAGAAGAAACTGGTGATTTATTCCACACAATAGGAAATATGCATAATTGTGTGGAATAAATCACCAGTTTCTTCAACCACTATACAGAGAGTGCAGATCCTTTGTTCAAGTATATATATATATATATATATATATATATATATACCCCATAATTCTGTCTAATATTTTTGCAAAATCAATAGATTTATTGTGCACTGTGCATACTTTATGTGACAGAGGTTGTTTTGTATATCAGCCAAACTTCAAATGTACATGGTACAAAACTTCAAGGTTCAGTTCATATCCTGTTATACATTTCTTGTAGACTTTTCTCGATACAATACAAAATCAGATACAATAAAAATAAAATGCAAAATAAAAGACCAATAAGTAACAAATACTTCCATTATAATAATACATCCCACAATTGACCATATCGCTGAACTTTGAGGTCCTTTTTTTATTCAGACTTCAATGCTAAATTTTGGATGGCGCTGGGCTGTACAGTGCAAGTCGGTAAAACCTGTACAGTGCAAGTCGGTAAAAATCCCCACTGAATAGTTAGAATAAGCAGCAAACATTAATAAACTTTTAAACCATTTAAACTTTCAAATCCATGCAAAGGTGCCAATTTTGCCTGCCAAGGAACATTGAATGACATTTACCCACTTGATTGTCAGAAAAAGGCCTTTTTGTGCTAAATGGTAGAAATGCAGCATTTGCTGGCTGTAAGGTAGTATTTGTTCTAACCCCTGGGATGTGCTTGTTAAGCTTCCATTTTCATCACAAGCCATTGCTTGTTTACAATTCACCCACAAAGAAAGGAATTGTGACTATAGGAGAAAAGGCAGATTGAAAAGCTTGCTGATTAAAAAAACAACACACGAACATAGTCCTATAAATCAACTGACGGAAGATCCCAATCTTTAACTGGACATAAGAGCTCTTTCCCTGACACTATGTTGTCTCTAATTGTCGGAAAATGATTCATGTGATGGGGTTCATGAGGCTCTCTTCACAATATCGAGCCTGTGTGATTTGATCATTTAGTTTCCCTATAGGTTTGCCATTTTTATCTTGCGTGTAATATAGTCTCCCACTCACAAAACACACAAGTGGATTTCATTCTATCTTAGCTGTTCCTTGCAACAGCAGTAATGAGTGCAGCACAGGAAGACCATTTAATTACTAATTACCAGTTTGTAGTACAACACGCTTGCTATAACAATGCCTTCCATTGAAATGGCTGAAATTAAAAAAAGTATCTAAACTGCAATTAATATAGTTGCTCCTGTTAAAGCATAAATAAGCTCACTGATTTTTATTTCTGTGTATATTTTTCTTCTGTGCTGTTTGACACATACAATGATCCCAACAATAAAATTGTGACATCCTGTCTGGATTTATTATATAGACCTGCAGTTACTATACAGCGTACAATACCCCTACTCTTTATAAACCAGTGTCGGACTGGCCCACAGGGATACCAGGAAAACTCCCGGTGGGCCCAGGTGTCAGTGGGCCTCTTGCTTCTAAAAGTTTTGCATATTTCATGGTCATTCCCTATTTATGGGAACAAAGAGGCTTAATAATGGAACAATAGAGTATAGTACAGTATGTAGTGAAAAGAGTGTAGGAGAACATAAAGGTTGAGAGAGGAGAGAAGGAATAATAGTTTGGAAAGTGGGCCCTCAGCCTAAGGCTTTCTGGTGGGCCCCTGGGATCCCAGTCCGACACTGTTATAAACAGACAGGTTTCTGGTTCAGAGCTTTTGTTATCATTAAGCATATGTATGGGTGCAGTTTGCTCTTAATATGGACACGGGGTTGCTACCCATTGTAGTTCTTGTCTGCTTGAACCTGGGATGCTTAAATTCCTGAATATTACTGCTTTATTATGGCTTCTCTCACGATTCCTGCTCTGATCCTGTCCCTTGTATCAATTTTTAAAGTTTTAGCACCGGTCTCTTCTTATTTATGAGTTTGCCTTGTGATGTTTGCTTATATTGTTCTAACCTGCAGTGGCATTGTCCTTTAACTGTCCCTGCTGTCTTTTTCAGCTTTACGTTTAAACTCCCAGTGGATGTCTCTGGATTCTGATGTAGTATGAACTGGCGGAATCCGAATAGCTGAGGGCCTGACCCAAGGCCAAAGATGCCAGTTATAAGCAAAATCATGTTTAGACCAGAAATCGTTATTTTGTTGGGGTTCTGGTATGTTTTACATGGCTCTATTCTGGTTCGCAAAACTTCTGTCTTTCTTCAGTTGAGTGTACACAGTAAGACAAAAAAGGAAAACATTTTCCCAGGGGTGTGGATGCTACAACCCAAAATCTGCTCATGTCGATACCTATAGGGCATGCAGGGACAGCTATTCCATCCTTGAAGAAGAGAAAACTGCAGTTTTTTATTAAAACAATGCTAAACATAGCTGCCATGTGTGACCATCCACAACTTATTGTAAAGGTCATAAAAACAATGTTAAATAAACCAACACCAACATATCCTCCAAAACCTAAAGCTTAGTTCTTTTGACAATTCCCTTTTTCTATGCTGGCAACCTCCCACACAACCTCAGCCTACCCATTTATTCACTCACCTTGCCATATATCCCCTAGCTTTTACAGTAGCCATTTATAGCCACATAGGGAGGAACAGTGTTTATGTTGTTGCTCCTCCCACCTGCAGGAACTGGTATGTTTCACCAAAGCAACCATCCAAAGTAGTCCCTAGTCCTGCTGCACTATGGCTCATTAAGCTTTCATGAAATTCTCACGTTTCTGATCCTATGGCCCTTATTTAGCTGTCAAATTAGTTCATGGAGGTTTATAAAAAGGCCAACTTGATCCATCTAAGTATCACCCCATGTATGATTATATAGCCTTGTCATCCAATTTGCAATACTTGATTTTGTTTTCTAATTATTTATTTTTCAAAAGGTTTTTGCGTTTTACAGTACAGCATAGGAGAAAAAAAGAGGGGGAATACAAAAGGAAATTTTAATTTAAGTATACAATTGCACAGTGCGAGTCGGGAGGTTCGTACAATTCAACACAAGATTCTTGTATGATACTTCAATCCCTTTGAAATATAAAAATATGATACTACCATAGAAAACTCAGAATTTCCCGAGAAATTCGCAAAATGGCAAGAAATTCGTGAAATTTACCCGTTTTCACAAAGAATTCGTGAAATTTGAACTACTTCACTATAAATTCGCAAATTTCAAGCAATTTCACTATAAATTTGTGAATTTCGAACATTTTCACTATAAATTCATGAATTTCTAATGTTTTAACTATAAATTCATGAATTTCGAATGTTTTCACGAAAAATTTGTGAAAATCAGAAATTGATGCTGGCGAATTTTCTCTGGCAAATTTTCACGACCATTTCGCAAATTGGGCGAATAAATTCGCCCATTACTAAATTCTTTGTATTGTAAACTGCTTAAAGTTCATAGCACAAAAATGTTTTGTCAAACTTCCTGCAGTCTAAAAGACTTTATAAAAAGGTTATTTAAGGGGGTACTTGAGATGGTGCTATACACAATCATATAGGAAGCCTAGTGCAGAAAAAGGGATGAAATTAATAATGGAGCGAAAGCGGAATCTAAAAAATAAAGCAAGATAATAGAGAAAAGATGAAAGGTCACTCGGTCCGATACCAACCCAATGTTACATTTAGAACTGTACTCTTAACAAACCAATTCTACCATATAACACTACCATTGTATTGATGAGCGCCTAGCCTATTTATAGTTGCTTATAGTAATCTGATTCTAGAAACACAACCCAAGAAGACCATGTTTTTACAAATCTTTCTTGTTTCTCATGGACATAGCTAAGCAATTCCTAAATTCGCATGATAATCCCCATTTCTTTTATCCATTCTGTTACAGTTGGTGGGCTAGTAGATCTCCAGTGCCTAGGCCAAAGCCAATAAGAGATCTTTAATATTTTGTGGGGTCCCCGGAGAGCATAGACAGAATAACTATAAACGGGGTTGGAGCATGACCACCATATATGTAAGCCAATTTCCCAGCACAGGTTGGGAACCTTAGGCTAGATTTTATGTAGAAGGTCAGGGCATATATACCATGTAGATATGATTTTGTAATTTGTCTCTTGGGCCTTGCAAATGATGGAAAACTTATGACTGAGATAAAAGCTGTTGTCCCATTGTTCCTTTGTAAATTGCATTTGTAAATCAGTCTGCCACTTATCAGTCTATTTTGGAAGTTTTGTGTCCTTTTCTGGGTCTGGCAAATTGTAGAGTGTATAATTGGTTGCAGAAACAGTTCTTTAAAGACCAAAGGAGGTATATTTAGATTGTTTGTTAGTTGAACCCTTTAGCCAGTGTTGCAGCTGGGTATATTTCAATCAAGAAAGAAACAATTCCACCTCCAATGGACACAATGTTGCCTCACCTGTTGTCTCACCTGGATGCATGAAAGAAGTTGTTATATTGTCTTCCCAAAAAAGTGCCCTTTGTCATACCTGGGAGTAATTCAAGGTTTCCTTTCCTATTATTAGGGTTAAAGAATGAGAAAGGGAGCTTTAAAAGTTGGTCAGCTTGGCAGAGAGTCTCTTTACATACCTTGAGAAGAGTAGGAGTGTCTGGTCTCAGGGAAGTTTTGAGCAATACTTGCTTTTTTTTAAGTGATTGTCTGGTGGTTACTGACAACAAACCTTTCAAATACAATGGATTTACATAGCATATTACTAAACTGACTTTGTAAGTTTTCTAAACTATGGGTGTTTTATCTTTTCAAAGCACAAGCTTTTTAAATCATCCTTGTAAGTGGTGCTTCATTTCCAGGTCACAAATAGAAAGCAGAGCATGAAGAAAAATATCCACAAAATTAGCTCACATGGGGTAAAAACATCCTAATCTCTCATAAGCTATCGAAATGATTGCAGTAAGTATATACAACCTTCTCTCTCTGTTATTATTTGTGTCCAAGTTGCCATCAGCTCTGCCGACAAATATACAAGAAAAATGCATAATCTTCCTTTTTGTTTTGCTTCCAACAGATAATCATTGTTGCAGTCTTACCAGATTGTCAAACGCTTGCATTTCTCTGCAAGCTAATTAGCTTTACCTTTGGGAGAAAAATATTTGACACTCCACAATCTGTCAAAACATGTGTTTACTTAACTCTTAAAAATACTCTTTTGTCACCTTGGGGAAAACATTGATTTCTTTACTCTGTCTTATTGGTAACAAATTACTTGGCAAGTACACTCATATTTCTAAATAACTGACACATCTGCGTTCTGCAAACGCGGTTTGTACGGCTTCCAATTCACAACTTAAAAATCGATCATTATTTTCCAATACATTTTCCCAATATTTTTCAAGAAAGAAGATGTAATAAAAACCTGAAAGCAGTTTTCTGACTGCATGGCTCAATATTAATTTGCCGAAGTTTGCGGAGAATCATTAGTATCTCATTAGAAGCTTCTAACAAATGGCATCTGAAACACCATAAAGAAGGAAGCAGACAAGAGAAAAAATATTGAATGCCATTGATCTCATACATATGAGCTGCATTTTAAACATTGGTGCTTTAACTCCACAGACATTTTTACTGTTGATAGGTTTCAGTGGTCTGAATCTGTTCTCATATGCTGAGAAACATCTAGCATTAGGTTAGGCCTGCATTAATATAGAAATGAAATATGTATCTGGTCCTCATGATTGGGAAAGACCAATCCTTTCAGGAAACCAGATTACACCAGGCGTGACCAACAGAAAAGAGACCAAAAACTGTCAGTAAAATTGCCATCATTGGGGTTATAAAATCCAAACACAGCATCATTGGTGTGTTAGTGAATCACTTCACTTGATAAAGGGTATTGAACCCGAAACATGTTGTGATTTCCACTGCCTGGAATAAAAAATTGTTTGCAGTAATACTGCTGGAGTTCCTCTTCCTTCTACTAACTATACTTGGAGTTTGTACAATAGTTATACCATAGCTATAAACTTAGGGCCTAGCATTTGCCACACAACAGTATCAAAAGCTTTAGCTATGTCCAAAGCTGCTATAGCTTTAGTTCCTGGGTCATTCTCTGCTATTGCTAAGTTGAGGTACAGACATCTGGTGTTCAAGGCGGGTGTTTTTGCTGGAATGAACCCCACATGGTCCGGGTGTACTATATGGGAGATGACTTTGCCCAGCATTCGGACAAGAACTTTGGCATACACCTTAACACCTGCGGTCAGGAGCGATATGGGCCTGTATGACTCACATCGCTGAGGGTCTTTGCCTGGTTTTGGGAGGAGGTCTATAACTGCCTCATACAGGGAGTGGCCATTGTGTAGTGCCTCCTGGTAGAGCTGCATAAGCAGTGGGGGGAGTGATTTGGAGTGCATACCATCTGAACTGGCCACTTTACCTAGGGGGAAGGAGTCTATCGTCTCTTGCACTTCTATGCCTGTGATATCCGCCTCCATATAGTCTCTAACTCCTGTCGCAGTTTTGGTAGTCTCAGTGGAGCTAGGAATGCTAATATTTCAGATTCAGTGGATTTAGATTTGGAGGAATATAGATCCCTGTAGAAGTTAAGTGGTAACTCCTTCACTTCCTCTGGATCAGTATGTAGAACTCCTTGGGAGTCTCTTAGGGCTGGGATGGAGGGGGGAGGTAAAGGATTTTGCTATGTGGGCTAGCGGCTTTTCACCGTGTTTATACACAGATCTTTGAGAAGTACTGCTTCCGCAGTGATTTTTGGGTTAGGTGCTGCTTGTAGTTTTCTTGAGCCACTTGCAACTGGTTTAGGGCTTCAGTTAGAGTTGCCACCCACCTGGTATTTTACCGGCCTGGCCGGTAAAAATTATGCTTGATACCAATGTTATTAATAGGAAAAAACTTCAAGACTATAGGAAGGCCAGTATTTTTTTCCAGAAAAGGTGGCAACCCTAGCTTCATTGAATGAGTTGTTGGCCACTTGCATGTCTAGGTTTTTTTTACGTTAAGTAAGGCTGTTTCTTATATGTTGTTATTTCGACTGTGATGGAGTTTCTGAGGTAGGACTTTCGGGAGTCCCAAAATGGGAGGATCAAAGTGTAACTTTGGTTCAGATCTCTGAAATCTTTGATATAGCCCTCCACTGTGGCTTTGTTGTCTTGGATGTTGAGCCGGACTGGGTTTATGGAGGGTCTGGGCCTTGCTGTTTTGTAGGGGAATTTCAGCTGCAGTTGCAGGAGGGCATGGTCTGATATGCCTCTAGGGAGGTAGGTGGCGTTGCTGACCACTTACAGCATGGGAGGATTGACCAAAGCCATGTTGATCTTAGATAAGGCAAGGAGGGATGTGATAAAACAGAAATACTGCAGGGTGTCAGGGTCGGCCTGTCTCCATGTGTCTACGAGAACCAGTGATGTCATGAGCTTGTTCAGTTGAGTGGTAGTGGGCAGGGGTTTATCCTGGCCCTTCAGGGCTCTGTCTATTTGTGGGGAGAGTACTTAATTGAAGTCCCCAGCTATGACTGCTAGGCCATGTGGGTACTTTGTGAGTTGATCCACTAAAATGTTCAGCACCTCTGTCTCAAATGGCAGGGGTATGTTTATATTGAAAAGCAGTGCCTCACATGCATAAAAGTAACCATGCAAGAATATGTATCTGCCCTTAGGATCAGTTTTGAGGCTGCTGAAGCGGAATGGCACCGACATACCAAATAGAATGGAAACTCCGGAGGAGTGCGTGGAGTAGGTGGCATGGTAGGCCCAGCTGAACCATGGCCTCCTCAGCGACTGGGTTTTGGAACCTGTGAGGTGGGTCTCCTGCAGAAACACTATGGCTGTGGAGTGGTTCTTTAAGTAGTCAAATACTAGTCTGTGTTTAATTGGACAGTTGAGTCCCCTCACATTCCAGCTGGTGAAGTGCAGTGCCATTTCCCCTGTGAGTTGTTATTGTGCCATATACTTGTCACATTCCTGCACATCAATACATTAATACACTCTTGAGCTTTACATGTTAACATAAACCAGTAAACAGTGTCCCAGAACTTTAACTTTCCCCCTACCCTTCTGCCGTTTTCCCTACAGGGGGCAGAATTTTTCCTCTAGCAGAAAAAAAGTTAAACATCATTGTGTGGGGTGGGTCATTCCACCATAATGAGACTTGGTGGTTAAAGGCCACTTACAGTTCCTTGTTGGCTAGAACTGTGCCTTAGACTGCTGGACCGCCAGTGACCCCCATAGATTAACAAGGTATGCAGCAGCTTTGTTGTGGGTTTTTGGTGGATGTGGGACATAAGCTGTGCGTGCCGGGGGTTTGCCTTGTGAGCTGCAGACTTATGTCAGCTTAGGTTAGCACTTTACTGCATTTATATTTGTCAAGATACCCATTGGCTATGTAGGGGGGTATGTGAAGAGATACATCCTGGCCAGCATCCTTTCGTAGTGAGTAGGGGCTTTGCTGGATGATATTGTCAGGGCTGACCTTTGGAGCCTATGGTCCTATACTCACAGTTCCCGAGAGGCTGTGATGGTTAAGGCTGTCAATTGCTTCAAGCAGGGACTCCTCTTGCATCTAGTCAAGCACTCAGCTCCTGCGGGGATGTGAAAAAATGCGAGGAACCTCCCGCTTGGACTCAAAGGCATGCAGGGTACAGCATGGCTTAGGTGATTCCAGCCTTCCGTATTATGTTCTTGCTGCTTTGGAACACTGCTCTCTGACATTGTACTTCCATCGAGAAGTCTGCATATATGGAGATGTTGGTGGCCTGGTAACGCACTGGTAACTCTGGTAACGCCAGCTATAGCACTTTATCCCAGTCTTTCAAGTTCAGCAGGCAGGCAATCAGAGGTCTAGGTGGGGCCCCTGGAGGGGACTGCCTCGTGGGCACTCTGTGTGCTCTTACTATGGCGAAGGTATCTGACAAGTGAGCTGCACCAAATGTTTCCTTCAGCCAGGTTTCTAGGAATGCTTCTGGAGCATTGCCCTCCGAGAGTTCTGGGTACCCCACGAATCTCCGGTTGTTGCGCCTGAGTCAGTTTTCTAGATCATCCGACATGCGCTGGCACTCTGTGACTAGCTTGTGTATTGCACAGTACTGCTCTGGTAGGTCATGGCAGTTATCTTCCAGGGTGCTGACCCGCCCTTTCCACCTC
>CM044437.1:47902253-47934323 GCA_024363595.1 Xenopus borealis
ATTATCTCTGCCTGCTGTATCTCGGTTTCTGTTTCAAATATCCATTTATCCTAATATTTGTATATTACTATGTCTTCTTACATTGGAAAATATATTATTTTTACAGTTTATTTTAAAAAAATGTTATAAAGAAAGATTTGCAATTGTAATACAGCAATGAAATATTCTTTAGTGTACAATTTAAAGATGGATGTTTCACTTTTAAAGTAACTTTTAGTATGGTCCTACAGAGTGATGTTCTGAGACAATTTGCAATTGGTTTTCATTTTTATTATTTGTGATTTTTGAGTTATTTAGCTATTTATTCAGCAGCTCTCCAGTAATATCAGCAATCTGATTGCTAAGGTTCCAATTTAAATTAGGAGTGGGCCTGAATAGAAAGATGATAAAAAGTACCAATAACAATATATGTGTAGCCTTATAGAGCATTTGTTTTTTTAGATGGGTCAGTGACCCTCATTTAAAAGCTGGAGAGAAGAAGAAGAAGAAGAAGAAGGCAAATAATTAGAAAAATCACAAATTCAGAAAATAGGAAGGCCAGTTGAAAAGTTGCTTAGAATTAGCCATTCTAGAACATACAAAATGGTAACAGAAAGATGAACCATTCCTTTAAACATATAGTTTTCCACTGATTTGAACTGTAATCAGAAAATAGTATATGATGATAGCAGGTCATGGAATTCCAAGGTAATTGCTAATATCCTAACATTTGTCAAAGGGGTACCTTATTTTTTATAATACACAAGTCATGTAAGGCAAATTACATCACTAAGCACTGGTAAAAATTGGGGGGAACACCGGAGATTGTTGTTAGTAGTGAAGGTGGGATTTTTCCTGGAGGTTATGGTCTATGATATTACCTACTACTTATGAATTTAATTTACATACCCAGTTACAACCAGATATGCTCCAATTTTTATGGAATACTCCCATGTTAGAGAAGATCCTGTGTATAAAACAACAACACTCTTGTTGATATTACAAAACCAGAAACATTTTTGACACAGACAGTTCATTACTAGTGAGAAGAATGGAAAAGTTAATGATAGATGGAAAGATTGAAGGATAGATAGGTAGATAGGAACACATTTACTTACATGCAAATGTTTGCTTTGGAAGTCTCCTCTAGACGCAACTACATCAGACATTATTTTGTGATAAATACTCGTATTCATCAAAATGCGGAATAACTTCTCGGCAATAGAACGCTGACATACTTTCTTCAGTGATAATTTGTTGATATGAAAATGTCATAACAAATTTTCTCTAGCATTATTTCCTTCCTAGCGAAACTTCATTAATTTACACTTGCATCAATTTAAATTCAGTGAGTATATAAAGTTCATATGTGTTTATAAGTGATGGCACAATTGCTGGAAGTGGCCACTTTTTCCAAAAAATGTCCAAAGAAGCAAAGTGAAGACAGAGATCATCTATTGTCCTAGTCCATGAGCCCAAGCTAAAACAAATGTGGCATGAGCTTCAAATGTTAAAAAAGCGTAAATAAGAGATTTTTAACCGTTACAGGTTGTAAACATAATCCCACTTTAAATATGAAAAAAATGCCATCATTTTGACTTTTGCTAATGGCATTTTGGACTATAGGATATGATGTCACTGACAAAATCAGTGATGTAACTAGAGAAGGCCAGGCCCCCCTGCAAAAAAATCTTCAGAGGGGCCCAGCACACTCTGATCCCCATCCTCCAGCCCACTTTCCACCTCTGCCCACTTCCTGCCTGGGCTCTGCCCACTCCCCTCCCTGACACTGCCCACTCCTGCACCCAGACTCCACCCACTATCTGCCCCATGCTGACATACACTGCTTCCCCACCTCAAGTAAGAGAGCAGCTGAGGAAGTGAGGGGTTCTTATTGGCTATAGTGGAAGCAGACCAGACAATCCAGGCCACCCTTTTCCCTGGGCTACCCTGTGACTGTGGGGTCTATTAACAGGGTCTGCTTCCTCTATAGCTACACCACTGGACAGAAAAAAAGTTGAGAATGTAGCTTCAGAAATATAGTAAAATTTTTCACACTTTTATAAATTAATGGATTTACAATCATTCACCTGAGTGAAAATTCACCTGGTAATAGATAGATACTGTAGATATAAAATAATCCAGAAGTATTTGTCGCCATTCAAAATAAAGTATATCAGATTTATTGTTCAAAGGTGGCCATACAAGCGGATCTCTCCCCGATATATGCCCAGCTTGAGTTGGGCGATATTGGGCTGATCCGATTGTGGGCCCTAGGGCCCAACGATCGGATCATAACAGAGGCCATATGGGCGGTCAGATCGCGGGACCACATCAAAGAACAGATGCGGCCGCAATCCAATGGGATTTTTAGTCGTGCCCGATTGACATCTGGTCGACTTTCGCCCAGATATCGATCGGGAAAGCCCGTCAGAGGCCCGCATACATGGGCCGATAAGCTGCTGACTTGGTCTGTCGGCAGCTTTTATCGGGCCGTGTATGGCCACCTTAAGGTAATTTCTACACATGCCATCATTTGGTTAAAAATGACGATTGATGGTGCTTTCGTTGAGCAGTGTTTACACAGTGTTGCTGTCTGGTCACTCATTTCCTCTTCTGTGTCTGTTTCCTTTTGTTCAGCAGATTACCACTGAATTGTAGCCATATCTCGAGTGCCATAAAAGTGACAAGCAAAGTGCAGAATATACAGGAAGTGTATCATAAATGGGTATATTTTAGTTTATACGTACTAGCATATGTCATTTAAAAAAAAAAATGTAATACTGTAGCACAATAGCATACTTCATCAGACTTCATATTTTGGTTGAACATGCTGAATCAGTTGGTTTGAATACTGCAGTCAATAGTTTTTCCGAGAAGCCTGTGTTTGTACAGGTATGGGATCTGTTATCTGGAAACCCTGTTATGCAGAAATTCCAAATTATGGGAAGGCTCTCTCCAGTTTACTCGATTGTAATCAAATAATTCAGTGTTTTCCTTTTTCTCTATAATGAACAGTACCTTGTGCTTGATTCCAGCTAATATTGTATTAACATATTGTAATTAATACTTATTGGTGGCGAACAATTCTATAGGGCTTATTTTAAGTTTAAGTGATTTTTGAGTAGACTTAAGATACAGTGATCTAAATTATGGAAATATCCCTTATCTGGAAACTCCCAGGTCCCCAGCATTGTGGATAATGGGTCCCATACTTGTATTGGAAAAAGAACGCTCCAGTAATATATGTTTGTGCCTATTGTGTATTAGATTGTTTTCATGTATACATTGATGTTTCCATGTTTGATAAAGCAAAATATGCAAAGTGGATTTGATTATTTTGAGTTGACTATTAATCACAAAGACTGCTTTGAGTTATGAAATGGCTAATATGGTTTTTGTTCACAAAAAAGTCTGTTTCCCTACTTAATAGGGGCACATACCCTATTTGTTAAATACATTGAGACAGCAATATGTATTAGAGTAATATAGTTGTGCACTTTGTGTTGCTCACAAAGAATTCAAAAGCCCCTCATTCACTACTGGTAACTTGCTAAAGTGGGCAAAAGCTGCCTCCCACTTGCTAAAGGTGAAGTCTATAAATTACTATTTTACCCAAACAAATTTGGCATAGGGGAAGTGCCAATGCTCCTTTTATAAGGCTCCTATAATGCTGATGAAGAAAACCTCCATGTGTTATATTAAGGTAATTAAATGCATGAAAGCTTACACTAATTCATACACATTCCCCTTTCCTGCTAAATATTACAAAATAGCAAACTATTTCCAATCATTTATTAATAGTAGGTCCTCAGAATTCTCCATTCCCTCAAAAATTATTTATTTAAAATTTCCAGGAGCAAAAACTATCCTGGACTCCCTGGGAAACCAGAGAGACTAGTCATTCTCTGGGTACATTTTTATGTAAAGGCCCTATCTGTATATGTGTCCCAACCCCTGTACCAGAGAGAAATAATTTCCTCCTAGTGACCCCTAGCTAGAAATTGGAGTACCGTGGCTGTGTCAAAATCCCACCAATAAGATTACAAAGCAGTCCCTTGGGGGCTTCCCACATGGGCCAATAGTCTTCAGTAGTTTTCAATTGACCTTCATTTTGTCTTTCTTAAAGTTTTTGAATTATTTGCATTCTTTTTCTGACTCTTTCCAGTTTTCAAATGGGGCCCACTAACCCATCTAAAAAACAAATACTCTGTAAGACTACAACATCTTTTTCTACTTTGGCTAATAGCTAATTGAATTGAGAGTCTCAATTGAGTCAAGTAAACGCATTCACCTTTCTGATAATTGGCATCTCTTTTAAACTAGTGAGCTGCTGAATATCAAGCTAAACAAATAGTAATACATGAAAACCTACTGCAAATTGCCTCAGAATATCACTCTCTATATAATAGCAAAAGTTAATTTAAAGATGAACAACGCCTTTAAAATGTATATAAAAATGTTGGCAAATTGTTATTCTCTCTATCATCTACTCTGTATATACTATGCCAGTTTAATTGTGCCAAAATAGGGGCATTTTCTTCTTCTCATATTACTAAGTTTTGTTTGTAACTATTTGATTTATGCTATGTTAACACTGCAGAGTGTGCATTAACCTTTCTCTGTTACGCTCTGTGATTTCAATATTGATTTCTTGACTATTAAGGTTTTTCTTCAGATGTTTCTTGCTAATTGAATTGAGACAAGTAAACGCTTTCACCTTTCTGATAATTGGCAAGTTAGGGTTCAAGCTCATTGCTGCAGTTAATCAATCGCTTGATGGTATATTTGGAGTGAATTCTCTGAAAGCGTTCATCTTAATTGATTACTCTCTTTCCCTTCAGGTTTCCCAAACCTGCTGTGTCACTTTGGATATCAGTATTTTTTCCTCTTTTCTTTACATTTTCAGCAAGAAGCATCTGTTTTGTATCTGTGCCTAAAGAAAATTATTATTATTGGCACCATGATATTTACATTAGGTGTATTTAGATAGGAGTTTGGCATGGTTATGAACCTATTTTTTAAGTTGGTGCTATCCACTACACTATTTTATATGTGCAAAGGGGTATATATACTATATAGAAGCAGACTCTGCAATTGGGGGAGGACCCAATATATATAGGGGGCCCAGTGGACACTGGTTGATATTTGTTTCACTATAAGTTTTAGAAAGATGTCTTATTTTTCAATATTAAGTGGGCAGGTCACCTCTGTTATCTCCCACTGGCCCTGATTGCAGCCACAACTAAAGGACAGGTGGAGGGAGGTGAGGAGGGTTTTGGCTGGGGGTTTGGGTGGGGGCCCCAGTGACAGAAGCCCTGTTGGGTCTCAGATCCTCCAATCAAAAGCTGTAAGTAGGCCCTAAATGCTTTTGCTGAGGGTACCATGCTGTAGCTTTAACCTCCATTAAATGAGTGCAACAATTTGGAACCTAAATCACTATAAATAAATAGAAATAAAGGTTCCTAAACTTAACTTAGTTGCTAGATTCTACAAGTATAGATGCCAGTAGCAACCAATCAGCAATTTGCTTTGAACAATCTATTTCTAGTTAGAACATGAAAGCAAAGGTCTAATGGATTGTTTATGTGGATCTCTATTGGTTCAGTCAAGCATATTTCTTAGTAAATTAACCCCAGAGTTAGCCAGAGATGTATAAATGTTTGTTATGGATTACAAGAGCAGGCTAAAAAAACATGCACTTCTTTATAAAAGCAAAAGTTAATCTAGTAAGCTATAATGACCAGATATTTATTTTGAAAGAGGTGACCAGAAAATATTACCTGCTAAAATGTTATCAGCTTCTATGGGATACTAAGTTCAACTTCTATTACATTACCCCTACGTTGCCTAAAATCTTTTGGCTAAATATCAATTGTCATACAATGGTGCATGCTTTAATCAAATGGCCATTCACAAAGGGGGCCATAAACAAATGAGTTTATCTCATTATTTTCTGAAATATACTCCAATGAAATCCACATGGGTTTCCCATTATTTATCAATACATTTTCCCTCAAAAAAACAATTTTTGGGAAAAACTCGTGAAAATTGTCTGAAAACTTGAAACATACACAATTTTTGGATTTTCTGCCCAAAATATCCAGTTTTTTAGCGTTTTTACCCTAAATTCTCCCACTTGTATACAACCTTGGCAGGTTTTTTTCACAAAAATTTTTTTTTCTAGTTTTTGGCATTCAGACCTTAATAAATAACCATTTTAATCTCCTTCTACAGGTTGAAGTCAGATGAAATAACCAATAAAGAAATAGGATTATTAGATTATTATATTTCGGGACTTATTTCTAATGCAAATGTATAATTTTTTGCATTCATGGGAGTATTTGCCTTTCAGGTAGATACATTGTCAATGTCAATGAAGATCCTGTTATTTCACTTTGCCAACACTGACTCATTCCTCCGTATGGGTCCTGCCTGCTTAGCTTATTATTTCTGTGTTCTTTATATTGCTTGATAAATGTGGCACTTTCTCCCATAAAGACATACAGGCAGATGAAAAGTGCTCTAGTCAGCTTAGCACCTGCTGATAAAACAAACCTAAGGGAGGAACAGGGGTGTTTTTGTGCACTCAGACTGAACATCCAAGTTCCAACTCCACATTATTAAAGTTCATAAATTGGTAAAACCTGTAGGGTATTCAGCTGCCATATGAACCATCTGCATCCTAGGGCATAATATGGGAGTTCAGAGACAATTATAGACACAGCTTTACACATTTTAAAATCCAATTTCATTCTACATTTACCATAAATAGTCTTTGTAATAATGAACTAAGGATTTAGCTGGAGAATTACACGTGGCAGTGGCAGAGGTTTTCTGAGGATATAATCCATTATGCTTAGTGTCAAGTCCCTCCTGCTGGATCTAAATGTACAAAGGCAGAGAGGAAAGAAGTGTCCTGTCTGCCTCAAACTGTGACCTGCATGATTTGGGTCATCTCATGTGGAGCAAATTGCCAGTGGGGTACATCAAGCTAAGTCATTAAGATGTATCGGGGACAGCACAAACCTGCACAATAAATCACCTACAAAGCAAAGGTGCTAACTGCCCTGCTGACATCTGTGCTATTTCTACTATTTTCAGAATGCCATATCTCTATATGTTAATAGAAGCATGTAAAGATTATTACGCAAATGGTGATTGGGGAATCAGAGGGCTTACAGAAAACATGAAGTTATTGTCTGAAATGCAGGCATTGAGATTTGCAGGAAAAAGTTATTCACTGTACTTTGTTTCATAAAGTAAGTCTCTCAATTTATCAAGTCATGGCTTTCTCAGTTAAAAAGTAGTACAATCAAGTCGTGTACCAAAATCGCTTGGCTGGTTTATGAATAAAAGTTTTGAACTTCAGCAATGCGGTTACCCCTAGTTTCGTCTTGTAATCTGCAGTAGACCAAGCAAAATTAATTGCTTAATCAGTGCATTTAATACATGCATTGGGGTGTGGCATTGCTAGTTCAGAGAATGGAATTGTGATTGCCTCAATGGGAGAGCATAATTTCCAGTGTAAGAAACAGAAATTTGGCTCTTAAAATTACTAGGGGCAACTTTCCACCCATGGAAAACTGCCATATAGTGTTAAAAGGGCAGAGTTTGGTGCCTTCAGTTCAGTGGTGTTCTTTAAGTCAATAGGTGTAGCATGTATTATCAAATTAGCTTTCATTCACATGGCTCTACATGGCTATAATATACAATTTATTATTTGTTTATGATTCATGTATTAACTCTATTATATTAACAGTGAGTTGTAAGAATGAATAATTTTTATAGCATGTATTGTGTCTCATAATTTTTGCACCATTCAGTGTCTACTTTATCATGTAAATCAGTGCTATCCAACTTCTATGCTACCGAGGGACGAAATTTTTCTGGCTTACATAGTGAAGGGCCAATAATGAAAGCCAGTGTATCACTCCCTGTTTTTAAGCCACACCCATGTTACCACAAGACCATGTCCAAATTAGTTGTGGTAGCACACCAAAAAAAACAAATGGTTGGTGCTCACTGCAGGGATATCACTCATATGTTAAAAAAGCTGTCATATTAAGACATACCCTGCACAGGCAGAGCAGGTCACACCCAGGCAGAGCAGGTCACACACAGGGCAGAGTATGTCACACACAAGCAAAGCAGGGCACATACAGGCAGGGTAGGGCACACACAGGTAGGATATGGCACACACAGGCAGCATATGGCACACACAGGCAGAGTATGTCACACAGGCAGAGTATGTTACACACAGGCATAGTAGGGAAGACACAGGCAGGGTAGGGCACACACAGGCAGAGTATGTTACACACAGGCAGGGTAGGACACACACAGGCAGGGTAGGGCACACACAGGCAGGGTAGGGCACACACAGACAGGGTAGGGCACACACACAGGCAGAGTATGGCACAAACAGGCAGAACAGGGCACACACTGGCAGAGTATGTCACACACAGGGAGCATAGGGAAGGCAAAACAGAGAAACCCATCAGGACCACTCTAAGATGTACTACATATATTGCCACAGTGCTGGTGCCCCATTAGCATTTTGTATAAAGTGTGAACAGGTGAACAATGTGGGCAGTTTCAGTCTGGGTCTCAGGTGTGAACAGTACAGGGCTTTAGGGGTGTGAACAATGCAGGGGATCACAGGTGTGAACAATAACGGGGATTAGTCTGAATTTGAGGTTTAAACAATGCAGGGGCCAGTTACTCTCTGTAGTGATACCATTTAAAGCTTGCACATGGTAAGCAAACAAAGCAGGTAGGGGGCCACAGAAGGGGGGTAGGGCAGTTAGACAGCCCAGATGTAACTAATTTTCTATTGCGTAGGCAGCAATCAAGATAGTCTGAAACAGGACAGGATTCAATATCACAGTAATATAGAGTAAAATAGTGCCCCAGGAATGAAGTGAAAGCTACAATTCAGAACTGAACCAGGTTTGGACTGGTTTGTATTTTAATTTAACTGCTGTGACTTAAAAAGTTTATCAGTCATTTGGCTGTAACATGAATGTTTCATCGGAATTTCCACTGTTATTAAAATGACTCTAAGCAGTGACAGAACTACCAGGGATGCAGTTGCAGCCAGGCCTCAGGCCTGCAGGAGCCTCGGATCTTCCGCAAACCCACCAGATCTTTGATTGGGGCCCACTGGGTGTTCTCCAAATCCAAAGCAAATATTGTTTTGGGAGGGTAGTGGCCCAGCTGCATGCCCTGCATCCAGGCCCTGCCAGCAGTAGTTACTTTACTGACTCTAAGCCAGTTTTCCATTTAATTTTTATTATTACCTGGCTTAGAGGATAGTTGTGTTTCTGTTATGAACTGAAGAGAGGAGCAGCAGCCCCGCTGAATATGCTCCTCAGACTTCATTTACCTATGTACCAATGCAGTTGTATCTACCCTTCTTGTATCCATGCCAAAATTGCATGTGTAGAGGTTCCTTCTGTATTCTGAAATTAGATGATACACATAAATGTACCCCTCTGAAAACACCCCAGAGAGCTTGCTCACATTAACAGCAGCACCTTTTTATTATTTTTCATTTTCATTTTACTTCACCAATCTGATGCATTTTGCATACCTTTTTTGTGTGTGGGGGGGGGGGTTTGCAATAGTTATTACCCTGTATTCCACTGTAGAAGAAACTGCTAGAAGAATTATTTTGGCAGATGGGGTATATATATTGTTGTCTGGTAACTGAAGAACAGTTTGAAGGGATATATATATTTACCCCTAAATTAATCTCTTATTCCCATATGTACAGCAGTCCTTAGTGGGTTAATTCCACTAGAAAGTCACACCTGGGGAATAATTAGCTGGCTAGATCTGAGACCTGGGATCGGGGTGGAACAGCTTAGAGTGCTGCTTTTATTTCCAAAAGAAAAAAAAGATTTTTTAAATGTACAGTGACTCTGTGGAGTTGTATTTTTCTGTTTTGGCTGGGAATCCCAGTAAGGGAACACAATCAGAGAGGGAGAATACCTGCATACACCTACACCCCATTCAAAAAAAATATTACTCCAACATTGTACATTTGCCCTGAAATTCATGCAAACTATTGCTCATATTCTACCCTGGGTATGATAATTGATTTCATAGGTTAGGTTGTGCGAGATTAGGGATTATTAATGAAATAAAATAAATAGATGAAAGGGCATGTACAAGAGCACTGAGGGTACCAAGATAATGCCCCTTAGTATCTATGCAGAGAGCACTGCTTTCCAGGGACTAGGTCTGCAGTACAGAATTGGTATGATCAGGTTAGCCATGTCAATTGGCAGGATAGGATCATGTTGCAGCTTATGGACTGACATTGTTTTGTTGAACTTTGCATCAAACCTAATACTTAGTAAATGGTCCTTTATATATTTATTTTTCTGTTTGTTTGTTAACAGCAGGCTACTACTTCGACAATGCAAACATAATATGACTGGCACAAAGGTTCTCCACAATCTCCAAAGTGTTTCAATAACAGACAACAAAAACAAACTATATAACTGTATTTGGTTTTCCACTCTGCACAACAAATGTATATTTAAATTCAGTTTATCTAGCTTCCTCCACTCACTCCAAAAGCTTCAAGCAACAGCAGTGTGTAGAACAATAAGAGGAAGGAAGTCTGTAGGGTGGGAGCTGTACTAACTCCAGAATTGGACATTCTGCTGTTAAACTCCTGTATTTGTCCAACACCAAACTGGTAATCTGTGTGTGATTTGGTATCCAGTGGATTGATACAGATTTCTGAAGTATTTGAAGGTTTAATTTTTGTCAGCAAGAAGGTCCCTCACTCTTTGACTGAGGTAAGTGATGTTTATCTTTCTAGAGGTATTGTTTAAGACTTCACCTAGAAGAGAACATGGTAAGGATAATTTTGTTTTTATAGTGTTACGTTTATTGTTGACATTATATATACAGGAAAGGTGTTTGGATGGGTGGGCTTCTTGGGTAAGTGACTCTTGTGCAATGACAGTCCTCTCGAAATGCAAGAGTTTCTGATGGAAATTCTAATCACTTGGATAGGCAAACTGCTTATTAAGAACCAGCTTTAACTTTTATATCAGTCAAAATCTGATCGGACAAAACAATATATACAGTATCTAAAACCTGTCCAAATCCAGTGCACTCATTTCTTAATAATGTATGCATACATAATTCAATTAGATTTTTACCTACTTCATAGGGTGAAAGTCAGAAAAACCAAATATTTAAAGGAATATAAGAAAATTAAAGTGTCCCACTATTAAAGTCTTATAAAATTACCATATTATCTATTACATTTTATAAACAGCTTTACACAGTGGTTAATCAGGGCCTTAGGTACTGTACATCCTGCCTTTGTTTCAGTAGAGGAATGAGGTACAGGATGCTCTCCAAAACACAAAATCATTGTGGATGCAGGTGTGTCATAGGCAAGTTACACTTAGAGACCTGATAAATCAGAACTATACTGGTCAGTTTGAGGTTCTGAAAACAATGAGTCTGGTCTTACATTTGTTATTTTGTTAAAATGAAAAAACATATTGCATGACCATTTTCACTGATGGCACAGTTTTGTTGATGTAGCATGTTTCTTTTCACCTTGAATGGGTGTGTAGTATGCCAGCCTTCATACACACTGTACTAATTAGCACAAGTATGTATTTATTGAAGGCTGTGTGTTCTCATGAAATCAGTGTTCATGTACTCAACTTTAGCATATATTTTTCCCTGGTAGAATTACTGCTCCATGCAACTATCCCTACAAAATCCTACTAATATCAGAGGGCACTATTGTAGGCTCATATATATATATATATATATATATATATATATATATATATATATATAATAAGAGCTTTAGTGCAGGTCACGAAAAGCACTAGTGTTAGACATTACAAAAATCTCCTGCATATACCATACTGTGTATTCAACCCCAGAAAATGTCAGTATGGCCCCAGGAGGGTACCCTAAAAGCTTTCAATAAAATGCACCACTGCACATAACAGAACTATACATTGAATACATAAAAGGTACATTGGATCGTTATGTGACATGGGGATAAAAGTAGCTTCTGTTTGTTTCCAACAAGAAATAGGTAACAATCATATTACTTGTCCTACACAAACAAAGGACGCTTTTGCTAACCTGTATCATCTACTTATCTGTGTGTATGGTAGAGGCCTAACAAATTAAGAGGGTCGAGGGTGGAGGTCCTTGTCCCATATAGATTATTGGTTAAGTAATACTTACAAGCACACATATTGTCCATCTGGTACAAAGCATGGCCATATCTGAGCAGTCTCTCTGGTGGCTAGGGTGATGTTGAGCTTAATGAACATTTTACAGACAGCTACTAACAGTGATGCCATTTGGAACACTCTTTGTGGGGTCTCACCTAATCTAGAACATACATCCTTATGTCTTCTGCATGAGGGGGCTTGGGATGATGTCCAGATGGAAATCTCATTTTTTGCAGATGCCAAACTGTGAGTTTCAATCACAGGGGTTCCAGTAAGTTACATCTATGTGTATTTTGCTTTTCAAGATTCATAACTACAATTGAATAAGTTCAGATTGAATTATATCAAGTGCAGGTATAAGATCCATTATCCAGAAACTCAATTGCAGGAAACGACAGAAACGCCATTTCCTATAGACTCAATTTTAATGAAATAATAAAAATTTTTAGAACTTTACCTCAGACTTCATCACAACTTAGATATACAGTAATTAATCCTCATTGGAGACAAACAATTGGGTTTAATTAATTTATTAATGATTCTTTAGTAGATATGTAGACCAGAAATTCCAGAAAGACCCCATATCTGGAAAAACCCCAGTCCCGAGCATTCTGGAATAGGTCCCATGCCTATGCAGAAAGGGGGAATCTTTTTTTTTTTTTTTGTTTCTTATTGCATTACGTAGTCCAGTTATAAGTTGGATTTATAAGAACTAGTAAAAAAGAACCACATCTTTTTGCAATGTAAACACAGTAGCATCAGAGTTTACTGGTAAAGGTTTCAGTGACGACAATATATTTGGAATTTCCTTATTGTGTATAAATATTGCTGCATAAAATTTGCTCAGCATGCAACAAAGGAGCAGGAAGTTAATGGAAAGCTGATCATATCCTGTTATTCTTTAAAAGGAAAGCAGGAAACTAGCCTGTAGTTAGAAGAACTGATATTTTCACCTCCATCCAATCTCAGCTAGCAATAAAAAAACTAAGATCATGCTCAATATCCCAATGTAGATAAGGTAAAATAAAAAAGGGAAATTTGTGCTAACCACTAATTTTTAAACCATTAAGCAAGGGTGCAATGAGAATTTATATAGTAAAATACAAGCCAAAACACTAATCCATGACCTTTTCCTATTAGACTATTGTAATCTCCTACTAACGGAACACTTGATTCCCACCTCCTCCCCTCCAATCCTAAACTCTTGCTACTAGAATTCTTCTTCTGTCTCCTAAGAGAGAACTTGTTCAACCCCAACTAAAATCCTTTGCATGGCTGTCTGTTAGGCAAAGGATAGCATATAAAATTCTTCTACTAACATTCAAAGCTCCTCACCACATTTCTTCACTTCGCTGTACATTCCTGGCCATCTTCTCTGCTCCTCTCTGAGTCTCCTTCTTTTCACACCATCCACATCTACTGCCACCTCTTGTCTCAAACCTTTCTATCTTGCTGCTTCTTACCTTTGGAGTTCCATCCCGAATTGCTCCGTAAGGAGTGCTCTCTTAACCTCTTTAAGCAAAAAGCTAAGAGCCTAATTTTCGGAGCAATGGAACATTAATATAATGCTGGTACCTATTAGACAAAGCCTTTAACTTCTGCACTTTTCCCCCTCCAATTTGTGCCTGTATGTTAGCCACCCACCCACTTAAGCTCTAGAGGGCAAGGACCTCCTTCCTACTGTGTCTCTTACCACACAGCACTTCTCTGTGTCCTTATATGAGCACTGTGCATATTTATTTTCTGACTTGTCCTCCCTGTGTGTACTTATATATATTGTACTTTTATATATATTGTATTTGTACAATACTTTTAACAGCACTTTAAAAATAAAGTTATACATACATGCATACATACATACAAGAGGTCCTCTGCACTCAACCCATTAACAGTATATTAAGGACACAGAGACATGTTATGCCTTAAAGGAAAACTATACCCCCCGGACAATGTAGGTCTCCATAAAAAGATATTGCATAAAACAACTCATATGTAAAAGCCTGTGTCATGTAAATAAACCATTTTTATAATAATATACTTTTTTAGTAGCATGTGCCATTGGATCATCCTAAATAGAAAATAGCCATTTTAAAAAATAAGGACAGCCTCCTGGGATCATATGATTCAACGGTGCACATAAATATACCAAACAAACTATAAAGTTAGGTCACATGAGCAAATTTCCTGTTACAGTTGAAATATTTTTGGTCAGGTGATATCTGAGGCAGCACACGGACCATCACGTAATGGTGGTTCAAGGCAAGAGTTGTAAAAGGGCAATATTTACTTAAATATATATTCCAGTTTGGTAAGATTCTTTAATATGCCACTTAATATTAAATAAACTACCTGTTGCTCAATTATTCATTTTGGGGGTATAGTTTTCCTTTAAGCTACTAAAAAATGCCTTAAACAAAACAATTATTGTTTGTCCATATATTGCAATATTTTCAAGCTGATCAACTACTACTTTTGACAAACAGTGATAATTAATCCCCCCCCCCAATGTATCTGCTCACTTTATGATAAATATGCCCCCAAGTGCTACTCACTTTTCAATATGAGCACCTGCCTTGTCAGTATTTGTAGGTACTGAAGAATAACAGTCAAGATTACAAGTCCAGAGCAAAATTCTGAAATGCTACTAATCTGTTGAATGCCACTGAATCTTCTATTTGTTCTTTTCATATATTCAGATTTATAAAGAAATTGTATCAAAATCAGGCATTTTGCCATGAAAGTGCCAACACAGCTGAAATTTGCATGAAATTCTAAATAAATCAATGTAATTCACTCCATTCATAAAATACATTACCATGATGGATGTGCTGGTTGCGGGGTAGTATTGTATTTTTTATATCTTTAATGGTTTCAGGGCCCACAATTATACCACTGAGCACAATGCAGTGAGGAACACACTGTTCAAGAAAAAGGTGTCAGATATGTTATCCTGAAACCCATTATACAGGAAGCTCTGAATTACAGTCACCTCCCATTGACTCCATTTTAATTGAAAAGTTACAATTTAAAAAAAGATTTCCTTTTTCTCTGTAATAATAAAACAGACCGATACATTTCCAAATCTGTGTGCACTCCACGAATCATAAAACAGCAGTGAATTTTAAAAGCAGCTTTATTTTCCAAACATCTTTCCTAACATGTTTTGTGTGATCCCACATGTACTCATATGCTGAAATATAATTATGGGTAGTGTGGTTTGGAAGTGTTTCGTTCTGAGGTCTCCTTGTGCTCCGGGTTCAGGACTCTGCACCCAGACCATTGATCTGGAGTGGTGAGTGACCTGTGAATATTTAATGCATCTGAATTTAATACATTAAGCTACAGGTTCGGTGCCTTTGCACTAGGACCAACCAGTGACTGGGTAAGCGTTGCAGGGAATTAAGTCTGTATTATGTATAGATAAAATTGCAGATATATTCAAGAAGTTAATAGGGTTTGAGCATATACAATCTGGTGTTTCTTGTTAATGATTAATAAAACACAACCTTGTTCTTGATTACAACTAAAATATGATTAATCCTTATTGGATGCCAACCAATCCTATTGGGTTTATCTAATGTTTTAATGGTATTTTAGTAGACTTTAGCTATGAGATACAAATTTCAGAGAGACCCCTTATCCGGAAAAACCCCAGGTCCCAAGGTTTCTGGACAACAGGTTGCATACCCTAACCTCAAATGTTGAAACACAGACTTTCAAGTCCAGTCTTTCTTAAGAATCTAGTATTTGTGTTTGATTATTAAAGGGGACCTGTCACCCTAAGTAATAATTCCAAATCCTATTTTATCCTGTTAGTCAAGAAAAATAACATTACATACACTATATAAATTATTTAAATCTTGTTTCCTTTAGCCTGGGAATTCACAGTCACATCAAGCAGGAACACACCATTCTGTAAGCACTGTTATTAAGGCATTATCCAAAATTTTTGCTTTTGCAAGGAACTGATACACGTTACAAAATTAGTTGTTAAGGAAGGTGGGTGAGGGCAATGACATCTGGGAAATCTGCCTAAGGTATTGAGGTGGGGCAGGCAACACATTATTGACAGTGGAGATTTTTTCATGTTCATTTAAAGATGTCTTTTATTACACAGTTTTTTATGTCTGGGTGACATGTCCCCTTTGTGAATACTAAAAATATGATATTATTAAAGTGAATTTTGGGGCATGCTGATGTTTTTAATTCTCTCAAAGCTAGGTAGCAGAGTTTTTTTTTAAAATTTGTACTCTGTAATATGATAAATTGTAACAAAAATCCAGTACTGACAGGCCAGCATGTCAGTAATTAGTTCAAATTGGATAATGTGAGTTAAACTGACAGATAAATAAAAATGAGCATTCATTTTTTAACAATCATTAATAGTAAATAATTGCTGATTATCCATATTAGAGCATTTGCTTTTCTGATTTCTAACTTGATGACAACAGCAACAATAGTAGAAGGATGCTATATATCCAGTTTCAGTCTCCTGCATACAAGCCTGTAGACTTACTTCTCTTTAGCCAACACCCCTATGACATGTTTGCTGA
Source organism: Xenopus borealis (assembly GCA_024363595.1). NCBI lineage: Eukaryota > Metazoa > Chordata > Amphibia > Anura > Pipidae > Xenopus > Xenopus borealis. Next base: position 47,919,016 of record CM044437.1, read on the forward strand.
CAATGCTCTCTGTGATGTGAATCATGCTAACTTATCTCCCAGACAAACTGTTTCCTTCCCACTCATGACTTTGTTTTCTTATCAATGCAACCTTCCTTAGGTCATTTCCAGAAATATCTTGACTCACTCTCCAGGTTTGGAATTTGCATACTGTTGCTCCAATCTCTTATACATCAAACGCATTCTTCTCACCACAACTTTGCCTCATTCACTTATTTGGGTGTTGGTTCCCCATAATCCCATTGATACATTTGCAGATTGATTTTTTTCATCTGTCTAATCTTATAGGAGTATAATTGGTGCTCTTTAGCCTTGCTAAGCCTTTCTTGGGTTTTTGGATTTAGGACTCTGCAAAGGTTTTTTTGTTACAGTGTGAATATTGTGAATTTTAAGTAAGCCCCTTACTTGCTCATCCATAAATCTAAAGATATACAAAAGGATGCTGAATAATTAACATTTATTGTAAATTACAGGGAAACAATCTTCTATACAAACAGTTTCATGGACCATATCAGTTATCTAAAACGTGTTCATTGTGTGTATGTAGGTATGTATAACTTTTAAATTTGTAAGCACTGTTAAGTAGTCTCAGAGCCATACAATGCGTAAAAGTATACTATAAATAAAAGTACAATATGTAAACGTACATACAGGGAGGACAAGTCAGACAATAAATATACACAGAGCTCATATAAGAATACAGAGCATATGTTCTATGTGGTAAAAGACACAGTAGTAGGAACACTGTAAAGTAGGAAGGATGTCCCGGCCCCTTAGAGCTTACAGTCTAACATACAGGTACAAAATGGAAGGGAAAAATGTGCACAAGGTAAAGGCATTGCCCAATAGGTACCAGGATTAGACTAATGTTCTAGTGCTGCAAAAGGTAGTCTCTTAGCAGCAAATTTAGTAAAGGGTGATGTGGCTGTAGCTAGCAAAAATTTGCCAGAAATCCAATATGCAGGACATCACCATTTTACTAACAGCCATTAAGGACAATTCACTAGGGAAAGAGTACATCTCTAACAAAGTTTTGCGCCCTTTCCCATGGCGAACAATCGTTACTCCTCAAATTCACTAAAGTGTGAATTTTCCATTTCATTACCCCTTTTGCTGGAGTTTCCTTTGCCAGGTTATACCTGGAGAACTACTAAGATGAAGCTTCATCCTCCTTAGTCTTATGATAGTGATATCATATCCTGTATGCCGAAAATTATTAAACAAAATTTAAAAAAAAACTGGAATTTTTTCATATTTTAAAGTGAATTTGTGGAATTTGTAACAAATATTTTTGTTTTAATATATTTTTTTAACCTTTTGAGTGGCATACTACATTTGTTTTAGGGTGCGCTCATGTCTAGGGCAATAGCGGATCTCTTTTGTCTTTATTTTGCTTCCTTTGACATATATATGACCTATATGTACCTGCTCTATTTAAATTGACCTAAGTGACCTAAGAGCGTGTGTTAACAAAGTTTCACTAGGCAGAATTTAATGCCAGCGAAAGTCCGCTATAAAATGCTCGCACTGACGAATTTGTTGGAATACATGCAGCAGCATTCATGCTTAAACACTGGAGAATTAAAATGGTCACAAGGTGGCACTGTGAATATTGTTAATGTGTGATTGCAAATATCTATGCTGTTGTATTACTGCACTCTGTTGTTTCTGTTTCCTTTTGCTTTCCACCATATTGTCCTTGATCTTCCACACTGTTAAATGTGCTCTGTATTAACCCTGAACGATTCACAAGTAAATCCCAAGTTGCTGTGCGGAGTGTTCCCTGCATGATCATCATAAAGACCTCCTCTGCCAACAGAATTTACTATAACAAAACTTCGCCAGTGTTAGGCTGCAGAGACATAACTTTGCAATTTGATGAATTAGTGTATTAGCTGCAAATTAATGTCTTAAGAAGTGGCACAAAGCATTCCGAGGCAAAAATTTGCCCTTTAGTGAATTTCCCCCTTAGTTTTTTTCTTGAATAGATTGAGAGAGCATTCCTTACAGAGGAATTCAGGGATGAAATTCCAGAGGTAAGCAGCAGCTAGAAAGGTTTGAAACAAGAGGTGGCAGTGGATGTTGATGGTGTGACAAGAAGGAGACTCTGAGAGGAGCAGAGAAGAAGGCCAGGAACGTACGGAGAGATAAGTGAAGAAATTTAGTGAGGAGCAGATTATGATTACATTGACCAGCATAATTCTCCTTAACCTCAAGATAAGTAATACTTCTGGCATATGATGACCATGGCTTTGTCTATGTTTTTGATGGTTAGGGTGGTTTATATTGGTTTGATACATACAATAAATTATATCCTTTTCTTTTTTTTATTTGATTATTCTGTGTTATATACATGCAATATTATGATGGTCAGTAACCTCCTGAACAGTGGTCTTTAATGGTTTAGGACATGGTTAATGATCCATGCCATGGAAAAAATACACACAAATTATTTGCCCTCACTCCAAAACAATGTCTTTTTTGCCTTGACTTACTAAAAGACAGATGGTAAAATTTCATAGGAAGGCAGTAGAGAACTTTTCCCTCTAAGATTAATCATATGAGGGTAAGGGTTTTTCAGCGTAAAACCAATGTCTCCCATATGTGTTGCGTGTTGCAGATAAAAGAGAGCCAGAAATTTTAAATCTACAATACCACCAATCAGGGCACTGAACTGATATTACATTCTACAGCAGGCAAACAAAAATGATGCCTAAACAGTAATGACCACATAAAATATGTCAGAATTCCTCATGAATGTATTTTTTTTCTTATTCTACAGTCTATAGCCCAGATTTAATTAGCAGAATACTTTTTTCATCTCTTTTTTCCAAGTAACAGCCAGATCTCTCAATTTCTAAAGTATTGCAATGTGATAAATTAGTTCAGAGCTGTTCAACATGCATGCTGTACTGTGGTGCATGATGGGATTATATTTAAATGATAATTTCATACAGAGAAGTCTATGGAGCCATTGATCAGCCTAGGGGGCCCTAATAATGCTGTAGGGGAACCACATCCAGGCAAATAGCATTATTTAATACATTTTCAGCAGGAGCAGCAGCAGTTGAGCATGCTTTACAAACTGGTCAATCAAATATTGCGCCAGATTCAAATCATTGAATCAGGGATTCAATTAGAGGAGAAAAAGCTTATCTCCAAATTCAGGTCCAGTTGCTTCCCATATTCTATAAAAGAGTTTTCATGTGATAAATCCTTTTCTCATTGAATTGAATCTGGCCCATTTTATCCAATTTTGACAGTTACTGAGTTGATATGAGAAGGAGAAGGAAAATGGAACCCATTCATTTTTAAATTACAGTTTTAAAAAATGATTAAAAAAATACAAAACTGTTTTTAAAAAATTTAATTACTTGTTTATACTGTTTGAAAAGGAAACGTTTTGTAAAGGTGAAATGCCCATTAAAGGCTTCCAAGACTCCAATATCTGATCAATATATGTGTTACAATTGAAGCATGCTTGAGCATTTTTGGTCTTTGCTGAAGCTGAAAGGATGTGATATAACTAATAATATTCCCTGAGACAGATGTTGGCACTATGCTGCCAGGTGGGCCTTTAATTCAATCCACTTCAGTGAAGGGATTAAAGCACAACTTCAGCCCTGGCGAGGTTAATGAGACAATAACGGAGATCCACATTTTAAAAAATGCAAAATATGCAGTATGTGAACAATGACCAGCTTGCTGCCAACTTACCTTATTGTGTTGTATCATTAAATGTTCCTGCAAATTGGTAAGTGTATAAATGAGCCTGCACCTGCTATGGTACATGATATGCATACAGAGGGGATAGGAAATTATTTGAGCCGAGTTCATTATGCAGCAGCCCTCTAATAGCTCTGTGTGCGCATCTGTCTCATGAGACAGCTGCAATCCTGAGATCCCATAAAATCATTTTATATTACATAGAAGGCATGCTGTGTCCTTACATAAAATGCAAATAGATTTGTGATTTTTTTTATCAAGCTGTGTTCACTAATTGATTAATGGGTTTAGGGAAATTAGACTTGTTGTGCTTAGCCAGGTGATTTTGAGTGCCCATAATGTTATTCTTCCACTTGTGTGTAGTAATAATAACAGTAATAATAATATGCTGATTGAAAGTCAAAAAGGTTGTCACATTTTAAAAAATTGCTGTTTTGCAACAGTAAATGTGTGCTCTATGGAAAGTATAGTAGCTGACTATATTAAATTTTTGTTCTTTGGTGTATTATGTGAACCTATAAACAGAATATAGATTTTTTTATAATGATGCAGCCTCTCAGAGTTCAACCTCACCTCGAACCAATTCTTTAGTCATACAAGTGGCATTGGGAATACTTCTGCTTCCTTGCTTTGTATCAACCAAGGAATCTAAAATGTAGGATAAATTGCAGGACAGGCAAAAGCAGAAGGACCAAGGAATCTAAAATGTAGGATAAATTGCAGGACAGGCAAAAGCAGAAGGACAAAGGAATCTAAAATGTAGGATAAATTGCAGGACAGGCAAAAGCAGAAGTGCCCATGCTTTACTACTGCAAGGTCTACTTTTAGCAATGTTGTACCATTATTATCTTCATCCATAATATCACTGTTCTGTTGCATGGAAAATATTACTTATATTTGTAATTAAACACCTAGGAGTGTTTTAATTACGTGTAAATTAAGGTATATAGAAAGATAAGCTGACATTTAAAACTCTTCTCCCAATGCACTGTTTACATTAAAAGGACTATAATTAAAGCACATACATCCTAACTGACCTTATAATTACAAGGGTTACATTCTAATGAGTTTGCATTATTCACTCTTTTCATTTGTGAATCAATAAATGCCTACAGCCTAGGCTTCCTAGGTAGAAGACCATCAAATGCTAATTTTGAACTGTTAATTTTGGGATGTATTCAAGGGTTCTGGGTAATAGAAGTGAAAAGTTAAACTGTTAGAAGTATAACAGGAAGCAACTGCAGAATTATGACTGCTAATACAATAACAGCACAGGTGTTATTCTATCTTACTTTTGGCTCTTTCACACAATTTAAGCAATCATACTTCTACCTCCTACTCAAAAACTATTTCGAGGAGTATGCTAAAATCATTTGAGAATCTTTCTGACTAAAATAAAATATGTGCACATGCTGCAGCTTGAGTAAATATTTAGTGTATGCTCACTTTCCGAACCAGGTATACATATGTAAGAAAAAATATGAGATGAGAATTAATGCATGTACCAATTCATTACATAAATACATTATCCAGAAAGATTCGAATTACAGATAGACCATCTCCCATAGACTCCATTTCTAAATAATCCAAATTTTTAAAAATGATTTAATTTTCTTTGTTATAATAAAACAGTACTTGTACTTTATCTAAACTAAGCTATAATTAATCCTTATTGGAAGTAACACCAGCCTATTGTGATTATTTAATGTTTAAATGGTTTTCTAGTAGACTTAAAGAGATAATGACATCAGAAAATAACCTTTTTTATTATCTATCATAACATGGTCTTTGAATGCTATTTATAGTTTTGCCATAAAAGTATTTGCCTAATTCTTTTACATCACTTTTCTTACCCCCATGTTCCTCTCTGAAGGGACTGCTATATTTGTGCAGAAGTAGTCCGTTAGCATCAGAAACTCCGACAGGTTAAGAAGGGACAGTCAGGTTGGCAACATAGTCAGGTTTAGGAACTTCAAGTGACAATTACTTACAAAAGCAGCTTTATCAGCGAAAAAAACAATTAACATGACCGAAAGGTAACTTTTAATAAAGATTAATATTTTGAAAGAAATGTTTTAGAATCACTTTAAGGCAGGGGTCCCCAACCTTTTTTTAAAAATTTTTAAAAAAGAGTTGGAGAGCAACACAAGCATGGAAAAGTCTATGGGGATGTCAAATAAGAGCTCTGATTGGCTTTTTGGTAACCCCTATATGGACTGGCAGCCTACAGGAGAGAATATTTGGCAGGACATCTGTTTTTTATACAACCAAAACTTGCCTCTAAGCCAGTAATTCAAAAATAAGCACCTGCTTTGAGGCTACTGGGAGCAACATCCAAGGGGTTGGAGAGCAACATGTTGCTCGCGAGCTACTGGTTGGGGATCACTGCTTTAAGGTATGAAGATCAAAATTGCAGAATGATTATCCTGAAAACCCAAGTCCCGAACATCCTGGATAACAGGTCTCATACCTGTACACATCCATCCAACACAATAGCACACTGTTTGAACTAGGCATATGTTAATAATGGAAGAACTATTTGGTTGAATATATGATAGGATGTCCAGCTTTGTTTTCAACAAGAAAATATTAGGGGGGAGCCACCATCAACATTTTTGGTGAAAAGTTATTTTATATAATATTGTTTTTGTTAATGTCCTTCTGCTATTAAATGTTTTCTATGCCTCTTAACTGCTACTGTATTCTTCAGAATAATCCATCCAAGCATTTCTGTGGTTACAGTTGTTCTTGTTATGTCATCTTTTCCCTTTGAAATCAGTATTAATGACACAAGCAAGAAAGGCCTAAATTACTAAAAGATATTCTTTAGGGTTCTTCTGTTTATTTAAACAAGGTAATTACATTATGACTAGGTGAAGTTAAGAAGCATAGTTTATGAAAACCACTTTAGGTTCTTAACAATTTAAGCTTCTTTGTTGGTGATGATATCTGTGTCTGTCAAAGTGATAATGATAGGGAAATATTAGCAATCATAAAATATTAAGTTCTTGCATATTGTGTTAGGAAAAACAACACAGACGTTTTTCGTAACTGATTGAAACGCCACAAAATATTTAACATTTCAGGTAGAGAGCTTTAATTAAAAGGCCAATTCTATTAAGTAAAGACAGGGTAAAAGCAGGGAGAGAGAGAGAGAATGAGTTCTTCTGAGAATTATCTTTTTTTTTTAAGTTTTTATTTTGAGTTTTTACAAGGGAAGGGGAAAAGGGGAATACAAGCATCTGAACATAAATGCAGACCCCTAGGCTGCAATGAGGGCCCTGGTCTGTTTCCACTGTAGGGAAATTGTGGGCAACCACCTATTTCTTATTTTTTTGCATACTGTCATCATTTCCATGACATGTGTGGCCCATAGCATTATATGATCCATGCTGCATATTCAGTATCACTATAGAAATAAGTATAGATATAGGATCTATTATCCGGAATTCTTGGGTCCTGAGACTTTCCAAAAAAGGGTTTGTTCCATAATTTGGATTACCATACCTAAGGCTGCTAAAATCATATAAACATAAAATAAACCCAACAGGATTGTTTTGCCAACAACATGGCTCTTAGTTACCATCAAGTACAAGTATGGTTTTATTATTACAGGAAAAAAGGAAATAATTCTTAAAAATCTAATTATTTAAAGAGGAGTCTATGGGAGATGACCTTACTGTTATTTAGAGCTTATTGGATATTGAATTTCCAGATAACAGATCCCATTTTTTATTTTATTTTATACATACATATAAGACTAACACAATTTTATATATGTTTGCTGTTCTGCTAGGAAAAGCTCCAGAATATAAAGATATTAACATTGCTGTGAACATGGAAACTTCTATGTATAATTTGGCCTCCAGTTATCTAAAAAACACAGGCATAATAACTACTGGTATAAGGAAAATGTCATATCTGAAATTATTTTAATGGAACATAGAGCAAAAAACGAGAGCAGTTTTACCCCCTTGTATTCAAAATTCTTAAAGCTTCATCACAGACTATCCAAATGGATGTTATATAAAGACTTAGATAGCATTTTGTGGCTTCTCCATACTAAAATATGTTTTAATATTTTTCACAGATACGTCCAGATAATTTCCCAATGCCTGATTCTCTTTTGTAGCATAAATGACTGTCATTCAACAGTAGAACTATAGTTTCTGTGCAATATAAGTATTCTTAGTATAGTTTTGAAGAGGAACAGAAGTCATTTTGTGGAATTTATATTCTTGGAACAGCTAGAGAAATCTGATTGAGAACAAGTATCTATGATGAACCTAGGGCTCAGTTATCATAGAAAATAAGAAACGCAACTGGAGAATGTTATTGCCTTAAAAGTGTCATATAGGCATGTTAAAAATGTATCTGTGTCAATGTCAATAATAATAATAATGCCTTTGGAGGCTGTAGCCATTTAGATGCACATCAATGTCTTAGGAAGGGATAGTTTAAAGAATGTAAAAAACAAATGTAACTGGGGATGCCCATTCCACTGCTCCCAATCTTTGCTGTGTTGCTGGCTAGGGAATACTATCAAATGTATTTTTAGATATATTTTTAGTCTATATCCCTTTACATCTCCAGTATACTGGACGTTACAGGCTTCTGGCTGAAGATGCTGTGACCTAACTACATTTACAAAAGCCTGAGATAAAAACTGTTGTACTTAGTTAAAATACTCAATACTCATTTTGTCAAAAGAGCATGTAAAACACAAAAAGAGAAACAACATACAAAAACATACAAATAAGTTCCCTTCACTGTGCCTCTAAAAAAGTGTTGAAGGGGACATCTCCCTTTTGGCTTTTATAAGTAAGAAGCTTAGGATAGGATATCTGTGATTGGCTGTGAGTTTAAATGCTTACAATGAAGTAAATGTTGAAGTAAAATCCAGGTATGTGATCTGTTGTCCAAATAATCCTAATTTGTAAAGATTATTTCCTTGTCCTCTATAATAATAAAACAGTACCTTGTACTTTTTGAATTAACTGGATATGTTGGGTTTATTTAATGTTTCTGTGGTTTGTTTTTTTTTACTAGACTTAATGAATGAAGATCTAGATCCATGACAGAAAATGTGTTATGTCTATGTTTACTTAAAACATATGTTTTCTCATGCTCAATTATTAATGATAATCAGGAGATCTTTTTATTGAGTGTAATAAATACGTTCTTTCCTATCCAAGTTTTCTCCAAAGCCAAGGTAAGATAGTAAAGGGCATTCATTCTCCATGTGAAATTGCTAGTTGTCAATTAAAGTGTTTCTTAAAAGTTATTTCTGCTTGTTTGCCTTTTGTGATCCAGTTATTTAGGGGGTTATTTATTAAAATCTGAATGTTAAAATCTTGAGAGTTTTTTCACTATAAAAATCAAATTTTTAGAGTTATATTATACCCAGATACTGCAAAAAGCTGAATCCCAAAATCTTCCATCTCAGACCTGTCGAAACCATGTATAAGTTAATGGGAGAGGGACCTATGCCAGTTTTCAAATTTTAGTGGTTTGTGCGGGGTCAAATTAGGGTTTGAATTTGGTTCGGCAGGCAGAAGTATTCGTCCGACTCCCAATCCTGTTGAAAAATGCCAAATCCTGGCCGAATCCCGAAACCGAATCCTGGATTCGGTGCATCCCTAAAATAAGCCAAAATCGGGCATGGGAGTTTGGTCATAGTTTTATTCAATAAAACACAGGTATGAGATAAATTCGGATTTTAGTAAATAACCCTGAGCAGTTGTTTATGGAACACATTTTTTTGGACAGACATTTAAAATTAGTAACTTCAAACCTTCAGGAAAATATGTTTATAACAAGAAAAGTTGTATTAGTTTTTAATCCGTGTTCAATGTAGTGTTCTGATGGAAGCACCTTTAATCAAAGAATCTGCAGCAAATTGACTAAGTCATGTCCAAAGAAATGTCATTGCTCCTTATAGCTAATGTTATTTTGCAGCTTTTTCCAGATTGCCTTTTTTCTCCAGTGAACACTAGAACAAAATGGTTTTGGCAGCTTTAAGTCAAAGCAACCACTGGTCAAATGTAATATTGTTGGTGATTGCTCAAAGTTCCATGTAACAAGCAACTGAAAGCAAAATAAAAATAACATTCCATTCCTTTTCCACTCTGTACAGAAGGGTCATTTAATGTGCCCAGTGTATTTAATTTGCAGACAGAAAAATCAATTGCATTTTAATTTTACATTATACAGCCAACCATTTCCATGCATTCGCATTGCACACACACTGTCCTTTAGTACAAAAATGCATTTTATCACTATATGGGAATCATACGCTCTAAGCAGTATATCTGCAAAAAAAATTTATTGTGCCTTCACACACAACATGTTTCGGGCACCAAGGCCCTTTCTCACACTTGAGAAAGGGTCTTGGTGCCCGAAACATGTTGTGTGTGAAGGCACAATAAAAGTTTTTTGCAGGTATACTGCTTAGAGCGTATGATTCCTGTATAGTGATAAAATGTGATTATGAAAACGAGGCACGAGACGGAGCTTCCAGGGATTCATTGTGCTTGGTTATCTACAAAAAGTAAGGCTAATGGTGTAATATCATTTTAGTGCAAAAAAACAGGCAAATTTCTTCAGGCCTATACACTACAAAGTGGTGTGCATAGCCCCACCACATGCATACATTTACACCTTAGTGCTCTGTGCTCTGTCCCATTATGGGCTACCTCTATGTTCATGTGGATGCCAGTCTGTAAAATCTATACATACCCATGACCTCAATAGCTGAGACAGTTGGTAAAAGACTTCTGATGATGCAGCCGACACATTTGCAGGCTCACACCGCCACTGTCATATCAGTATGGGATCCATTATCAGGAAACCCAAAATTATGGAAAAGCCCATAGACTCCATTTTATCCAGCATTTTAAAAAATTATTTTCACAGTAATAAAACAATACCTTGTACTTGATCCAAATTAAGATTTAATGAATCCTTATTGGAAGCACAGATATGCCTATTGGGTTTATTTAATGTTTACATGATTTTCTAGTAGACTTAAGTAAGGTATGAAGATGCAAATTATGGAAATATGTTGTCTGGAAAACCCTAGGTCCCCAGCATTCTGGAGAACATGCCCTATACCTGTATTTATTCATATAGAATGAATATAGCATTATGTCCTTACCCATGGTGGAGTTATTTACCTTTTTGCACTCCTTTTTTTCAAAACAGAGATGCGTTCACTTTTGGATTCAAATTAATTTATACACTTTTTCTAAAATTTGGTTGGGCCAAAAAAAATTCAGGACATGTTTCATAAAGCTTTAATAAAAATTAATGTAAACAAGGTGCTAGGGCCACATGGCATACATCCCAGAGAGCTTAGTTCAGTTTTAGACCAGCCCCTATTTCTGATTTTCTCAGATTCACTTTCATCTGGTATGGTACCTATGGGTTGTAGAATAGAATAGTATTTACAGTGTTAAATCTCAGCCTGGCAATTATAGGCCAGTAAGTTTGACATCTGTGGTGGGCAAATTATTTGAAGGCTTGTTAAGGCATCGTATTCAAAATGTTGTCCTAGTGAATGGCATTATGAGCAGCAATCAGCATGGTTTTATGAAGAATAGGTCGTGTCAGATCATGATTTTTATGATGAGGTAAGTAAGATGCTGGACAGTGGGGGCACAGTAGATGTGAGCTATTTGGATTTTGCCAAATCGTTTGATACCGTGCCCTACAAATGACTGCTTTCTAAACTAAGGTCTGTTGGGCCTAATGAAGTAGTGTGCACATGGGTAAGAAACTGGCTACAGGATCAGGTACAGAGGGTGGTTGTTAATGGTACATTCTCTGCTTGGAGTAAGGTTCTTAGTGGAGTCCCTCAGGAAGTGGTGAATTAAGGACATGTGAGGCCCCTAGGCTACACATTGTACAGGGCCATCTTCTAGGAGGGTACCACTTTTTTTGGGCATGATGTGCGCCACGTTTTAAAAAAGCCAATTTCTGCGTAAATACACTAGCGGTTTCAAGCTTATTCAAGAGTATTCAGGCGACAGTCAGCTTTTTTAAAACCGTGGAGCAGACCATGCCAAGACCATGAAGACCATGGCCATTGGTATCTGCTAGATAGCTGGCATGATATTTAAACAAAACCATTTATTTTATCTTTAAAAAATAGTGAAATTACAACAGTGTGAAATTACAACTCCCAAATTCCCCCAAATCCCATCTCTGTGGCCTTGTTCTTTAGAGGTGCTGCCCTGGAGCCATTGTGTCCCAAACTAGCCATGCCCCTCCTCCCACTCACCTGCTGATACCGGGGTTCTCTCACAGGCTGCTCAGAATCTGCAGTGGCGCCCCCCCCCCAAAACCCCAGAGGAGAAGGAGCTGGTGTTGTACAGATCAGCACATTCAGGCAGCTTGGGGCTGATGGGCTGAGTCTCATCTGTAGGGAACTGCTGCTGTTCCACAATGCCAGAGGCCGCTTTGCACTGAAACATCAGGGATCCCTCTCCAAAGCCGCGGTAACATTACACTTTTGTTTTGGCACATACCAGTGACCTCACTGGTTCTTGCTAATTCCACGAAAGACAGCCTGGCTTTAGAGAGATTTGCACACACATGACTTATAGACATGCAGCACCCAGGCACCTTGCCTACATTTTCTTCCAGCCAGAAGCAAGCATCAGCAAGCCCCAGCAAGCTACAATGGACACTAAACTATCCAGCCCAATTAATTTGATCCAGGATGCAGCATCCTTGAACAAGATCTTGACCAACTAGCAATCTGGGCAAATGAGATTCAATGTTGATAATTGTAAAGTCGTGCACCTGGGATGTAAAAGTATCCAAGCCACTTGTACCCTTAATGGTATTGCACTAGGCAAATCCATTATGGAAAAGGACCTTGGAGTCCTTGTAGATGATAAACTTAGCTGTAGCAAGCAATGCCAATAAGCAGCAACAAGGGCATATTAGGTCTTGAGATGTATTAAAAGGGGCATAGAGCCACGGGAGGAGGGGGTCATTCTTCCACTTTATAGAGCACTGGTAAGGCCCCATCTAGAATATGCTGTACAATTTTGGTCTTCATCACTTAAACAGGACAGTATTGTATTAGAGAGGGTACAGAGAAGGGCAACTAAGCTGGTAAAAGATATGGAAAATCTTAGCCAAATTGGGGATATTCATGCTGGAGAAGAGGCGCTTAAGGATTGATAGGATAACTGTATAAATATATAAGGGGATGATATAATAATGTCTGTAATGCTTTATTTACCATTTGGTCTTTCTAGCTGACACAAGGACACCCATTCCGATAAGAATATATTCAGAAGGGTTTTTTTTTTACTGTGAGAGCTGTGAAGATGTGAAATTCTCTCCCTGAATCAGTTGTACAGGCCGATACATTAGATAGCTTTAAAAAGGGGTTGGATGGCACTTTAGCAAGTGAGGGAATACAGGGTTATGGAAGAAAGGTCATAGTAAATGTTGATCCAGGGACTAGTCTGATTTTGGAGCCAGGAAGGAATTTTTGCCCCTCTGAGGCAAATTTTAGAGGCTTCAGATGGGGTTTTTTGCCTTCCTCTGGATCAACTAACAGTTGGGCAGTTTAAAATAGAGTTCAAAGGTTGAACTTGATGGACATGTCTTTTTTTCAACCTAACTTACTATGCTACTAGATATCAAAACTTCCTCAGTTGGTATGAAATGATTAATCAAGTTCAAAAAGCCACACTGTAGACAATTCATAGTATCCATATATATCTACAGGCATATTTAGCAAAAATCGTGCATAACTGCCACTAATTGCGGTGACATGACTTTATCTATCAGGGCCGAATTAACCTGGTAGGCACCCCTAGACCCGCTTTTGTTTGTCGCCCCTGTCTCCTTCCCTTTTATTTGCTCAAATTTTCATCATCAGGACGGAGCAATGGGAATTGGCACGCACGAAATTTACATTTCTGAACCAATGTGGGTGTGGTTGGGCAGCATTCCACCCCTAAAATCCTGCCGTCCTAGGCCCAGGCCTAAATAGCCTCTCCACAAATCCGGGCCTGTTATCTGTAATGGTACAAGAGCTATTATCCAGAATGCTCGGGATCTGAGGTTTTCCAAATAAGGGATCTTTGGAATGTAATTTGGATCTCCTTACTTTGTCTACTAAAAAATCATCTGAACAATAAATAAACCCTACTACTACTTAAAATTTTATGAATTACTTAAATTAAATAAAATACAAATATTTAAATAAAATAAAATATTAAATAAACCCAATAGGATTGTTTTGCCTTTAATAAGAATTATATTATATTATTAGTTTGGATCAAGTACAAGGAACTATTTCTTTGTAGCAGAGAAAAAAGGAAATCAATTTGAAAAATCTGAATTATTGGAATCTATGCAAGACTTGACTGGGAGTTTTCTGAATAAGGGGTTTCCAGATAAGGATCCCACACCTGTATTCATGAAAAATCACAAATGGGCATATAGCATAGAGTTGAGGATAAAATCTGAATTATTGGAATCTATGCAAGAGTGACTGGGAGTTTTCTGAATAAGGGGTTTCCAGATAAGGATCCCACACCTGTATTCATTAAAAATTACAAATGGGCATATAGCATATAGTTGAGGATAAAATCCTAAAGTCATAAATTATATTTTTCATTGTGTTTCAAGCAAATTGTAGGAATAAATGCACATTTCAACTTTCCAAACAAAGACGCTGCACTTTTCATTAACTTTTATAGCTATAATTTACAATTTTTTCTATTCTTTATTTTTAAATTGTGAAAAAATTATGCTATTCTATGATTTTGTGTAAAGTCACAACCACAGGTTGGACAAAGTTGCCATTAGATCTGACAGCATTTTTTTGTTAAATTGTCATCTTCGTGTTACAATAGTGTTAAACTGAGTCTGTTTTGTGAATATTGTGAATTCCGACCATTATTTTTCTCTCTGCTATTTCCAAAACTGGGATATAGGATAAACTTGTGGGTCAGTTACTAGCACTGTTGAAGACATGTGGCAATACCATTTAGAGTGCCATCCTAACCATTTGTAATTCATATACTTGAAGATAACACCCTGTGGTTTTTAATGCCCTATATGTCTGTAATAATTAGAAGTCCAATACAGCAGGTCTGTTGCAAGAAAACCTGTCAGTCATAGGTCTGCTTTATGAAGTTATACCCCTGTTTGACAGCATTAATACCCAAGAGGATTTGAAGCAGATGACTTTTCATTCCTTAGGCTGTTCTAATTGAGTAGCCTAATGGGAATTTCCAGTCTGCCCACACATGTTGTACAGTGTATGCTACAGCTTGATATCTGGGTCAGTAACATTCTTTTATATTCAATATTAAAGTCTTTGCCAAGCTTGAGGCTAGGAAGCCTGAAGCTCTCCATTTTTTATTTAACTACAGTGCCCAACATTCTATATAAGCTCATTTAAGTGGCAGTTCAACAACAGTTACAGAGTCAGGTTTCTGAAACAGGCTTATGAGCTAGTATTGCAATTTCTTTAGTAGGTGTTTTCAGTTTCTGAATGACCAACTGTTTCCTGAACTTAAAATGTTAAAAATGCTGAGTCTTCTTGTATG
>CM044437.1:47939103-47959443 GCA_024363595.1 Xenopus borealis
AAAGTTAGGTCACACGAGCCAATTAACAGACAGAGTTCTGTCTTTTGCTTCCTTTTACAGTAGGGGCATATTTACTAAGGGTCGAATTCGAGGGTTAAAAAACCCTCGAATTCGACCATGGAAATAACGGGGAATAGTCTGGGAAGTAAAATCCTTTGAATTCGAAAATCAAATTCGAAGCATTTTACCTCAATTCAAACAATCGAATAGTAAAAATTCGATTGAAAAAATCGTTCAGATCGAACGATTTTAACCATTCAATCGAATTTAAAATAATTAAAACCAATTCGGTAGCTTTGATCTGGCGAACTAGGCAGTCGAATAAAAGTTTAAAGGGGAAGTATTTCGACTGTTGAATAGTCGAATATTCAAATAGATTTTTATTCAAATCATTTTCAAAATTCACTGGTCGAAGTGTTCTTCAAAAACATTTGAAAATTCGAATTCGAATCTTTTTAAAAATTCGATCGAACTTCAAATCCTTCATGTGAATTTAGTAAATCTGCCCCTTAGAGTTGAAATATTTCTGGTCAGGTGAGGCAGTACACAGACCATCACGAAATGGTGGTTCAAGGCAAAAGATGTAAAAGGGTAATATTTACTTAAATCTAAATTCCAGTTTGGGAAGTCTCGACAAAATCATGCACTTTTCTAATCATACGAATTTTTCAAGTTTGATGGCCAAATCGGTCGATTTTTTCCGAGTTGCAGTACAAAAACCAGCACACATCACAATGTCAAGAATCATCTACAGGTACATCTGCCACTGACATATACATGACCTCGGCAAGTTTTAGCTGGAGTATTTTTTATAGGTTTTTTTCTTCTTAAATTTTAAGTTTTCCCCTTAAACTGGACCAGAAAAAAATTAGGTTTAATAAATATGCCCCTAAATTAGGCAAATTTGTCACAAATGAAACTGTTTGAGCAAGGGAATTCTGTCTTTCATAAACACTGCCCTATAATTTTAATATAGTAGCTACTATTTAGTTTATTATTTTTCAAATCACTTTAAGTAACATTTCTTTATTTATGTTTAGTTACAGCTCAATTCCAGCAGTTTACATGAAAATGCCAAGTTTGCCATCCAAGGGGAGTTTGCCAACACAATTTTTAAGGTTGACGAGAGAAATGGTGATATCTACTGCTTTGAAAGACTAGACCGTGAGAAGAAGTCTGAATATCACCTGATGGCTCTACTGGTGGACAAAAGAACAAACAAAACTCTGGAGCACCCTTCCAACTTTGTTATCAAAGTAATTGATATAAATGACAATGCACCAGAATTTACACAGAAAGCTTTCAATGGATCTGTGAATGAGATGTCAGACAGAGGTACTGTATGTTTAACACAGGAGTGACACATTTTATCTACTATAGGAGAGTTTACCATCAATTCTTTATTGGGAAAATCCTCCCTTTGTCAGCATGCATTCAATTACACATTGCTTGAATTCTGATGAAGGGAGAATAGAAGTCCCCCTAAAGTGTTGATGATGCACTGATGGTGATAATTTGGCTGAGCTACTTTTATATCAGTTTAAAAATGTGTGTCTCCTCTTATTTTACGTGACACTGCCTTTCATCTAGGGAGTTTTACCAGCACCCCTACTTAATTTATCTTGAAGTCTAGGAAATACAGCTGTGAAATGTGAGTGCTCATACTACACTCCAGGGCCCCCATCAAATCCTGTTTTTTATCATCAACATGATCAACAGAAAAATCACAAATCACAAAAGTGCATGAATGGTAATAAATCAGCCCCTAAATGCCAGCTGAATAAAATGTCTAAAATATTGCTTTATGTTATATTCTAAACCAAACCGACCAACTGAAGGCAGTTTTATTACCTGGAAACATTACAGAAGTAAGGATAAAATTATTTGCCTTTACCTCGATTAATTTTGTGATGCAATTCTATAATGCGTTTTGCTAGATATTATTGAGTAATATAAAACTAAAACTATAAAATGTAGGCTCACTTGGACCCCTATGCAGACTACAGTTCTGCTCACTTATGCTGCCTGTTCTGCTATCCATATCACTGCAGAAAATTAAAAGTTGCTAATATGTGTAGTGTTTTTCCAGATAAACACTCAATGGGATCAATTACAGGCTTCTTTGTAAACATTATTTAACTCATTAACGTTTACATTCAGTTAAAAGTATTTTATATATGAATTGCCCAGATCACTTCTGTTTCTGTTCAGATACAGATGCTGATAAACACAAATTAGTGTAGGAATAGTCAGGGACATTCAGTATTATTACAGTGGTGCCCAGACTATCAGTAAGAAAAAACTGAATATTTAAAAAATATATATGTTTCATGGTAAAATGTTATGGTCATTATTTTTAGGAATTTTTGTGACAAAAGTCAATGCTGTGGATAAAGATGATCCTACAATAGGTGGAAATGCAGACGTGACCTACAGAATCATACAAGGACAAGAATACTTTACAATTGATAACAATGGTAAGATGATATTTTGTTACATATTACATTAGATATAGGTTAATTTTTTTTTTTTCTTTATTGGGAGGTTCCAATTGTATTTCTGTTTATCATAGCCCATAGTATTATTACACTCACCTCATTATTTGCTCAAGGGCAGTCTCACTGTGAGTTTTCCAGAAAGTGCAGTGCAGTAATACAGAGCATAACATACATCACACATTTAGGAACAACTACATGTGCAAACATGCAAACACAGCCGTTGTGCTCATGAGACGCGCATATAGAAGCCAGCACTTGGTGAATGTCAATTTGAAGGGCACAATCCTGCACCCATGTTTGTGTCTTGCATTGCTTTGTACCATGCTTTCATAAACGAGTCATACTTATGTTATATGGGACTGCCTGAATACTACCATGGCAAGATGTAGAAGTATTCCTTTACAGGAGTGGGTTATCTTCTTTAAAAGTACACATCTTGTCCTTCCCGAATGGTTAAAGTATAAATAATGCTTTCTGTTTGTCCACTACCAGCAACTAACATTCTAGGTTTTTCAGTTGTTAAACTTGAATAAAAAGACAATAACTAAAACAGTCATGCAATGCATATTTTTTTCTACAGGGGCAATTTATACTGCAGTACCTAATTTAGACAGAGAGCAGAAAGATACCTACGAAATTGTGGTGGAGGCCAGAGATTCTCCAGGGCAAATGCTTTACCTGGCAAACACAGCCACGGTAACCATCCATTTGACAGACATTAATGACAATTTTCCAACCTTCACTGAGAGTAAGTATATAGGACTGAGGCAATTTTGATAGCTTTCAGTGAAATCTTTATGATATGCATGGACAAAAAAAAAAAAATCATGTATGTGAGAGATTCAATGGGGCAGATTTACTAAAGGGTGAAATGGCTTTTCGCCAGAAATCCCATCTGCAGGGATATCGCCAATTCTGTATAACTGATCGCTAACTTGCACAGACAAAAATTGCTAGTGAAAAAGAGACGGTCACTAGCTTTCGTTCTCACTCTATCGCCAGGGGACTTTTTGCTCTGGTGAACGGTTGTTACTCTGCAAATTTAGTGCAAATTTTATTGAACACTACCTTTTTCGCCAGAGTTGACTTTGTCACCTCAGATCAGGCTAACTGGTAAAATTAAGCTACATCTTCCTTAATCTTATGTAAATTACATCATATCCTGTTAACCAGAAATGGATTAAAGTTGTAAAAACACTGGCAACTTGTCCTATTTTTAAGCGGGATTGTCTGCAATTGTCTTGGGTTGGCATTTTTCACCAGGCATTAGAGGATCTCTTTTGTCTTTATTAAGGTTCCTTGGCCATTTGTAATAAAAAGTGGGCACTTTAAGCATTTGCACCAACAACTCTAATAAAGATGTCATGACAAATAAATTCAAATTGACCTAAGCATAAGATCACTAACAACTTTTCAATAGGCATAAATGAACTCTAGCTAATCTAAGCTATGAAGTGCTCACACTGAAAAACTATCCCTAGCGAAAAGTCACCAGCGTTCGGCGCCCAGGAAGCAACTTTGCATTTTAGTGAATTAGCAAAGCGGTAAGAAATTTGTGTATGGCAAAATGTGTGAAGTGGTCGCAGGCGAAAATTCACCCTTTAGTACATCTGGCCCAATGACTCATCAAATCGTTAAGACTAATTAATAAACTGGTTTTACTGAGACTAAATTACATTCTAATTTACTCTACTCTTGTTTAAAGGGCTTCTATAAACTCAATGTTTTCAGTAGAATCATGGTTAGTAGGCAGACCAATGCCATTATTACAGAATATGAGAAAATCTAGTGAGTGGTCCATGATTTTGTGGCTCTGTTCGTCTGGCCATGCCATCACCCATGATTTTTCGTGTGGGATGTGATAAGAAGTCCATCCTGCCAGTGAGTCAGCTTTATAAAAGCTATGGAAAATAAAGAATGTATTCTGGGTCTTAAAGGTTATTGGTAATTTCCTGTGTGGCTTATGGCGCAAATGAAATTAAAGAATGATGGCTTCAGTACCTCTTGAAATAAGTCACAGGAGGAAAAGACCCAAAACTGTTTAAAATTGGTTATGCTGTAGACTTTCAAAATCACAACAAATATGGCACCTACCTGATTATTACAATATTTTGTGTTTTCAAGATTACTTGATCAGGTATTTTATTACCTGGATTTTCCTGTTCATCCTAGCAAACAAAATGTATTTTGTAACATAACCTACAGAAGTACCTACTAGTCATTATGTCTATTCTAAAGTTAATTATAGCTAGGTGACAAAGTATTGTCCAACAATGTCAGCATCCTGCAACATTGTAGTTCTGTGAAATGTTGCATGTATCAAGATCTTTTAACTAATGTGCTCCACAGATTGATGTTTGTTTTAGATAACTGATTTTAGATGGGTTTTGCTTAAAGAGGACATAGAATGGACAGATGGTAGTCAGAGAAAAATATTACATTTTGTAAATTACAAATTGCACAAAACATTTTAATGCACTTTATATTTTGCAAAAGGCCATATTCTGTATTAAGAGTGATGTTTATAAGAGTTATAATAATGATTTATTTTGTATGCCCACAGGTGAGTTTAAGTTCAACGTTCCAGAGAACCTGAAGGTTGGGGGAGAAGTGGGAAGACTGAAAGTAGAAGATATTGATGAGCCACAAAACAGAAACACAAAGTATAGTTTCTTGAAGGAAAGATTCCAGGAGATGTTTGCTGTTACCACAAATGCAATCACAAATGAAGGAATTTTGATATTAAAAAAGGTATCAAATAAATATTCAGGTTTAAAAATGAAATTTTGAATCTTTAAATTTTCCAAATCATTTTTTGGAGCATGGTTAAGCTTACTGCAACAGGGCTTATAGTCCTTAGTGTGAGACAAAGCAGTAGATGGAGGCTACTTAAATGCCAAATAAGGTGATGGTCAGGTTGAATATTTTTAGAATGTTGGCATGAAGACCAATTAAAAATATATATTATTACCTTTCAAGGTATTCTTGGAGCCATAACACAGTGATAGGATAATGCTATCGTAGTTTACATTTCTTATAATGTACAAGGAGTTATCAATATTCTGAACTAGAAGCAAGGATTGGCTACAAAAGTTTAAGAACTTTACAGTATGTATGCTATGCTTATTTTTATCTTATTTGTCCACTTTTTTTTAATATTTGAATTATTTTGTTTGATTTTCTATTTAGTAATGTGTAATGCAATCAAAACAAACATTTATCTTCTCTTTAAATGTGTGCAGCCCCTGGACTATGAAAGTGCCAAACAATATAAGATGGACATTGAAGCCACAGATCCCCTTATCGACTTGCGTGTGGCAAAACAGCCTAGACCCAAGAGTATTACAAATATCATCATTAATGTCCTTGATGTGGATGAGCCCCCAGTGTTTTCCAAACCATTCTACAAATTTGAAATTTCAGAGGATTCTAAATTAAACAATATTATTGGATTTGTTTCAGCAAAAGATCCTGATGCTGCCAACAGAAATATCAGGTAGAAACATATTTTGAATATTAACCTACAGAAAGGATTGTGCTTAGGCAATGGAGCAGGCCTGGGGCCGGGTGGGGGATCGGGCCTGGGTCTGGTGGGGGAACAGGCATGGGTCCATTAGGGGAGCAAACCTTTATCAGCGGGGTGAAGGCTAGGGCTTATGGCCCAGTCCAATACTGACCATGTGCAGAATTGTGCTGTATGTCCATTCCTGGTTTATTTTCAACATAATTTATTTCTAGTGCCCATTCCTCACAACAGACTGCATCAGAATTTCAGAAGAGTAAATTATTACCTATATTTTTATTGTGATCTGCAGATATTCTATGAGAAATTTCAAAGATGAACCGATCAAGGTAACAGGCAATGGAAATATTATCAGTGTCAAGATGCTTGACAGAGAGACTGCGGATTGGCACAATTTTACTGTAATAGCTGAAGAAGTTGACCCAAGTAGTAAGTTCTTCTTGTGTACTCAGATATGTTTGTATATATATGTATATATATAAAGATGAAGCCACTTTGGATTGTGCATTTGACACAGAATAACTTAACTCATCTATCCCATTTATCCCACTTAGCACAGAATATTGTGTCACAGCATCCCATCCAAAGAGTTCACCCTTGAAAACAATGGTGCTGTGGTATGCTAATGAAAATGTTAAATGCATTAAATGAGTAAAGATAACTTTAGATAACACAGTTTCTTCAATTAACCCTGTGTCAATATGCATTTAACTCACAAATCCAAGTGGCTGCATCTGTATACGTATATATACACACACACAAATGTTATTCATTCTCTGGCTTAATTAACAGCACCTGTACAGAATTAAAATGCTAATACCTGAATGTATTGTATCCAGAAGTATTTATGCTTGCTGAATACTTAGATTTTTCAATTTTTTCCAGCAAACTGGTGGCACAGAATTAATGCTTCCTATAGAAATAGATGTGTTTAAGTCAAGGAATAGAAATGTGGTACTGCAAATGATGCAACTTATAGCTACTGTAATTGCTTTATACCTCCTAAAAATGACATAGGGATGATAGTACAAATCTGACTTTGATCAAAGACTTTACCCAGCTGTTACCATGTGGACTAGCCCTTAAAAGAAAACCAACAAAGTGCTAACAAAGTGGACAAATCAACTCCCAGCATTTTGTGCTTTCCTGAGTTAAACTGCATTGACCATATCCATCTGTTGTGCAGATCTAATTTGTGATTATTATGTCCATTCAGTTGTTGAAGGAACTCCCCTAAACACAGGTATTAAATTATAACCTTCATACCCGTACTCTTTCCCCTAAGCTTAGAAAGCACTCTTGTACATTGATTTATTATCCTATATTCCCAAATTATTTATTTATCAGATTGGCAAATCAATAGGATTGTTTTCAGTTAGAATTATTATTCACACAATGGCAATATTATTGCATGGTCACCTGACTCAAATTCACTAAAGTGCAGAAATTCGCTAGCAACACCTTTGCCGCACTTCGCCAGGCGAATTTTCGCCAGTCCGCCACTAATTCACTAAAATGTGAATTTGCACTCAAGGAGGTGAAAAGTAGCTAAGTTGCGCTACCATTAATTCATCAGTTTACGCTAGTGATGCCTAATTTGCATACGGCGCTAAGTTAAAAGTATAATAGAAGTATATGTTACAGCCACTACATTACAATACACAAGCCCAGGAAACCTTTAATAAATGAAATAAAGTTGTCCTATTGCCCTAAACATGTGCCCACTGTATAGTTGAGTTGCCATATGTTATGAAATTAGGGGGGGGGGAAATTACGCTATTTTTCACGCTAAAAAAAGTAAAAGACGCTAGAGTTTTTTTGGGACTTAGAAAAAATTTCAAGTTGTTTTTCAAACTCCTATCTATTGTATTGAACTTAAAGTCTACCGCAAGAGATAACGTTCAGTAAAATGGGCAATCTTAGTGAATTAGCGTAGTTACATCCCTTCTTCAGTGTGCAACTTTGCCTGGTGGAAGGGTGTGAAGTTGCACTACTATATCTACTTCACTAACGAATTTTCACCAGGGACACTTGGTGAATCGGCAAAGTTGCGAAATTATGTCACACTGGCGAATTAGCTCTAGCATTAGACAATTCGCTCTTTAGTGAATTTGCCCATCTAAGTTGTAATGTTACTGAAGGCTAAGCAGTTTGTCCCAGTTACTGTAATATCATTTAATACCTAGTCTGGTGTGTACACTACAGTCTTTTCTCTTTCATTTGCAGACCCTCCTATAAAAAAAGAGTCATTGGGACTTGTTTTCATAAAAGTGCTTGACGTCAATGACAATGCTCCAGAATTTGCGGAACGATATGCACCCAGAGTGTGTGAAAATGCAGCCCACCAAACGGTATCATATAATATTTTGTTTTGTTAATTAAGCCATACTTGTAGATGTCCTTCTTCTAACTTTTCCCTTGCAAATTTGTTCAGTAAGAGGAGTCATTTTAGCTTAGCAGGAGGAAATGTCTTTTGTAGCTACTATTGATTTCTTATCAAAAACATTATACTAGCAGAGTTCTGTTAAAGGAATTAAGAAATTGGGAAAACACAAACATATTAAAAATGAGAAGAGTTATCATATACTGGAATGGATTAGATACAGTATTATACAAAGTTGCATTGAGAGTCATGTACACAAACAAGGGGTCTGGATATTGGAAGACAGTGAGGTAATGCAGTGGCAAATAAGCTATATATTAAAGACAGCATTAGATGGGTCAATATTTTCACCAGTTGTGACCAGTGTGAGTATTATATGACCAAGCAGTGTAATCAGAGTCCATTTTGGATCAGACACCTTATGGAATTTCATCAGCTTATGAACATGTAAGTTGTTATTGAGCAAATTAGTTTTAAGGTTCCCTCCAAACAAACTGTTTTTAAGAAAGCTGCTGAAAAACCACATAAGTGAATGTTTTGGTCTGTTAGTCTGAATGAATGTAATAATGTCTTCCATAGATCACTTTATAATTTTCTCTAAACCTTCTGCCATCCTAAACACATGTTATAAAAAAATTCAGCTTTCTATGGAGCCAATTGCTGAGTAAACACACTGCTCACAAGAAATGCTAGTTTAGCAAGATTTATTACAGAACACTGAACATGTGGCGACAGGCAGAAAAGTCCAGCAAATCCTTAAAATGGGCCAAAAGTCAAGGGCAGCAAACAGGCTGAAGGTTGTGTCAAACAGAAACCATACAGAGTCAGATAACAGGTCAAGGTGAAAACCAGGAAGTCAGATAAGTGTGAATTAGAACTGGACAGGCTCTCAGGAACAGGAACAACTCTGGCACTAGGAAGATTGGCAGATTGGCCAATGATCCAGCAACATGTTGTATAAGCAGGCATGCCTTAATAGCTCTATGACTATTGCCTGCAGCTGGATCATGGGTGTGGTTACCAGGGAACCCTGATATTCACTAATATCATTCACCAAACCCCAACTACACTGCTGCCTGGGGCTCAAGCAGGAGGAGCAGCAGCCAGTACATAGCAGGTCGATGGTTCGAAACCAGGGTGTTCCTGAAACTACCTTCTGGTGCACACTATCTATTTTAAACTTGTAATCCTTTACTTGTGTGGTACTATACACTTTAATTAGTTAGTATCTGCACATCAGAGAACAGACCAACAATACTAATCCTTGCATCAACAGTAGTAAAAATATGGACTATACCACTAGCTTTGATAAGGCTTTGACATTGTTAGGCCTAGAAAGCACAGTGCTACCTGTAGAAGTGTTCCTAAGTTGTGGTCAATGGACTTTTGCCAGAAATCATCATGTGCCTTTGAAAGAATTGTGCCTTAGTTCTAAGAAATGGTTGGTATCTTGAAATTGGTACTTAGGAGCATAACCAACTATAACATAACATAAAAGTGAGCATAAAGCTGATTCTAGTCACACCACACATGAGGGCAAAAATGAAGCAATGATGACAAATTTCTATGAAAAATTGGCAAAGTGTATGAAACACACTCCTCTGCAGCTAGTTCTGCTTTATAGTCTTTCTTGTTATTTCAACTACCCAAATCCCTTAGTGGGCATACAATAAGTAAGTAAGGTTATGATCTTTGTCATTCAAAGTTACCATAAGGTCATTTAGCAGCCGTTTCAGAATCCTCCATATTCAGCACTTAGCATAGCATAAATATGGCTGCTGAGACAAAATAATAATGACCCTCATGGTGATAAGAGGCATAAAATACCTGTAAGGCCTAATTTAGCCATTACACCTTCATTTGGATAGTCCTGATGTCATTATTCTGCATAACAATTTATGTAGCCTGGATCACAAACAAACTATGTGGTTGGCTTTAGTTAATTTATGTCAACATTACTTATTAGATAGAAGCTGTTTATTCTCTAAACTACAGTAAATGTGTATATCAAGATGTCCACTATTTCTTTTTAATAACATATAGTAGGGACCTATTATATAGAATGCTGGGGTTTTACAGATAAGTTATCTTTCCATAATTTGGATCTCCATACATATAAACTGAATGATTTGATTAAAAGGGAGTATATGTAAGGGCCAAAGGCTCTGGAGGAGTTGCGGACCAAGGAGGAAGCAGCAGTCCGATTGGCAGTCCAAGTACACGGTACAGGCGGGGGTCAAGAACAAGACTTGGTCGAAATCCAGGCAAAGGGTTGGTTCAGGCAGCAAAGAATCACAAGTCCAAAAATGAAGCAGGGTCATACACGAGAAAAATCCCTAAGAAAGTCAAGTTAGGCACACCCAGGAACAGCAAACGTCATCCTATAATCGGGCAAGAGTACAGAGTCTAAAGGCCCAGATTGGCACCAAACGGATGCCAGTGTGATGGCATCAGGACGCACGCCTGCTCGCGCGCGCCGGCATTTGACGTGCCTGCGCATTGTCGCCTGCGCCCAACCCGATGCAGGCAAAAATTAGCAGGAACCCTTACAGTATATGGGAGACTAACTGTCCATAAGTGAACATAACAGGTTTCCAGATAATGGTTTCCATACCTGTGAAAAGGCAATGGGTAGTATGTTGTAATTATGATGCATGTATTGCTAAAAGGAAAAAAGTATATATTTGAATAGGGTTGCCACCTTTTCTGGAAAAAGATACTGGCCTTCCTATTTATTTATCTTTTTTCCCTATTAATAACATTGGGACCAACCCACATTTTTACCGACCAGGCTGGTAAAATACCGACCAGGTGGTATCACTACATCTGAATTAGATGAAAACCTGAAGTAAGACCTCTAGTAAAATAGGCAGTCATATCTTAACTTAGGTACATTTTTAGTTTCTTCTAGTTTTCTGTTTTGTTTTCCTTATGAGAATATATCTCTCAAAATTGTAATAAATTATAAATTTTGATCTTTGATTTTTATTTTTGCAGGTCATAACTAACATTTCCGCTTCTGATAAGGATGAAATGAAGCCTGGAATGAAGTTTACATATTATTCAGCTAAAAAAGAAAACAATTTCACAGTGCAAGATAATCATGGTATTTGTACTTTGCTTACTGGCAATGCATGAATGTGTGTGGCAGCATTTAGAAGAATTTTGTTTCTTTAGCTTAGAATTTGGTTTTCTATCTTTTGGTCAATAGCATCTCAGTGGGTGTCAGGAACACAGTGTGATACAGCAAGCAACTCTTTTTATATTCTATTTTCTCCCGGTTCCTTTCTAACAGCTCCCGTAGCTGTGAATTTTAACCTCAAACTCGCTCTGTGAATGTAAGGAATTAAGAGGCGGGAGGATTTTTCAAGGGTATCAATAGGTTTCTAGAAGTAAATTACAGAGGCTGAGGAACATAAAGATGGGATAAGGAAAAAGCTTAATTATACAGTAGATACTAAATGTATTGTGCTAAAAGGGTTGATGTGTGAAAGGAAACACAAATGAAATAAGATCTGTAGAATTTTTTTTTAATTATTGTTTCCACTGTGCTTTCTGTTTTTCTTCTTTAGATAAAATAGAAAAATGTAGACCCAGAGATCTGATTTTACTTTCTCAAAATGGTGTACCTTTATCTCTTGGGCTATGCTACCCAAATCTTTTTGGGAATGGTTTTCAGACATTGCAGGTTTAAAGTCCTGTATTTTGCTACATCTTATAAGAACGCCTACTGTATGTCTGCAAAATAAATAGGAAATGCAATGGTATATGCCAAACCACTGTTTTTCTTGCTTCATCAGAGATGACCCACCCACTTACTGTACATATATTATTCATAAAGGAATGCATGAGTATCTAATGTAGTTATGCTGTGTCTTATAATGCTACTGATCTACAACTTTCATCGTGCGATTAGATCTATGACATCAGAAGGGTGGTAGTCTTGTCTTAACTATGGTTATATCACTTGTAGAGTGTCCAAGTTATAGTTGCATAGTAGAAAACATACATCCTTTAAGTTCAACCTTTTTTTATTTGAGTGAAACCTGTCTCTCTTATGCTTATCAAGAGGAAGGCAAAAAAGCCCCATCTAAAGCCTCTTGCCCTTCAATCTAATTAAAGTAACCATTGGAATGTCAGGGGCATATGCAATATATTATACTCCACAGTTTGAAGCACAATACTGAAAAGTGTCTGAAAATAATAGGAGTAAGTTTTCTCTGGGATGAAATTTAAAATGATCAGATTGCCGAAAATTTGAACTTTTCACTGTTTAGTTGATTTATCACATCAAGGAAACAAATCTAACGCTCACCTATTTTTGAACATGCAATTTTGTCTCAGTGTGAACGTTTTCCTGTTTTGTGACTGATAATAATCAAGTTATAATACATTGATTTCAGAGTAGGCAATTTCCCCCCTCTGTTGAATCTAGCTTCTAGTTCCGAATTAACACCTAGACAATAGAAAAGAAATCTATCAATCACCAAATATACTTGTGTTTTCCGGAAAGTCATCTTTTACTGTATATGTCCTTTTCTTTTGTTTTAGACAACACAGCTACCATCCTGGTCAAATATGGATACTTTAATAGAGAAGTGGCAAAGTTTCATTATCTACCAATTGTGATCTCAGACAATGGACAGCCAGAGCAGAGCAGCACCAATACCCTTACAATTACTGTGTGCAAATGCAATGAAAAAGGAGAATTCACATTCTGTGAGGAGCCTGCAAAGCTGGCTGCAGTTTCTGTTCCAACAATTGTCATAATACTTGTGTCTTTATTTTTAATTATTTTGGGTAAGATATTTGAAAAATCTTATGTCCTATGATGTCTTCATTCTATCAAACAGAACAACCTGATGCAAACAGGGATTAACCCTGTGTTTTTTCATTTAAATGTGATCTTTTGGGGACATAACCTTTCATCGGACATACACAACACTGTGCAAAAGCAATTTAAAGTTGTCACCAATGACGTAACATACCATTTTGCATATACTGTAAAAACTTTAAGCATAAAATTGTCCATAAAAATGTCCATGATTTAAGAAGCATGGTTGGACTGGGCCAGTGGGATGCCGGAGAAAAAAACAATGGACCCCATTGCTTGAGCAACTCCTTGACCTCCCCAACCACCCAAAGATATTTGTCAGGGGACATATTGGCTTCCAACAGTAGTTGTCAGGACCAAGGAGGAAGCTTCTGGGGTTAAAGTCCAAATTTGCAGTACAGAATGGCAATAGGCAAAACTGTAATCAAAGTCCAGGCAAGAGTTCCAAAAGGCAGGCAGAAAATATCAAATTTGAAGTTCAGGCAAGGTCAAAGTCCAGGAATCAATATAACAGGTATTATAGAGCACCCAGGAATGTACAAGACAAAACCTATACTCATGCATTGAACTGACGTCCTGAGCATCCTTTTATTTTGAATTTGGACCCAGTGACATCATCGCACCGGCGTCACTGCGCCAGCACCTCCACTACCCACGTGGTAGCAATGGGCTCCACCATCTTGGATTCCGTGCCAGAGGGGACGGACGCTCTGTCAGGACCTCCTGACAGTACTATTGGGTGGAAGAGAATGGAGTGGGGTTGGAGCAGGTGGTGTCAGGGTGCAAAGGGCCCGGGGGGTTAGGGCCCTTGATATGGCAGCTCCAGTTGGAGTCCCCCTCAGTCCAACACCGATAAGAAGTCCTTAGTCCATAAATCATAATTGGGCATTATAAATAGATTAGACTGTAAAGCACAAAGTTTAGATAAGAAGAAAGAAGGACTTCTCATACCATCAAGTTCATGTTCCCGGACAGTGCAAACAGTCAAAGACATACATGGCAATGTGAGTTCAGCTTGATTCCCATATTAAATTGAGGCAAAATGGGACTGTTATAAAACACTACACAAAACTGTAGTACAAATTAAAATAATTTTAATAACAGTATAATTTTAATAAACCAATTGCTCTATTATTTTCTTTTTATTACCAACAGTTGTCACAATATTGGCAGTCCTAAGGAGAATGCAGACAAAAAATACCAGCATCTTAGGGAAAAACACAGCGGAGATTCACGAGCAGCTGGTCACTTATGATGAGGAAGGTGGGGGAGAAATGGATACAAACAGTTATGATGTATCTGTATTGAATTCCGTCCGCAGAAATGTTCAAAGGCCCAGGCAAGAAATGGAGACAAGTCCCTACCTGTATGCCCATGTCCAAAAACCAGCAAGAAATGGAGACATGTCTTTCATGATTGAAGTGAAGAAGGATGAAGCAGACAATGATGGAGAGGGATTACCTTATGACACTCTTCACATATTTGGGTATGAAGGGTCAGAATCTATTGTGGAGTCCCTCAGCTCCATAGAATCTGGTTCTTCAGAATCAGATATAGACTATGATGTATTAAATAATTGGGGACCTAGATTTAAGATGCTAGCAGATCTTTATGGTCTGGAACAAATTGAAGACTTTCCTTATTAGTGCAGCAATAGAAAACATAATAAAATCTAAGATCAGTTGCCATCTAGTGCCTAAATCAACAGTGGCTAACAACTAGAAATGACTGGCCCACAAAGGTAAAATTTCCAGGTGCTTCACTTTTCAAAGCCTTATGGAAGATGATCTGTTTTGCACAAATATATTTTAATGGTGCATCAGTCAAGTCACCTTTGCTTCATCCCCCTTCCCCACAGAGCACAGGTCTGTTGTCACAATATTAAACATCAGCCTGTCATCAATTTTGTTTTTATTTTTTTATTTGATGAAAAATTGTTTGAAACCAAAACTAAATTACCTGAATAAGAAGGGAATACATCCATGAATGAAATTAAGCATAATTTATAGTTAATGTTTTTGGGTTTTAGATAAATCAGTCGACTGGTAGTGCTATTCATAACACGTGGAAGAGAAATGTGTTAAGCATCATTAATCTCTATCCACCTTTAAAAAACAGTGAATAAAAATTTTAATAATCTTCTTGGCTGTCACAAATTTTCTCACTTGCTTTAAGCAATTTGTAGTCTGCTGACTACAATTAACACTATATATTAATCTGTCCTTCCTCAGGGATACATTTGTAAATAATTACTTGAAATTATATTCTTCTAATCAGTTGCCCCTGACACTGAATTGGAGCTGTAAGAATAAGACACACCGGTTTAATGTAATTACATCCTTTCTGGGTAACAGTGAATTAGAAGTGCTACATTTTAAATGGTGTGGATAGTTACACTGTCATCATTTGTGATATTTCTCATTATTTTTAATTAATGTTTTTTGTTTTTTTACAAACATGAATTTAGCATTAGTAGTATTATTTTGTGTTGGCTGTATCATATGCTGTCCCCATTTTGTTTTTGATTTAGGTTTTTGTATGTATGATGCCGCTTTGCATTTGTACCGGGCACTTGTGTCTGTATACAAGATAGTATTAAAACAATGATAAAAAAAACAACAGAACATAACAATTGAAGGGTTATTTTGTATTCACTTTAAAATAAAGTAGTAAAAAAAAACTACTGAGACTTCAAACATAGAGTTTGTCTGACTTTATTTTTAAATACACAATATTACCTTATTTATATTGTTCCATATATAAATGCAAATCATTTTTAAGTTGGTAATCAGCAAGACTGAAATCAAGTTATAAATTCAATAAAGTGAGGAGGTGGATATACAAGTATTGGACCTGTTATCCAGAATTCTCAGGACCTGAGATTTTACAGACAATTATCTATCCGTAATTTGGACCTTCGTAGCTTAACTTACCTCCCAACATTTGAAAAATGAAAAGCGGGACAAAAATTTGTGTGGGGTGCAGCGAGATACATTTTTTGGCAACACCCCCTAATTACCATGTCCATTTTACAAAATTTGCCAGGTTATGAAAGTTTTGACATATTTCTTAGAGTTTTAGTGCAATGTTTTATGTGTTTTAACAGTTTTGCTAATGAAAGTGAATTGCCCTTTTAGCTACTAGTTTCTGTTCTCCCAAGAGACTTGCTCATCTTAAATAGTTACAGTTGTCTCTCTGCTTATCTTAAATATTTACCATTATTTCTTTGTTTATCTTAAATTGTTACAAATGTATCTGTGTGGCTGCTGACTGTTCTGGACTCCTGCACTTATGCCAGTTTCTGAAACTTAAGTAAAATGAAAGGCTTTTTGACAGAGAAAGTAAGAAACCTGTGACTGCTGGCTGAGCTGACAAAATCAGGACTGTCCCGCAGAAAATGGGACAGTTGAGAGGTATGCCTACTCAAAAATCATGTAAACAGTAAATAAACCCAATAAGCTGGTTTTGCTTCCAATAAGGATTAATTATACCTTTGTTTGGCAATGTTACATTTTATTATTTCAGAGAAAAGAAAAATTTATTTTTAAAAATGGGATTATTTGAATGAAATTGAGTCTATGGAAGATGGCTAGTGATGGGCGAATCTCCCGAGATTCGCTTCGCTGAAAAATTTGCGAATTTCCAGAGAAATTCGCAAATTGGCAAAAAATTTGCGAAACTAGTCGAGGCACGCTTTTGACGTGCGTCTCGTCAACTTCGTCTCGTTGTTTTCGACGAGCATCAAAAACGACGCGCGACTTGTTTTTCCCGCGAATTTTCGCCAAGCGTAAATTCGCTGGCGTTTCGCGAATTTATTCGCCAGCTGCGAATCGCGGGAATTCGCCCATCACTAAAGTTTGCCTTTCCATAGTTGGGAGCTTTCTGGATAATGTTTTTCCATATAACTGATCCCATACCTGTATTATGAAGTATGGATTAAACAATTTGAGATCTTTTATATTATCTAACAATTAGACCCCCATTCCCAAACCCTAACCCTGCATTGTTAGTCCTATCTCCACCAACAATGCCTTGCATCTATAGGCTGTAGGAGACTAATATATTGTACATTATGCATCAAAAATAAAAACCCTCCACTGTCCATGCTCTTTAAGGACACTTATTGCAACAAAGAATACATTTAATACATTCTAACCCCATGTACAGCTGCCTTAACTATATTTTTATATGGCAGGCTAGGTGTTAATATTAAATGATGCAAGCATGGTAGTAAAACCCATATTTCTTAATAGAAGCCATAGTCCCCCTGTGATAAAAAAAAATGCTTTTCATTTTAATTTTAGATCCCCAGTGATAATGAATCCCTATACAGTTTTACCCCTAATAGCACTATAATAGCTGCTTTTATGGAATACCTTTATGATGTATATAATAAAATTAAATAAACAGTTGTTGGTGTCCTGTAATCGTATTTGCTCTGTTATAATCAACATAAATGAACTCACTGCAATATTTTATTCAAGAGGTATCAGGGTGAATTTTTACACGCTAAATAAAGTTTGCTTTTTTTCACTTTAAATGGAATTTCGAAAAGCAGATTTCTAGAGTATAATTTTCAGGTTGCAACCATGCAAGGAAAAGCAATTAACAGATGGTGCTAATATACTGATTGAGGTTTAAATCAAATCTGACTGGCAGCCATCACAGTACTATATTTTATTAATGCCATTCTCATACATCAACACTTGATGGCAGTGTGTTCCTCAATCAACCAATTCTCTACACTTTTTTTTATTTACTTTTTTTAAATGT
The DNA here is from genome assembly GCA_024363595.1 of Xenopus borealis. Classification (NCBI taxonomy): domain Eukaryota; kingdom Metazoa; phylum Chordata; class Amphibia; order Anura; family Pipidae; genus Xenopus; species Xenopus borealis. The sequence continues at coordinate 47,957,115 of CM044437.1, forward strand.
ATATTACTGTGCTACCTAATAGCCTCATAATAGTTGTGCGCTGTATATTATATATATGTGTGTGTGTGTGTGTGTGTGTGTGTATATGATTTTCTTTATATTATTATTATGAAATAGAACAATTTTCTGATTTTTTTGTAAAGAAGATATATTATGTCATTGTCTCTGAAAAGCTTTACACTGATGAAGAACAAATTCTTCTGTATAATGATGTATTGATGCATTATTGAGAAATAGACAGCTTTTGAGTTTGTTCGAATATGGAGCGGATAAATAAACAAGCATCAAATATTATATTCACTGTGAAAGCTACCATTTCCCCATACATATCCTTTAGCCTCTAGGGGTGGCAGTTTATCCCAAGTCTACACTGCTGACCCAACACTAGTGTTGCCAATTTGTTAAATCGAAAATTTGGCTCCTGAGCAAACAGGGTACGCATGTTGGCCTGCCAGGTGAAAGTCACATTTAAAGAAATTTAATTTATGGTTCCCATAGATATTCTAGCTATCTGCTCTTATTTTCTCTCCTTACCGCCTCTCCTGAGCTGATAACAGTGCTCAATCCAAGCCAGACATTTTCTGACTGTGTAAGCCTGCATTATTGACTGCATGAACTAAGTGCACGTGCTTTTTACGTATGTAAATGTCACTAATGATGGTTCCGAGAGAAAATGGCTGCATGAAGGCTGCTATTTGTTTTAGGAAAATGTTATGGCGCTGGAGAACATAGATGATATATGTCATACAAATGATGAGGTTTGTGTGTGGAAGATATGTCCATCTTATATACATTGTGGAAGAATTTTTTTTTTGTAGATTTAAGGTATAAATATCCAAATTTTCAAATGGAACCCCAGGTCTCAAACATTACTTGTACAATAAAATAATGCAAATGATGCATATCCTACATTCCATAAGTTGTAAGTTATAACAGAAACGTTTTTGGCAACATTTTATCTTTACTCAAGTATGTAATTAAACAGTGCAGTATTAGTACAGTACTGTGGGGAGTATGCAGATAGACACAACTTAAAATTATAAAATTTGGGTGTGATTATTTGTCTAAGGTTATTTTTCTTGTGAGAACCTATCTTATAAAAACTGCAAACTGTCAGAGGCAGGACAAAGCACTACTGGGCCACAGGGCTGGTCTTACGAACTGCGGGGCCCAATTGGGATAATTATGGCGGGGCCCCCAGATTTATAGGGACACCAACATTTTAGAGAGAAAATGTTTGGTTTTCATTTATAATTTGTGGGTTTTTTTAGTTATTTTTCTTTTTATTCAGCAGATCTCCAGTTTGCAATTTCAACAATCTGGTTGCTAGGATCCTAATGACTCTAGCAACCCTTCAATATAAGAGACGGGAATATGAATAGGAGAGGCCTGAATAGAAAGATGAGCAATAAAAATGTGCTATAACAATGCATTTGTAGCCTAACAGGGCATTTGTTTTTTAGATGGGGTCAGTAAGTCAAAAAAAACAAAAGCAAATTATTTAAAAACTATAAAAAATGAAGACCAGTTGAAAAGTTGCTTAGAATAAGCCATTCCATAATGTACTTAAACATTAACTGAAAGGTGAATACTCCCTTTAATCTGCCAGCAAAATTATTGTAAAACATAAATTGCTGCATGACACTTGAATTGTCAGTGTAGATGGAGTTTTGAATTAATACAACATATGGCAGTAACATAGTTTTAAAACCAGACACTGAGCACTGTACTATCAGTATAAAAATGGCTGATATGTATACTGAGAGAAGTAACTACTGGGAAAGCACAATGTTGTCAGATTATATAAAATATAGTTATACATCTGCTGCACTGCCAAAAGGGCATTTCTATGTACACAAGCAAGCTAGGTCATTACATCAACCCCCTTTACTCATTTCACTGGTTTTCCTTGATTTTCTCTCTTATTCTGTATTTTCCTAATCTGTCATGCTCTCCACAATTCTTTCCCATGCCATTTCCACCCAGTTCTTTTCTCTGCCCTTTTTAGCAAACCCCCATATTCTGCACAGACAACATATCACCCAATAGCATCATAACTACACACACACTTATAAATGAACTGCAGTTGTGGCAAATTGGTAGTCAGCACCGCATAGCTCCCAACATTTAACAGAAGAAAAACATACTTCGCTAACGGCCACATATAGAGCAGGAAATTTTTATTTACCACCCCCCCCAAATACAATGACAGTAAATATCATAAAAAAACACAGACCCATTTCAGAAATACCAATAAGCACTTAAATAACCGAGACATGCTAGTAATATCACTGCCAAAGCACTGTGTGGGTCTAATACAGCACGTGTG
>CM044437.1:47967807-47993226 GCA_024363595.1 Xenopus borealis
CCCCAGTCCCCCCCTGATGGCAGCCCTGGATGTACAAGCATCCCCCTAATGAAATGTGTTCAATAGAACAAGTTCAGCACTTACTAATATTTTGTTTCCTGTCAGACCATATTTCCCAGGAACACTTCTTGCTCTTCTACTGCAGAGGGAACCAATGTGCACAGCTGAGGTAGGTACTTTTACATGATGCAGCAGTTCCCATGTGCAGGATAAAAAAAATGTTACTGTTGTCTTTTAGATAGTGATCCATAGACTAATGTTGTGTATTGAAAACTACTTATATGCCACGTTTATATTGAGCTACTGCTGACAGAAAGCTACATGTTGAATCAGTCAACATGTTGTCAGATACAGATCCTTTTTGCAGAAAGATGTTTATTTCATAAAAGCCAAACTGTTTATATTTATATGATTGCTATTTGTTATATGTATTTCTAGAACAGTATTGCAAAATAACAAACAGGTGGTAGAACAGTGGTAACCTTTACTGCATAAATATGATAATCATAGCAAGCTTTCAGAACATTTTAGTTCCTTTTTCAAGTTATTTTTCTTGCCCTGTGACTGTCTTACATGGTACAACAACTTTACCCAGAACAGTATTACTAGTACAGTATTGTTATATTACCTGTATATTGGAGCACTGTACTTGTATAGAAGTATATACAGTATGTTCACTTAGTTTAGGAACTTTTATCTGATGCACCAGTTCCCATGTGCAGGATTAAGAGAATGTTCCTGTTGTCTCTCAGTTCCCAGCAATAAATGGAATTACTTCTCTCTTACCCTACCCTCGCACCCCAAATTCATTTTCATACATGCAACAAAACAGCGTTGCAACAATACAATGTCAGAATTCTATGTGGGAATAAAACTTAACCAAGCAATATTCTCTCAAAATCATTATTACCAGACCCTCTCCTGAAGCTTACTTTTCTTGCGTTGATGCAGGAACCTTTAGTCGCGGCAGCCATGTTGGCAAGTAAGTCCACCCCTAGAATTCAGAATCATCACAAACACTCATAGCCTTACAAAGTACAGATCTCAGACAGACAGAACGCTATGAATATTTGTTAAGGGAAAGCAAGCGAGAATTTGGGCTGAGCCATTGGTATTGCTATTGAAACCAAAGTTAGCAACTTCATCATGCATGCATAGGGCTTGCAGAATCAGATGTGTACACGTGTGCGCCTTGAGATTCAGATTTTCATTCAAATGGAGATTTTGGGAATAATTAATAATTGAAGTGAGTATAACATACATAGGGGGAAATGATGACAAGCAGCCTACTGGCAATCTCTTCTACTTTAGCTGCATTATTTCACTGTCTTTTAAGTAGGGATGCACTGAATCTCCTATTTGGGATTCGGCCGAATCCTTCATGAAAGATTTATCCGAATACCAAATCTTATTTGCATATACAAATTAGTGACAGGAAGGCAAAAAGTGGAAAAACATTCTTTACTTCCTTGTTTTGTGATAAAAAGTTGTGTTATTTCTTTTCCCGCATATGCAAATTAGGATTCGGTTCAGTCAGGCACAAGGATTCAGCTGAAGCCGAATCCTGCTGAAAAAGGACGAATCACAAACCGAATCCTGGATTCGGTGCATCCCTACTTTTAAGCCATTTATTTTTTCATATTCTCTACATAATGGGTCTGCAATTTTCTATATGGCATTCCTCTCAATCAGTGGTGTAGTTTGGTGCGGCCAAGTCCCTCCACAAAAAAATTATTTTCAAAATAATGGGTCACCCATGATGTGGGAATCCTGAGCCATTCATTTTTTTTCATATTATTCTACAAAATGATTCTGTATACTTCTCCTGAATGATGAATATATATATATATAGGTAACAGGTTTGGTTGCTCATTGTTCAACATACATAATAAGTGTATGCCAAAAATATCGGAGTGACTTGTGGGGAGGTCCTGACACACAAAGCTCTTCTTCTAAATGCCCACTGAGCATGTGCATAGCAAACTTTTCCAGAAAAACTTAAAAAATCAGGGCAATATTGAGTGACGAGTCCAAGGTACTGGGTCTAAAACATGAAATCTGAGCAACTTCACAGGTATGTGCACTTTTTTTAATCTGGTGTCATTTCTGGTGTTTGGTGTGTGAGTGATGTGTGCTCCCTATTCTTTTGGTGCAATAGAACTGCAGCAATTGATGCATGGCGATGAGGGACCATAACACACTGTCAGAGGTAGCGCAGATTCAGGGCTCCCCTGCATCAATAGACATAGCAACACTCCATTTAGAAAAGAAGGCATAATGGACCCAGCTTCGCCAAGTAAAGCTATATGGAAGTGCAAGAAGACAATTTTAATTCAAGTACCTTTAAAAATAGTTTTAAGAGCAACTGACTGTGAGGAAATTGTGGGTTGAAGTGAAAATATGAATTTCAAAGTAATTTTTCGGTACTTAAATCGAATAGGCCAAAATAAGATTGAAATTGAAAAAATTTGAGTCAAATTTGAAAATTCGACCATTCGAAACTCAAAGTACTCTCTTTAAAAAATTTGAATTCGACCTTTCCCCACCTTAAACCTGCCGAATTGCTATTTTAGCCTATGGGGGACCTCGTGGAACCTTTATGGAGTGTTTTTTGTAAATTTTTAAAAATCTAATTTTTTTAGGACAAATTGTTCGAATCGAAAAGTTCAATCAAACAATTAGAATGTTTTGTATTCGATCGAAAATTGACCTATGCGAAATTGATGGTCGAATTTCTAAAGTTTTTTAACTTCGACCTATAGTAAATGTGCCCCTATGTTTCATGGTGATGTTTGTTTAGATATTGTATCTTCTCTAACATGCTCTGGGGCCTTTCAGAAACAGATGTATATTATCTATTTTGAGATTCAATAATCATAAGACTGAAGGCAGTTGGTTGCAGTTTTCACAGCAAAGTGAAAACATATGCAATCAATTTATTGCTTATTTTGAAAACTGTGCAACTATTTTTACACTTTGACAGGTGGACTCATTTGTATAGTTAAGTGACATACAATCTGTAAAATCCCGATTAAATCCTTTTTAATTTTAGGTAGAGTAAGTATTCATTACTTACTGTACTGTAGAAAATAGTATAGTAAAAGCCTGGATAATAGGCAGTTGCAATAGTCTAGATGTGTTATGATGATGGTATAAGCAAAAGGAATGGTAGCATCTATAGTGAGAAGATGTGGGAACAGGTTGGATGAAGGTCCTACAATGTCAACATTTTGTGTTAGGGTTCAGTGGGGGTTGAGATTTTTTCAGACTCATGCATCATTACTAAGGACTAAAAGTTACAGTCCTTCATTATCAGTCTAGCAGAGTGGAAAGAATGGAATATGAAGCCCTGAATATTCTGTTTCATAAATATGAGAACCAAGAAAGAACTTTGTCAAATAGACCAGAGGAGAAGAAGAGGATAGTCAAGCAAGTTATAGGTAGCAGAAATATCAATAAATCAGGGCTGTCTCGTAACAGGGATTGGAAACCAGATAGAAGTAGTGCATGCAGTGTGCAAAGCTCTGTTATGTGTCTGTATACAAACATTTTGAAGGCAAAGAGAATAAGAGAGGTAGGTCTGTACATTTATAAAGTTTAGGGGTCAAGGGATGATATAATTAATGATGATATCACAAGTGGTAATGTATATACTGAATAACATAATCAGTATTTGCATAACCGAGGGAGAGAGGGACCTGATTATTTGAAGGGACCTATAAGGCAAGTAGTGAGGTGGGCTTGTGCTACTGGTGTAAATGTGCTAGGGAAATAGTTCCCCAGCCAGCACACTGAGCTTACATTCTGAGTATGATAAAAGTAGCCACTTTTCAGAGTTGCTGTAGAAATCACAATGTCAGATCATGGGAAGATTTAATAATATATATGTAATCTTTATTAAAGACAGAACAATCATATTGGGTTTAAATCAGTGGACTGAAGGTATGGAGACCCAAATTACAGAAAGATTCCCTTATCCAGAAAACCCCAAGTCCTGAGCATTCTTAATAATAGGTTCCATACCTGTATCATAAATGGGAAAATATTTCTGTATTTGTTATCAGAGAGTTATACTATAGCCATCAGCCGAAAGACCAACCATACAAAACACCTCACTCTAGAGCATAACATGATCTATAAAAAAATATCTTTAAACTGCCACTGTGGCTGGATGTATGTTGTGTGGCAGGTTGCTACATGCTACCAGAAAGTGCAAATTTTGCAAGTATTTCTACATAAAACCCAAATGGCATCCTGTCTGTTGACACAGTATTTTTACAAAAAAAGTTCAGTAAGTTGCCAAAAATAAAACATTCCTTTGTGCTTGTGTCACTCTACTTACCTTGATTAATATGATCCAAAAATGTACTCAATGAAAGGGTCCCTGCAATGTTATCACTTAGAAGAGTTTTAGGAAGCCCATCAAAAAACACTTGCTGAAATTTGTGCATTGGCAACACGCACATGCTACAAAAGCTCCTTAAACTTGCTTTTCAAGTGTAAAATGGACTTCCTATTGCTATTCATTTTTAATACAAAATGTTTTCCTTTTCTAACTTGAACTATCAATGACTAATAATGAATATTTTATAATCCTTTCAGATAAGATCATCCATTGCTCTCTATTAATTCACTTGGTATTTTTCATCTCTGGATTTAAAAGAGGGCAAATGAAAGGCAGCGCGCAACAGATCTCTTCAGATCTGCTCACCTCTCCCCCCTCCTTTTGATCTTACATGTTAAGAGGTCTCTTTAAAAGAGCATAGGTTTGTTCTCTCTCTCTGTCTCTCTCTCTCGCATCCTTTCCCTCCCCCTTTTTTTAGCATTCCCAGCACATAGTGTGCATACGCCCAGCCAGTGTCTGTCTCCCTGCATTGCTACTGTCTGACTATAGTGTATATATATATATATATATATATATATATATATATATATATATATAGCCAAAATAATACTATACACAATTCTAAGATCCTTCGGGGACACTGTGATGCTGATCAAATTGTCTGGGATTTAATCTGTGTCCTAGATTTTCAAACAGGAAACAAAGCCTCCTCTTCCCTTTGTTGTTGTCACTGATTCCTATGGCAAATGAGACTCCCTTTATCCAAAAGCTGCAACTGAACTACATGGGGGAAGCAAACAGACTTTTGCACTACAGTGGTAAGTCATATTCTGTCTAATGTAAATTATTTCATCTTTGTTTTGTTCTCAGGGAGATCCATTTTGTGTTCTTTCATTTATTTGTTTTAACCCTTTTCTTATATTTGATGAGCATGCTTTGGATTGGCAACACTTATCATTCCAATTGTAACAGTACTTACATCCCCAGAACCAACTACCAGCCCCAATGTAAGAGTTTACAGCTTAAAATGTTGCTTATTTTGGCTAGAAAAGGTGATACTTGTTGCAGAAAGAGAAAATCAATGTACCTGCTATCAAATAATCATTCGATCATGGTGTTGTTATATTTGTTTAAGTAAGAATGCAGTTGCCCTTTGTTAACAAAATTACCTTTGTCTAGTTTAGCTTGTAGTTGAAGTGTCGTCATTGGGTTGGGGTTGCAATGTGTCTAATAATTTCAATAAATCTACCTCTCAAAAATAATACAGGTATGTAAGTAGGGTTGCCACCCGGCACTGGCCTAGCTGGTAAAATACCTGCGAAGGCTGGGGCCAGTATTACAAATTAACCGGCAATGTAGTTGCCGGAAATTTGTAATACCCTTAACAAATGCCCTCTGCCCTTCACTTTAAACGTACTTTTTGGCTGACGTGTGCTGTAGCTCCACCCCTTTGCATCATGGCCATGCCCCTTTTACAGGGTTGATCAGTTGTCCTGCCCCCTTTTGCATCACTGCCCACCCCTTTTGTTCCCACCCCCACCACTGGCGGTATTTTTCTTTTAAAAGGTGCCAATCCTATATGTAAGCATAGACCATCAATTTCCTATTTCTAGTACTAGGCCCAGGGTTTGGGGCAGTAATACTAAACACAGCACACCCATGTAGAGACTGTAACTGGGAGCACAGTGTATAGGTGTAAATCAGATAATCTTGCAATTGCGTGTCAAAAAGATGTTACCAAGGGCACTATAATTAATAGTAAAGCCACTGCCAGGTTATGGTGACCATAAGCTGACTGGGTTTCATCAATATGCTATTTTTTTACTACAAATATTGTATATAGCAAAATATTTATGCAGAGATATATTTCTTACATAGTAACAAGTCCATCTAACATAACAGAAAATGTCTGCTTCCAGTTTAGTTCAGCAGTTGGATGTATTGAAAATCTAAAGAGCTACTATGTTTTATTAAGTATTTATTTCAATTTAGCCTTTCCCTGGCTAATGGTTTTCATTGCATAGGTTGGAAATGAGAATGTATGTTCTACCCAGTGAGTGGCAATGACATTTCCAAGAGAGGAACAAGTTATTCTAACAGCTGAATGTGATTGTATTCAGTCATCGTTACAGAAATCTTTTCCATTCAGCACTTTTAGCTAAATAGAAAAGTCAAGTCACTCTGGAAAAGGCTGTGCTCACGCCCAGGCTGAGATTCAAAAGATGCCTTGGCATTTCTAGTAAGCTATAGTGTAGTCAACCCCACACAGGCACAATATGAAGAACTATAAAGGCACTGAATAGGTTAATGGTCAGGAATGGTTCCTTGTTAACACAATACTCTGAATTTAGATTGTAAGCTCATTTAGGGTAGGTATTCCTTTAATATAAACCTCCTGTGTTTTCCCCACTCACATGTATTTTTCATAGTTGCAAATTCTTTATATTTATATACAGTTTGTGTTGGTATAGTTGTATGTATGTTACACAGCAGAGACTATTGGGGTTAATGTATAGATGCAGTCACTTGGATTTGTGAGTTAAATGCGTCATGACTCAGGGCTAATTGAAGAAACTCTGTTATCTAAAGTCATCTTAACTCATTTAATGCATTTAACCTTTTCATTAGCATACCAAAGCACCATTGTTTTCAATGGTGAACTCTTTAATTGGATGGGATGCTGTGACACAATATTCTGTGCTAAGTGGGATAAATGGGATAGATGAGTTAAGTTTTTCTGTGTCAAATACACAATCCAAAGTGGCTTCATCTGTAGTAAAAATTGCTATTTTTTCACCAGGTATGGCAACACACAAAGCAGCCAATCTGATGGTGTCTTCTGTACACAGAAAGAGTTGTTTAAAAAGGCTTTGGAACAAAGTGCTAGAGCACCAACAAGTACAAATTTGCACCCCTTAGAAATCAAAAGTTAAGCACTGGCACCCAGGGCTTCTCACGTCACATACACAAGGCAGATCTGTCCTCTTGTCATAGAGATCCTTAGCACCCCTATAAGGACTCCCTAAATAACCAGTCAGAACAGCCTCCCAGCTCACCCTTCATTAATACATCATTGCGAACACTGGGGAAGTTCACAAAAGAGGTTGACCATAGTTCTCTTCTCACATACATACATACATACATACATACATACATACATACATAGACAAGGGTTCTACTGTTGTTGCCAGATATAAACAGTGTTTGGAAATGGTGCTCAATATAACAGTAAATGATTTAAAGTTGTTTAATCACAGTATTAAATTTGATCAATGAAAAAGGTAGTCAGGCTTTTCAGCAGGGCAGGGAAATTGGCACAGTTTTACATGGATAAATTTAAGGTTATGTGCCTCTTCTAATTAAATGTAAGCAGCTGAGCCGAACTCAGCAGTAATCACCTGTAGTACCATACTACTGAAGGTTGTGTAAGAACCCTAAACATATGCCTTGGGGGGGCGGTTCATGGGTGAGCCCATAAATGCAAGTCTGTGCATGTGTTTCCACATTAACTGTTGTTTGGTTTGATACGTGTTCAGTGGCAGTTAAAGGGATTCAGTCATGATTTTTATGATGTAGTTGTTATTTCTAAATTACACTTTTTATTCTGCAAATAATTCACTCTACTATATAAAATTTTATTCCTGAGCCAATGTGTATTTTTGCAAAACAAGTGCATTTTTTTTAGTTGTAATATTGGTGTGTAGGCAGCCAATTTTGACACAATGGAACTGCTTTCTGACAGGCTATTGTTTATCCTACTCAATGTAACTGAAGGTGTTGCAGTGGGACCTGGATTTTTACTATTGAGTGCTGTTCTTAGACCTACCAGACATCTGTTATCTTGTGTTAGGAAGCTGCTGTCTGGTTAGCTTACCATTGTTCTGTTGTTAGGTTGCTGGGGGAAAAGGAAGGAGTGATATCACTAAAACTTGCAGTACAGCAGTAAAGAGTTACTGAAGTTTATCAGAGCACGACTGAAGCCACATGACTGTGGCTTCTGGGAAACTGACAATATGTCTAGCCCCATGTTCAAAATTAAATATAAAAAAATCAATTTGCTCATTTGAAAAATGGATTTCAGTGCTGAAGCAGCACTATTGACTGATGCATTTTGAATAAAAAAATTCCTATGACAGTTCACCTTTAATTACTTTCAGCCATATCATATGGAAAGGATGTCTTTAGTTCCAGGTTGCTTGGCTATGCCTTGAAATGTCACTAAACTAAATATGATGCAACAGAATTGGGGAATATAACAGTATTGTTCTCACGATCTGCCTATGTTTAACTGAAGTATGAATGCTTCAATCCTCAAGAAGGTTACAGCAATCCCTTGTGGATGTTCCAAAAGATAATGATTTGAGGAGAGTGCTCTCCTCAAAGCATTATCTTTTGATTTGGGGAATATGTTGGTGCTTTATTAATGAATGTTAATAATGATCTAAACTATAAACAGACAAAATAAATGTTTTTTTTAGGGGTAGGATTAGAGACTCAACATTATCCTATGCAATAAAAGGTATGAAGTAATCCATAGCAACTAATAGTATGTCTGCTTTTGAACAGGACACCAGAAACGTTATTGCAGTTTTGTTGCTATAGATGATCAAACTGAATGTTGAACCGTTTTATTACATAATCCCTTAGGAGTCATATCTTCCATCTGTTAGGTCCACCCTTGGTGTATGGAGTCACTGTCATATTCCATTTTACCCATGCATGGCGACCCTCCACATATATCTTAAAATATTATTATGGGCATGAAGTTGCAGAATAACTCTTTAACTGTTTTGACATATATGTTTTTGAATATATTATAGAGAGTGACTATAAACCCAGTCAACTCATGCATCTACATGCGTTAAAATTCAAGTAACCTCTTATGGTCCAAAATAACTTTACGCAAAAATATTACTAAAGCTTAACTGAAGACATGGGCTAGAAATGTTGTACAGCCCTATATAAGGGAATATTTATGTCTCCAAATATTTCCCAGTAGCTCCCCATCTTCTTTTCTGCTAATTCACTGCACATGCTATGTGCTGTTGTCACTTACTGAACTTAGGGACCGACTCAAAATGTACAGTACAAATAGAAAACAAATGTCACAATATAAGGCTGATAAGTTATCAATACAGATAATTACTACATGGCAGCACAAACCAGTGCAACTAGCATCAGAATTAAATTTTCAGCCCTGTAGCATCAGCTTATATTACAGGTCAATCTAATTTTCTGCTTGATAATATGCGACAACCCTAATCTTAGCTTCTTAACAGCTGTTCAGAACCCACTGAGCATGTAAGTATCGCAGACACTTTCCAAGATGGTGACCCCCTGGGACAGGTTTGAAATTCTGGATCGTTGCTGGAATTGAGAAGCTGAAATATTAAGATGGTGCAATAAGGTCATTATATAAAATATGACATTTTTTGCCAAAATCATTTTGAGGGGTTAGTTCTCCTTTAAAGGATCTTTATTATATGAATTTCAGTGATAGATTATGCAAAGTATATAGATAATCACATATAAATCTCACTATGTATATGAAAATGTATTATGTCCAGGAGTAGGTCATTTTGTTTTGTGGCCATTCATTGGAGGTGAAGAATACAATCTACGTGTGCTCTAAGGGTATGACCATGAATGTATCAATACATGACAAAAGTGTATTCACTCTTTCAGGTCCATCACTCTCCTATACAAGTATTGAACATTTTCACTGCCGCTTAATTATATTTAATGACACAGTATTTGTTTGAAATGTACTGTCAAACTTGTCATTTATTTTTAGGTCTGGCTAGAAGAGACAATCACCCTTCCAAAAAGGAGGACTTAACTGTAACTTGAATGAATTGCCCTTGCCAGGAATCACACCCAGTTTACATGTCCATCAAACTGACGTGCACAAGTAAGCTCAACTAATGTTCCAAAAGAATATATGTAGAAGTGGTGCAAATGTACCCCATCCAGTAACCAACAACAAGTCAGAAACTAGATTTATTCAATCTAATGCAGTTTTATGCCTTGATTATTATAATTCTAGTGCACATCTTTATTCATATATGAGCCCTACTGAAAAAGAAGCCCATAAAAAGCTTTAAGGCCTATATTAGCAAAAGCCAGGGTTTGTTAGCTTAGATTTTTAACACAAACAGTTCATCAGTGGATGTCATACACTATTATTCCCATGCATCCTCCATCATCTTTATGTTTATAATAATAATGATTAAGTTAAAATAGCAGTAAGTTGTAACCTTTTTTATCTATATAAGAGACCTGTTTAGCCTACAAATATTTTAGAGCCTATGGGGTAAATTTATCAATGAGTGAAGTTCTGCCACTAGAGTGAAATTCTGCCACTCTCCATTCATTTCTATGGGATTTTGAAAGGCGTATTTGAAATTTCACCCTTTGATAAATATGCCTTAAAAATCCCATAGAAATGAATGTAGAGTGGCAGAATTTCACTCTAGTGGTGGAACTTCAATCTTAATTTCCCTCTTTGATAAATATACCCCCTATAAGTTATTAAAGCTAAAATATATGTAAGCATTTTTTTCACTTTCTGATACCAAGGAACTCTGGTAGGTCATCTAACTCTGAATATTAGAGAGTTGTACTGAATAGTTACAACAATAGCATAAGACTTAGTTCATAGTATGTACAGAGACAAACAACTCTGGGCCAAACCCAGATTGTGGAGGGGCCACAAAAAACAATAAGGACCTAAGTCAGAAAAACATTTTGGGGAACAGACCCATAAAGATGGGATGAGATTGTATTGGAACAGTGGAAGTTATTGTTCCTTGAAGGTATGCCTCTACCAAAGTATTCAATTGGTATGGGGGGTAAGTAATGCAATACTCCAAGCATAACAATTGCTTGATCTCCCATACTTAAGAACAATTCAGTAGAAGGCTTTTGGAGTATAATGGCCCTTTGAAAACTATTTTCCTGCCACTGACAAAACAAGTGAAGAGTAGGATACAGCAGCCTTAAAACTGGAAACATACATCATTCGTATTAGAGAGTCTGCAGCAATGATGTTTTCTTGTTGGTTTCCAATACTATTGGTTTCAGTACTCCTCAGGCTGTTTACAAGCAGCAGTCCCAGTGGGCTGAAGACTTGTGGTGCTAATGTATAAAGCATCTCCAACCTATTAGCTCTTTATACTGCCTCCAAGCCCAGTATGACATCTCTGCATGCGGTACAGCCTAGAAGGTGAGGGCTTTGATTTTTCTATTAAAAGAATAGTGACTAACTATGCCTGTATGTTTTAATGAACTGTTTGAAAACCGATAAATAAATTACATTCAGCATTCACCCTTTTTTGTATATTTTTGTATCTGTTATACCTTTATGCATCTGCAGGACCAGGGTTGGATCAGACCAGCAGTGCACCGGGAACAAGCTCCCGGTTGCTGCTGAGTGAAGCAATGGGAAAGTGCAGTGGAGTCCAGAGGGGAGTTGCGGCTGGGACAGAGGGTTCTTTGCAGTTGGGGGGCCCAGGAGGTGGTGTGAGGGCCCCTAAGGTAGCAGGCCCGGTGGCACATTGTGTAGAACTGTAATTTTTTTCCACAAATTTTTAAATATTTGTGGTTTTCTCTATTTTTTTAAAAACCTCCGAAAATTTTACATTTATGAAGTGCACAAAACCACAAAAACATTGAATACAAAACTTAGCCAGGTAAAAGTTGTCAAGGTCCTATAGAAGTCAAAGGAATCAATTTGAACTTTTAGAGGTTTTTGTATTTTTTATGCGAGGAATTGTCCAAAAAACTTTTTTTAGAGGTTTTAGAACCTTTTTAGAGGTTTTCTTGGTAGCTGTATTTTTAAGTGCAGAGTTCAGCCCAATTTTCCATTCATACTTATATTACTCTGATTTTATAATAAATCTTATGACATTCGTAGTTTTCAAATTTGTGGTTTAGTCATGGTTTAAAAAAACCACAAAAATTATGGTTAAATACATGTAGCTGCTTAGTGGCACAATTACTAAAGGTCGAAGTGAATTTTCGATTAATTTTGGGCTACTTCGACTATCAAATAGCCCAAAATTCGATTTGAATCGAAAAAATTTGAAAATTCGAATTCTGAAGTACTGTCCCTTTAAAAAAAACTTTGATTTCGATAATTTGCCACCTTAAAACTGGCAAATTGCCTATGGGGACCTCCTAGAACCTATAATTTTAAGAGTTCAAATTTTATTATATTAAAATCGTTCAAAATGATTTCTACATGTGATCGAACGATTTTGCTTCGATCGAAAATGGCCAAATTTTTTAAAAAAAACTTTGATAGTCAAAGTTTTTTACATTTGATGGTTGAAATCAGGTTCAGCATTCCTTTTTGGGTCCTGATTAAAAAGCTGCCCTGACATACAGCACTCACCAGACCATGTTTTTGATTTAATATTTGACTAACATTTGACTTCACAACAACACACGTTCATACCAGTAAGTGTCAGTGGGCCATACCTGCTCTAAATGGGCAGTGTTCCTGACCGCCTGGATTTGCGGGTGGGGAGGGGAGCCTTCGGGGGGTCCGGGGGCCTGATTGGGCCCAGAGCCCCCAGTCTGATCCTACTCACTGTTAACGTGCAATATCCTTGCAATAGCAGCCATCTCCTTCGTCCACTTTATAAGATTCACTTAACATCCTTTTTCTATTTTTTTTGGAGTATAATGTGCTAATTCCCAGTCAGTCTTAGACAGTAGCAATAAGCAGATGCCAACAAAATCCTTGGGGTATATCAAGCAAGAAAAGCAATTTTTTTCATGTAATTAGTAGGGTAATTTTATAATGGAATTAATTAATTGCAACTCTCAGCAGCTGGCAAAAAAAATACAAGTGTAAGGATTTGTTTTATCTATGACTTGTAATGTCCAAATGGGCTTTATGATGAAAATAAATAGCTGTACAAGAAAAATAATTGCAAGCATATTCTCTACAAAGGAGACAGCTTGTAAAAATATGAAATAAAAAAAATTCATTATGTAGACCAAGGCTTTAGTCGAAATAAATTTGCTGACATTCTTTCATGCCTTCTGCATGAGCAGCATCGGACCTGTAGATGGTTTCTTGAAGCTCAAGAATCCAACCAATGCTAACCTATATTTACACTTAAAAAAGCATATGAAACAATTAAAAGAAGAAAATAGCAATCTGGTTATCGGAATACTTGAGGGAGCAATTAAACATTTCAGTGGCTGCAGAATTATTTCTCGCCCAGTGTGACCACTTCAAGGTCATTCGGCAAAACTGCAAAGATAATCGCCACTCTATGATTCTGAGACAGAAATACTGAATGCTTTCATTTTTAATTCAAAATATTTTCTATATGCACACAATAACACAACTAGTCATTTTACAGAGATCCACTTTAATAAAGATGTTTAATGGGCCAATTTACTAACATTCATATTTTGTTAATTTGTACTAATCATATTTTTTTGTGATAAAAATCATGGATTACTAATTACTCTAAACCATAAAAATTGTGATTAGTGATAGGCGAATCTACCCAGTTTCGCCGGAAAAAATTTGCGAATTTCCAGTGAAATTCGCGAATTGGCGAAGAAATTAGCAAAACGAGTCGCGGCATGTTTTTCACGCGTCGCATCATTTTCGATGCGTCGTGTCGTTTGGTGAATCACTAATTGTGATTTATAAAATGAAAAAAAACAACCCTAATACAAAACTTCACGTGGAGGTCAATAGGATTTGTCCTAGTAAAAAAAATTTAATTCAAGCATTTAGAGGTTTTCAGTTTTTTTGTTTATATTTGTACAAAAAATAAAAGGATTTAGAGGTTTTCATATTAGCATTCAGATTAGTTCAGATTTTATTTTCGTTCATGCTTTTTATATTAGGCTCTTTTAATAAAATACTTGGCATTCGTGGTTTTCGAGAAAATTATTTTTCTTGTGGTATGTTAAACCAATACAATCATGATTCTGATAAATGGACATCCCCGAGTGTGTTATAGCCAAAGCATAATGAGGATTTTACTTAGTGTTATATAGTCTAATATATTTCAGTAGACGGATATTGATGAGGGTGTAAACACCACCATTTCTAGACTGATATTTCTTTACATTGAAGAATAGAAATATTGGGCAAGTTTTAACCTGGGCAGTAACCCATAGCAACGGATCAGTGATTAGCTTTTTTCTTCTAACTGAAGGTCAAGCACTGAAATGATCTGATTGGTTGCCATGGGTTACTTGCCAGGTACAAACTTGCTCAATGTTTATAAATCAGCCCCAATATGGTCCAGGCATTTTCCATACACTTGGATAGACAACTTTTTTATGTACAACCATTTATGTACCATTGATAATACCTTTACAGATTCCGATCAATACTTAATACCAGCACAAGCTATAAAGCAGCTCCATTTGGTTTTTAAAGCAAATAAAAAAAGAATAAAAAATCTTTGCAGACATTAAGGGGGTTATTTATCAAAGGTTGAGTTGTGAGCATGGTTGTCAACACCTCAAGGGATACTCCATGTGTGGCAAAATTGCAGGAGAGACGCACAGCTGGGGTCTTTGTGCTCGGCGGTGCTCCCCTCCCTGGAGGACAGCAGGACCCTCCTGATGCACTAGAAATCCAGCAGCCAAAGCATCAATGCTGTGAGCAGGAAGCGGGGCAGCAGCAGGCAGCTACCTGTTTCACAAGTTTGCCGGTGAGCCTGAGGCTACTACTTTTTATACCTCGAATAAACTGACAACTTGAGTGTTTTCAGATTTAAGAAAAAACTAGAATGTAAAAAACTCAAATCATTGAATTTGGGGGGAAACCTGAAAAAGAGCCCACAGATCACCTTACACCATTAGTGCTCATATAGAGAGCGAACGTGCAGCAAGACCCTGGACAGAAGTGCTCTCTATATGAGCACCAATGGTGCATTTAGTGCACTTTAGTGCTCTTGCAATTTTGCCTGTAATCCACATTTATTACCCCAATTGTCTGTGGAAGTTGGGAATGGGACTATAACCCCTACTTGTTGGAGGGTTTGGGTGGGTTATTTTAAAATGTAATGTTAATTAAAATATTTCAGCAATGTCGTGTCAACTACAGAACTTCAACAGCTTCACATATTCTAGACAGAGATTAAATCAGTGTAAAGAAAGCATTGGCTATGCAATACTAGGGGTACTTAGACACAGTTTGGCTTACATAAAGGGCATATTATGGGTATGCCATAAAAATTACTAAAATGTTTTACACGTTAGCAGTTAGTGAAAGAGGGACAGGAGATAACCCTCAGCAAATGCCTTTTAAATCACAGAATCACAGATGGACAATAACATGGGCTAGATTACAAATGTTTGCTTTAATTCCAACACAGCAAAATACCCTGTTTTTAAATGATACTGTGAGGTATTTCTGCCATTAGTAAATCTTATCTTAAACTTATATATTTGTAATCTTAACCCCAAAAATTTAATTGGTTTAAACTTACTCTGAGCACTTCTGCAATGTACATTAATGTGTAAGTGGTTCTGAGTTATTAGCATTTTTAGACAGTTTTATACTGCCAGGCTGGCTTTTAACTCAACAGTTTTTTGAAGGCACAGAGTGTCACCAACCTTATTCTCTGTACTTTCTATGTACTTCCTGTATTTAAAGGAAAATTATACCCCAAAATTAATACTTTACCAACAGGGGCACATTTACTAAGGGTTGAAGAGAATTTTTGAATACATTTTTTTTTAATTAACCCAAAATTTGATTTGAATTGAAAAAAATTGAAAATTCGAATTTTGAAGTACTGTCTCTTTAAATTCCTTAGAATTCAACACTTCGCCACCTTAAAGCTGATGAATTACCATTTTTGTCTATGGGGGACCTCCTAGAGCCAGTCCTGAGAATTTAAAGGATTTTGTTTGAAATCGTTCAAATGAAACAATGTATTTGTAAGGTGCTGCAGCTTGAGATGTCTTTTTCCTTGTAAATATTGTAAATGCGTGCAGGCGCATTTATGCTGCACATTTCGAGATTAAGCACAGAGATTTTGCACAGGCATCTGCTGCCTTCTATAAAAATCAAGCGCAGGCGCCATGGTGCTGCACAGTTATACTTACCCTACCCAGAAGTAAGGTTGGCGTCCTTCATGCTCCCAGACATTCATGTCAAGAGTCATCTTTTCTGCAACCTCTTGTTCCTGTTTCTTATCTTCCATCAAGTCCTGCTTCTCAGTTCCTTGATCAGCTCCAGCACTTCTGCCGAATAATATCTCCTCTGGATCCGTTGCTAGGCAGATCTACCCTAGTAACCACCGTTTCTCATAATCACATTTTCCTGCTCGGTATCAACAGTTTGTATCCTCACCAACAACCTTCCACGGCAACCTTCTTAGCAACAGTTCTACACGGAAATCTCTTCATTTATGTAAGTTATAACAACTATACATACACTTCAATATTGCCATTACTGCAAGACTGGGTTAATCTTCTCCTACCTAATACCCACTTGATTGCTCATTTCAAAGACTGTGTATTTGAAGCTTATTTACACCCTGCCTGTGCCTTTACCAAGAGTATGCTCATTAACTTCATGCTTGCACCCTGTCTCAACCACGCTGTGCTCATTAACCCTTGCCGCATTCTACTTGAATCCACTCCAAGTTGTGCTCATTAACGCTTAATTGTGAACCCTTGCATCTCATTATCTGTGGCATACTATGGACTTTGGTCCACTAATGGGGGTACAAATGGTTGTTCCCTAATCCAGGACTTTCATGCTTACTCCAGGTTTTGGGTGAACTACTACTTACCTTGAATGTTGAATTACTCTCACTCCATGTTCAGTCAAGTTTCCTTTCCTAAAGAGGACTATTTCTACACCATATCCACTCCTCTGGCTTTCTCTGGGAAGAAAACTATTTTCAGAGACTATTTAACATTTGAGGATTTTTCACAACACAATATACTTTCCTAGAAGATCCTGCTAATTTCCAGCACTACTGCGGGGTTCCCTTTCCTGGGATGTGAGGGATTATCCTTCTGTGAGACCTGAAAATAAAGAATTAATTTAATTTATCACAGTGTTCTTATTGCTGCACAATACAGGGTTCTATTAATACATTAAATTCCTAACAGTATTCGAATGATTCGAACAATTTTAATTCAATCAAAAACGGACCTGTTTGGTCAATTTTCAATCGAAAATGCCCCCAAAAAAATTTGATTCGAATTTAGAATTTTTTTCTATTCGAAGTTCAACCATTAGTAAATCTGCCCCATAGTTTATATCAAACTAAGTAGTATAGTAAAGAATCTTACCAAACTGGTATATGTTTTTAAAGTGATACTGACACTAAAAAATGAATTTTAACATATGAATGTACATTACATGTTAGTTACAGTTTCTATTTCTATTCTTATTTTTTCTATTTATGATTACCCAATGGCACATACTACTAAAAAGTATATTATTATGAAAATTGTTTATTTACATGAAGCACGGTTTACATATGCAGTTTTGTTCAAAATATTTTTATAGAGTCTTGCATTGGTTGGTGGTATATTTTCCTTTACCTACTAACCCTATGGTTGCTGAATCTTAGTCAAAAGCCCTGTATTAGCTGTTTACAAATGCAAATATCTCAGAAACAGCTAAGAACAAAAAAATAATGTAAATTGCAAAATTCATCAAAGAAGCACCCTGATTAAGCTTACATCAATTAATTTTTGGGGTTATATCATAATTTTTGGGGTTTTAACACATTCAGAGTAGTTGAGTCTAGGATATTTGTAGAGTGCCAAGACTGATGTTGGGACTGTTGCCATTTGCCCTTCAACTAATAGCTAGCAAAGTAGAGTGGTGCAGGTAACCAAAACATTTGCTGTTCCGATGAGAAACAATTTCTGGGAATATAGTTCAAGAAAAGTAGATGTTATAGGAAAATTGAGTCTAATTCATTTGTGGTGATAAGTCCTCTAAATCTGCAAAATATATAGTGCATAGCTAGCACAGAAGAATAGTGTACAGCCTACTGTAAAATATTAGCATATTTGAATTAACTATGCAGTTCTTTATATATATATATATATATATATATATATATATATATATATATATATATACACACAGCCAATATGAAAAATAATAAAATATTATTTGTGCAAATAGGTCTACTAATGTCACTGTCAATTAAATGATATACTCAGTAAGCATTTCTGAAGTTTATTCTGGTAATGCTGTACTCATTCCTTCAACAGAAGTTCACTCAAACCATAGTGCCTTTCCTGAATATCTTGGTTATGTCAGGAGCAACAATGATACCAGTTTATTGGTTTCTCCTTTGGTCGTGGCTGGGATAGTAATAGGCTTGGTTCTGTTTCTGTCCTGTGTCACCATCATTATCGGAAGTCTAAGGAAAGATGGAGGAGTACAAGACTGGCACCTTGAGGCAGAACCCAGTTATGGTAATTATAAAAAACATAATATACAGTATTACCCCCATTTTACCTTTTTTTAGGGGACCAGAAACAAATTGTGTAAAATCCAGGAAAATGTAAAATGTTTTGCATAATATATAGGTGGGACCACTAAACAACAAATATAAAATGAGGGAAAACTTAAAATTAGGGGATGTAAAATTGGGGTTCTACTGTAATTGTACAGAGGTGAATTAATCTGTGAAAGCTAATTTCACCTCTTACAATATGGCATGGTTATAAAAGCCTATTTCCCATACAGTAAGCTGCAAATCGACAGTGTGTTGCAATAGTCTAAACTTTATATACATTTTAGAGCAATGTGATTTTCCAACAATTGTTCTGAAGCAGCTAAACATGTTTTTACTAGCTACCTATTCTTTATTCTCTTATTTATCAATGGATCAAAGTTTGAGGTCACCATTTTATAAATACAATTCTAAAAATCCCATATGAATGAATAGAAGGTAAGTGAATTTAAAAGGCAAAGTCACTAAATGCTAGCATAACAGTAGCTAAAAAAAATTCTGAAAAAAAGCTGAAATAAATCAATTACTAAGCTATTCCTCTGAAGTCACCTAATATAGAAATAAGGTAGATACCCATGTTTATCATAAAACAGCCAATGTATGGTAGCATATTTAAGACTCACATATATGACAAAGGCTAAGATAATTTTTAGTGGTAATGAATTGGCAAATTCAGACAGGGCAGGGATCCCAAGCATCAATTATCTCCAGGAATTCTATTCAGCTAGTGTCCCCATATTCACAACTCCCCCCCATTATTACATTATTCTGGGGATTACTTAAGCATCTAAGTAGAGGAATCTTCTGGTATTCCCTTATTTAGACTTTGAACTTATGTTATATATATATATATATATATATATATATATATATATATATATATATATATATGTTTCACTACAATAGGGTGAGTACATCTATCTTAATACAGAGAAGTTGGGGAGTATACTGAACAGACTCAGCATAACAGTGGCTTTCATGTATATCCGAAATGTAGCAGATTCAGGTTCATCATAAGCACAACACTGAGCAGGTGTCACTGCATGAAGAGTTCTATGTACATTTTCTTAACTCAGTTTTATCTTACATTTCCTGACCTTTACCTTGTATTGTTTTTCCCAGATGGAATTTCCTATGTGGCATCTATTGGAGACTCTGCCTGTCCTGGGGACTTAACTCCAACATTTGGATTTGGTTCCTACTTAGAGCGTAATGTTTCCTACCCAGATGCCCCTCCTTGGTAAGAGCCTGGCTGTTTAGTTTAACCACTAAACCTTGAAGCTGCCATGTAATTTCCATTCTATATTTCTAAATGATATGTCATATCCATTTCAATCTATATTATTCACACATTCCTTTATTTTCCTTTTGTTTATGTAAGGGATCATTATTATCATTAAATATACTAAACTACAAGTTACTCAGTTTGGAACTAAGCTTTGTATCAATTCTATATATATAATGGCATAGGCACATATGCATTTTTTCTAGACACTTATAGTTAGTTTAGGGAAGCTGACTGATGCAGATATCTAGGATGATATATTTGCCTGTGAAATAACAAAGAAAAAGTTGAGTTGACCAGCAAGTTTTTTTTTTGTATATTACAGTATATATGGCCCTGACACTGTAAATATAAAGAATCGCTAAGGATGTTTCATTTTACATATAAACAAATATTGGGGACATATTTGCTCTCAATCTTTAGTTATTTTATGCATGCATTGTTTTTCACTCAAAATTAAACTATTTCTTAATTATGCAACAAAATTGTGTAGCATATGAGACAATGTACTTGACATAAGCCATAAGTGATAGGACGACTGCCTCTTTATTACATAGCACTCCTAATGCAGTGGAAACAAATCCTATGCCACATCCATTTTTCTCATGATATCTATGCACAAGCAGCACCAGATTCTAAACAAATATATGGCTTAACAGATTGAGACCTTTTGAGACCTAATTCGACCAAAAATGGTACTTTACCATATATATTTTTGAGGTGGTGAGGGGATTATTTTTAGTAAGTCAGTGATTTCTTACTGTGTAAAAACATAATTGAGTGGTAAGCTAAGTTTGAAAAAAATAAACATCAATCACATTCAGCCATTTCATGGCATCGATGGTAAAACAATTAATTGTAAAAATTATTTTGATCCTGACTTTAAAGAGGACCTATCACCTTAAGAAATAATTCCATTTGTTTTTGTGTTTGTCAGGTGAAATAACATATACTTACAATATATAAATTATTTAAATCTTGTTTCCTTTAGTCTTGGAATTACACAATCACATCAAGCACACTGGACACTGTTATTAAGGCATGCTTTACATCATGCCAAAATCTTGTTTTTTTTTGCTAGGATAGGGCATTAAATGAACATGATCATGCACTGGCTTCACAATTAGATGGTGAGGAGGGAGGGGGAATGTGAGGGAGTTACGGAACGCATATTAGGACATCCTTGCGAAAAACTGCTGTCCTATATGCGCACTCGTAAGGCTGTTGAATGCGGCGTCCTATGTTTTTATACCCGTCCTAAGAATCTTTAGTAAGGGATCGGTCCTTGCTCCTCCGTCTTGCGTCGTCAGCCCTCCCTCCTCCTAACTCAGCCCTCCCACCTCAATATTCTGCCTTAACAAGATGTTAGCAATTGAGCATTCAATTTTATAGTAAGCTGATCACTTACTAAGTATAGTAAGCTTCAGGGCCAGAATAAGGGGTAGGCAGAGAAGGCATGTGCCTAGGGTGAAAACTGGGGGGGCGCCAGGCACCTACCTTCTCTGTCACCTACCCCATGTCTGGTCCTCTCTCTTCCCAACTGTCTGTTCAATTTCCCTGTCTTTTAGCTCTTTTGTGTTGATTTGCGCTTGTGGACGCATTGATTTGATCATGCGCGATTCCACCCAGCTGGCGCCAGGTTGCCTAAGGAGCCAATGCAGTATGAAGCATACATCTGAACCAACAAGATGTTAGCAATTGAGCATTCAATTTTATAGTAAGCTGATCACTTACTAAGTATAGTAAACTTCAGGGCCAGAATTAGGGGTAGGCAGAGAAGGCATGTGCCTAGGGTTAAAACTGGGGGGGTGCCAGGCACCTACCTTCTCTGTCGCCTATCCCATGTCCTGTCCTCTCTCTTCCCAACTGTCTGTTCGATTTCCCTGTCTTTTAGCTCTTTTGTGTTGATTTGCGCTTGCGGACGCATTGATTCGCTCATGCGCGATTCCCCTCAGCTGGCGCTGGGGCTAACCAGGTTGCCTAAGGAGCCTTACCGGCCTGGCCAGGCTCTGGTAAGCTTATCACTGTAAGGGCCCGAAGCCTCCGGATAGCTTATATGACAATGAAGGAACTGCTCAAGTGCTTGATTAACCCTCTCTGCAGCACTATTGGACTGGGGATGGTAAAGAGAATTGAAGAGAAATGTTGAGGGCCTTGCATAACGATCTCCAGAACTTACAAACTGAGACAAACTGAGAGCCTCGATCAGATACGATTTCAGCCGGAAGTCCACGAAGACGAAAAATATGTGAAATAAATAATTTAGACAGTTCTATTGCAGAAGGTAACTTGTGTAAAGCTATGGTGTAGGCCATCTTGCTGAATCTGTCGATCACAACCCAGATGATGGTGTGCCCAAGGGAGATGGGTAGATCCACAGTAAAGTCCATCACCAAATGAGTCCGAGGTCGAGAGGGAATGGGTAAAGGTAAGAGTAGATCCTTGGGAGGTGAATGTCCCAACTTGGAGGTTGTGCAAGTGGCACAAAATCTTTAACATCTTTACCAAGGGAGGCCACCAAACAAGACGAGATAAAAGTTCTGTTGTCTTTCTTATTCCAGGGTGGCCGACTTGCTTGGAGTTATGGGACTGGGACAGGATGGTGTGATGAAGTTCAGGAGGGACAGGCTACTACCATGCGGGTATCTGAAGGAGACTGTGTTGATGCTGAGAGGCCATGGAGGGAAACAAGGCAGCCACAATCTTAGCTGGAGGCACAATGGGTTCAGGATCCCCGGAACTAGCGTCTTCAGGAATGAAGTTTCTGGAAAGTGCATCTGCTTTTTTATTCCTGGAACCAGGACGGAATGTAATGATAAAGTTGAAGTCAGAGAAGAAGAGCGTCCAACAAGCTTGCCTGGGATTAAGACGTTTGAGTGTTTGGATGTATTTGTGGCTCTTGTGGTCTGTGAAGATTTTTACTGGTACAGAAGAACCCTCTAAGAAATGTCTCCACTCTTTTAATAGGGAAGGTTGAAGTTCAAACTGTATCTGGCACTGGTTAATAAATCCTCTACATACCTGAGGATCACCACTTAAAAGTGGAGGAGCCGGAATGCATGGCTCAGATGCGCAAGCAGTGGACTCTGGAGGTGGAGCCGAGGTGGATGTTGGAGCCGGGGTGAGGGCAGACAGCCTGTCCAGAATGGCCGTTAGAGCCAGGCTTCAAACAACTCCATGCAATTAGCAAGTCAGCAGAAGGCTCTGCCAAAAACCAATTGGGCTTCCTCGGAGGAGTCCATGGCCCAAATATACTGTAAGGGCCCGAAGGCTCCGGATAGATTTTCGGACCAAGGAGGAAGCAGTCTGTGCAGTAAAGTTCACGGTACCGAAGGGTTAAGCAAAGAGTGGTCAAAAGTCAAAGCAAAGGTTCAGAATCCGATAATCAGGCCGAGGTCAATAACAAGAATCCAATAATACTGTACTGTGTTCACACCCATAAACTTATTATAGCACTGCACAGTACAGAGTAGAGCATGATATTCTGAGACAATTTGCCATTGGTTTTAATTTTTATTATTTATTTTTTTAATAATTTAGCGTTTCATTCTACATCTCTCCAGTTTGCATTAATGCATTGATTTGAGTAAGAAACTAGAATATGAATAGGAGATGGCCTAAAAGGAAAGCTAAAACAGGTATGGGACCTGTTATCCAATATATAAACAGGTTGAGGGCCTGGGGCTGGAGCACCTTGGCCACACATCTATTGTGGTAAGAATTTCTACATGGCCGAATGTGTTGCTTTAAAATTGTTTGTCGTAACCTGTTATCCAATATGCTATACTAGAAAATCATGTAAAAATTATGTGGATAAAATTGAGTCTATGGGGGACGGCCATTCCGTTATTTGGAGCAGGTTTCTGTATAATGCACACCATACCTGCAATATAAAGTACTAATAACAATATATTTGTAGCATTTATTTTTAAATGGTTTCAGTGACCTCCCTTTGAAAGCTGGAAAGAGTCAGAAGAAGAAGATAAAAAAAAAATATAAAAAATAAATAATGAAGACCAATTGAAAAGTTGCTAAGGATTGGCCATTCTATAAAAAAGTAAAAGTTGTTGAAGGTTATCCACCCCTTTAAGTGTATGTACCTTCGTAAGAGACCTTTTTTGGTTGGGTTTCTGGTTGGCTGTCTGCAGTTAACCAGTTACAGCAATCATAAGCACTAATTATGGCACTCTCACTGAACTCCAGGCTCCAGGGAAAGCAGACAGGGCTATAGCTATTCAAAGCCCTGAACAGCATCGAGACTCAAATTAAGATATTGATTTGTAATGGATGTCAGGATGCAAGCAAGTTAATTGATTTAAGGTAAGTGACACACACACAGTATCTGATTTGGTGCGCAGTTTATGTATTTATTTTTTACATGGCTTTTCAAATTAGATTTACTTAAATCCGGTGTACTGTATTTTTTCCAGTGACTCACTTAAAGGAGCATGAAGGTAAATCATATCTGACAGTCAAAATAAATGTCTGTCACACTAATACATCCTATTAAGGAGAAATGCAATCCCAGTGCACCTCACTTGTCATTTATCTGTTTTATTTAATGTGAAGAGGATTGGAAAATATTAAATGACTAGGCAGGGGGTTACTTGTTGCCCTTCATGGTTAATTAAGCTTTAATGAAATGGTCACAGAACGTAATACAAAAAGTGGGTTGATAGCTGACTGTGCTGGTAATATTAACCTGATGACAGTGCGTGGGAGCTTGAAATGACCTTCATTACATTTACATTTTAGTTGATGCATACAGTATGCTTCTTAACTAGCAACAGTGTTTTAGAACTTTAACATAAATGACATATGGAACAGGCCTGCTATTTGCTGAATATATCCCTGTATTTGTAGAAGTCTTGTTTATTTAGAGAACGCATTACTATATTGTATGCCTTCTGTCAGCTGCAGGGGCACAAGGCAGTTGGTGAGAGGTTTAACCTTTCACCAACTTCTTTTCTACCTTTGCAGCAGCCTGCACCTTTTCTTCCAAACCCTGGTGAGCCTACCATACCTTTTACTGCTTGGATCCGTATGTTTGATAATTACATTATTGCTGCTGACCAAGGGGAGATTTCTTCAGCTAGAAAGCGGGCTTTACTTATTCACTGCCTGGGGGCAGAGGGACAGCGTATATTCTATACATTACCATCACCTGATGATACTTATGAAACTGCTCTTACTGCTATAAAGAACTTTTTTGTGCCGAAAATAAATGTGTTTGCTGAAATATATACATTCTGCCAACATGGACAGCGTAATGGTGAATCCACAGAACATTTTGTAGCAGCTTTGAG
>CM044437.1:47999719-48037952 GCA_024363595.1 Xenopus borealis
CCCACTATCAAGTGTGGGTGTAACTCCCATCACAGCGGTTCCCCGCTGTGAACATTACAGTAATGTTATAAATAATTAAAATCACATATCTAAAAAGGCAATATTTATTCACAACGTTAAAACATGATTCAAAAACAAAAATGCTGCACATGGGGAGGAGGGATCCCTCTCCTTCAAATGCTTAACCAGCCAACCAAATCAAAAGGTGGAAAAGTATATAGTACCTACAATATTTACAAATTGTTTATATTTATATGAACAAAAGAAAAAGCTTGCACTCTCAGGACTTACCAAAAATTAGTTGTATTTATTAGTGACAAAAAACGGCTAGCCGAAACGTTAGGCGTTTTTTGTCACTAATAAATATAACAAATAGGCGTTTTTTGTTCATTATCTAAATACACTGGCTTTATGCACCCAGGCACTGTATACCTAAATACGAGCGTGCTGGCTTTTTGGCCTCTAAACTGCATGATCTCTTAGTAATACCGACTTATACATGCATGTAATAAACAGTATAAATGTTGGTTAGCACATTACTGATTTTATAGTGGCTATAGCAATATTATAGTGATAGGTTATCTGTTGGACATGTGAACAAAGTCAAAAGATCTCACTCAGAACAAATATATGTCCAGCTTATTCCAAAATCCCAGCACAGTCATTCTTTCAACTCGCAAAATTCCGATAGAGTAATGGTTGGAGACATGGCACAGTGATTGTGTAAATACTAGTTGGCCCAAAGGTCTGTATAATAAGAATTGCACTCGATTGTATGAAGAAACTGTACAAGTCAAATCTGCCCTTATCCTTAGCAATTCAGCTATCCCAATACTCCAATCAGAGTCCATACGATTTTAAATGGTTCCCATAGTCTGCAATGTCCTTCCCTGGCCAAAAAAAAGTAAGCAAACAGACAGTATTCCTGATGTCTCACCACCAAGCTGGCTTAGAGTACATGTGTAAGTCCCATGACCATATTCAATTATTTGCTTTGCCATTGGTCATTCGGAGAGGGGTCCCATCTCCTGAAGCGCTGCACTGATACCTCGACGACAAAAGCAGCTTTTTGATTTTATGTGATTTGAATTATTTATAACATTAAAATACTCAGAGGTACTAACAGTGGAGGTTATGTCCTATGTTTGTTAAAGGACAAGGAAACCCTAAAAATGAATAGGACTAAAAATACCATGTTTTCTATACTGAACTTATTGCACCAGCTTAAAGTTTCAGCTTCTCAGTAGCAGCAATGATCCAGGATTTCAAACTTGTCACAGGGGATCGCCATCTTGGAAAGTGTCTGCGACACTCACATGCTCAGTGTGCTCTGAGCAGCTGGTGAGAAGCTAATCTTAGGGGATGTTACAAATTATCAAGCAGAAAATGAGGTTGGACTGTAATATAAGCTGATGCTACAGGGCTGATTATTACATTCTGATGCTATTTATATTGTCTTTAGATTGTAAGCTCTTTCTGTATAGGGCCTTCCTCACCTTTTTATCTGCAAGTATATGTAATTTATGTGATTTAGTTGTATAAACACATTTACTTTAAAGCGCTACGCAATATGTTGGCGCTATAGAAATACATGTTAATAATAATAATAATAATATCTGCACTGGTTTCTGTGCTGCCATACAGTAATTATCCATGTTAATTACTAATCAGCCTTATACTGTGACAGTTATATTCCATGTGTACTGTATATTTTGAATCAGTCCCTAAGCTCAGTAACTGACTGCAGCACAGAGCATGTGCAGTGAATCAGCAGAATAGAAGATGGGGAACTACTGGGGAGACGCAGATCTTTACTGCTAAAGGGCTGTGGTTGGTACAGAAGCCCAAAACATAATGTACAACATTTCTACCCTACTTCTTTAGTTTAACTTTCCTTGTCTTTTAAAGGGTTGGTTCAACTTGTACCCTAGAAACCAAATTGCTGACACTGCAAACTAGAGAGCTGCTGAATAAAAAGCTAAATAACTCAAAAACCACAAACAATAAAAAATTAAAACCAATTGCAAATTGTCTCAGAATATCACTCTCTACGTCATACTAAAAGTTAACACAAAGGTGAACAACCCCTTTAAGATATATTTAAACTAAGGTTTGGATGGACACTCCATTATTTAGACACCTAATTCAATACAAATAATTATTGCTTCCTTGATTGTTACAATTCTTTGGTTTAGATGTAAAACTGCTGCCCAGTGTCCTAAACAAAATAAGAGTAGTCTGCCTTAAAATGCTGCTGAAATCAAGCCCAAAAAAAATCGATTTGTAAGACATGACCTGAACCCGCAGCCCACGACCCGAACCGCAACCCGCATATTTACCCACTTTGATTCACTACTCGACTCGGACCCGCAACTGCCTTATCCGCAACATGACCCATAACCCGCCAACTACCATCAAACAAGAAGTAAAGTTGCTGCAAACTGGATGTTACATTTTCAAAAGTGGGCAAGGACCAAAACAAGTTTCATAAAACTTTAAAACAAAATAACATAAGACAAGAAATTTAAATGAGACCTGTAACCCGACCCGACCTCCATTTATACTCGCACCTACCCTCATTCCACAAGGTGCTCGCTTATGGGGTGAATTCACTGGTAACTGACTCACTGCAGGACTCTAGGTGCCTACTAAAGCTTCTCCAATTTCCAAACAATTTGACAAAAGTAAAACACAGATGCATATTATCACCCATATTGGTACAGTTTACACCATGAACTATTTGCAGGCACCCCCAATTACAATGGAATTCTAGTACACTCAGCACCTTGTACTTTCCTCAAAAATATAATATCAGGTACCTTCTACAGTAAACTTAAACGAACCCCACTGCACATATGCAGAATATACACACCACAACAGCACTGGAAATTATGCTTGTTCTAGAAATCATCCAAACCACTCGCAGGGCATTACACAACCTCACTGTGAAGCACCACCTATGCTGCATCCTCAACTATAATCACTAACTCAAAATGTGGCGAATAATACTGATAAAAATAGCTCAGAAAGAACATACTCCTTGCAGATAGTGCCCTAGAATTTAACCAGTGCCACAAGATCTGGGAATAAATGAAAGGTTGTTTGAAAAATTCTGCAGATTCAGAAATATTGTTATACGGATGAATACCAGGATGCAACAAAAAGAAAATTAACCTCCTTTTAGTTAATTAATCCCCTGTTGGTGGACAAAAGGGGTTGATAAATAATGATTTGGTATTGGCAGCTGCTTATACTTCCACTGAGAATAGTATAATACTGATCTGTGTTTACTTTATTTCAGTTATGAGGACTGTTTTGGGGCAGGAGCCATGGAACTATACCCTCCTACTGATGACCCACCACCCTACTCTTTGGAAAATCCACATCTCAGTGATGAATTGGTCCTGAGCATCAGCACAGAAGATACATCTTGGTCAGTACAAGAGAGCACAGGTCATCTACTGCCTACACCATTGTTGGCCTCCTTCTGGCTCCACTTTGCTCCACCATATAGAACTAGAAGCAAGATGAGTGTACAGAGTCCTGCAATATCAGTGGATGCATAAAAATACACACATACCCATTTGCAAGAGTGAATGTTTAACTGAAACCATCAAGCACAGTATTTATAAATTGCCCACTTGTTTAATGCAAAACAGTATTCAGAAGTATCTGTTTCTTTTAAATTTTAGCAATGGTTTTTTTTTTTTTTTTTTTGCTTGCATATGATCAGAAATATTATTGTAGAACAGTAACACCAAAAAATTGTGTTTTGAAGAAATAAGAGTATAATGTACAACCGGTGTATTTGATTCAGATACTCTATAATAGTTTATATAAAAAAGCTGCTGTGTAGCCATGGGGGCAGCTATTCAAAGCTGAAAAAGGAGAAAAGGCTCAGGGTACACAGCAGATAACAGATAAGCTCTGTATACAATGGGATTCTTCAGAAGGTGTGTTATCTACTGTGCATCCTGTGCTTGAATGGTTGTCCCCATGGCTACATAGCAGCTTGTTTATATAAATTATAGTAATCTTACTATACAATTTTACCAGGGCAGGGCAACAGTACATTGTACTGTCATTCCATTAAAACTATTTAATTTTTTGGTGTTATTTTTCCTTTAATGCAGATGGTAAGAAGAGTCTTGCTGACATTTTAAACTACAAAACTAAACCTGAAATAAAAACATAAAATATCCATTTGGAATATTTACAGATATATGCATAAACATAAAAATGAATTGCCAGTAAGCATAGAGATGAAAGGGCTAAATTAATCCAGTGCTCCCTACAAAGAGGAGGTGCTGTACTTACTATCTGCCTTATGGGGCCTCCACCTCCTGTTGCCTTGCGCGGCAGGAGTTATACTTAAGCACCTTCTTTCCCACCCACCCCCTTTAAACCTAATTCAGGCCGTACTAGATTTAAACTTCAGTCTGCAGGCCTGCAGCTATTCTTACAATGCCCCATGCAACAAGAAAGTGCAAACAAAAATGGCAGATTATAGCCTTTTATTGCACTTTGCACACTGTGCAGGCCCGTGTGAATATGCCCTAAAAACTACAATAAGCCTGATATTCATGATAACAATGGAACATGTCATACAATGAAAAGCATAAATGTGGCCATAATCGAATGCTATGAGATTGAAGTAATTTGTGAATGAATCTGTAGACCACTGATGTGGAGCTCTGCAACTAGCATGTTAAATAATAACATTCTTCTTCTCCAGTCACACTGCAGTTAAAGGGGATGTAAAGGCAAAAAGAAATCCCATTTTTACTTTCTTTAATGAAAAAGAAATCTATCTCCAATATACTTTAATTAAAAAATTTCTACTGTTTTTAAAATAAACCTGACTGTATGCAGTGAAATTCCCCCTTCGTTTTACTAGCTCTCACTGTTGCAGATAGGAAACCTTACTTCTCAGAATTCAAGCAGCTTTGTTTGTTTCCCTGTAGAGCAGCCAGTGACTGTGTAGAGATTTGTATCCACAGACCTATTGCAGTCTGCATATTCTGATTATTAATCATTAGTCTTGCTGTATTGGCTTCTACGGCAGATATTATTTGACTTGTGCTGTTCTGATCATTTATGATGATCCATAAGCATAATCTCCCAACAGCAGCCCAGACCACACTGAGTCTTGGTCTTGCAAAGGTGTTTAACAAAGTAACAAGATGACAGCCCCTTGTGCCAACTTTGAAAGCATAAATCATTTGTCTTATTAGGCTTCTGGTGCAGTAAGTTCATGTTTATATTTAGTATACAAAATACAGCATTTCTAACATTATTCTATTTTAGTCTTTAGTTGCCAATTAAATATTTAGAATGCAAACCTGTTGATAACCATATTTAAACAAGTATTTATGGTTGTAAAGCCAAACTGTACCAGTATGGTAGACACCCTTGTGCATCAAACATAGGCTGCCCTATGTATGACCACACTTACCCTATTGGCTTACAGATCATTTTTCTATACTACTTTAACTTAGAAAATAAAGCAACACGTGTCTGCAAATATTGTACATGAACCACTGATGATCATGTCCCTCAGAAACAGACAGAGCAAATCAGTTCATATTGCTTCTATAAGTTTTTCACTATATGATGAGCTACTTGTGGCTAACGGTGGTACTGTATAGATAGGTACTGTATAGATAAATGGAAATTCTAATAATCCCACTATTTATGTAATATATACTGTACCAGGGTTACCAATAACAATTTTTCCATTTGCCTTATAATATATTGTCTTCCTGAATATTAAGTAGACCAAGTATTTCTGGTCCAAGGTTTGTAATGTAAAGACTCTAGCTATTGGTGGCTGTCTCTAATGACTGTATTTCTTTTTCCTTTCCCTTATTTTCTCTCTAAATGCTGACTGTGTTCAAGTGTTTTTGAAAGCTCCATCTGGTTGTCAGCTACATAAAGTTCTACATGACCAAAAATGCTATATAACATAGGCCTATTCTTCTTAAACTGTAGTTTGTGGCCTCCTGGCACAAGTTTACTACATAGGTTTCCCATGTAAAGAAACAAACTTTGAAATTAAACAAATATTTAAATTAAAATATGCAAATATTAAACTACTGCTTTAATTTATATTAAATGTTTCCTTATTTTTACCCATTGCAGTGTATTTCCCACAATTCCACCATGATTGTATTGCAAGGTTGTGCAAGAGTTTTGTTGTATGCAATTGCATTAAAATTTGGGGTAGCATCAAAATGACGCTTGTGATTCTGCATGTTTTGATGCAGGCTGGTGCAGGAACCGTTTTTGTGCAGCACGTCAGATCGTACCGAATTCACTCGTGGAGTTCAACCCTTAAAGATTAGTAGGAAGTTCACAGAGGCCCAGGTCTAGGGCAGCAGGATGCTAGGGGGAGTATGTCAGCCTGGCTGCATCTGCATTAGGAACTGCTTATTACAGCTGAGGTTTGAAACGTGGTGGTGCATTGTATGTGCATTATTATGCCTCTTTAGAGATCCCTAGTAAGAACTCATCTGGAGTATGCAGTGCAGTTTTGGATTCCAGTCCTTAAGAGGGATATAAATGAGCTGGAGAGAGTGCAGAGACATGCAACTAAGATGGTTAGAGGGATGGAAGACTTAGATTATGAGGGTAGCCTGTCCAGGTTGAGGTTGTTTACTCTGGAAAAAAAGGGACTTGTGAGGGGACATGATTACACTTTAAATTACAGTACATTAGAGGACATTATAGACAAATAGCAGGGGACATTTTTACCCATAAAGAGGATCACCGCACCAGAGGCCACCTCTTCAGACTAGAAGGAAAGTAGTTTCATTTGACTCAGCATAGGTGCTTTTTCACAGTGAGGACAGTAAGGTTGTGGATTGCACTGCCAGGTGATGTTGTGATGGCTGATTCTGTTAATGTTTATACAGAGGAAAAGATACTTAGGAGATCTAGATAGTGAGTTTTCTAGTTGAGATTGGGGTCTGGCTAGGTAAGAAATTATAACTTAAAACAAAAAGAGAGAGAAAGAAAAAGAACCCCTGCTCCAACTAAATCATTCTTATGCTGAAATTTCATACGATATCATACCACTATTTGGTTAATTATTACCAATCTCACCCACCTTATATGGGATTAAATAGATCAAAAATTAAGTGCTTGTGCATAGGGTGAATAAATAGTTAAAATTATTAAAAATACATTATAATAGATAAATCAAGAGTTAAAAAGGTAAATAAATAATGGTGATAAAAAGTGCTTGAGAATGTGTTCTTAATTTATATATAATTCATTAATGTAAATAAATAATCATATACAGTGTGTAACTATTTCAACATTAATTCTGTCTGTACATTTGTTACAATTTAAGATAGGCAAAGAAACAAATATTAAGATAAGCAGGTCTCTTGGGGAAACTGTGACTTGCAGCTTAAATGGCAATTGTACCTTCATTGGCAAAACTGTAATAACACATAAAACCTGACACTAGAACCCCCAGAAATGTGTTCATACTTTCCATAGCCTGCTAATTTTGTAAAATGGACATTGTTACATACAATAGTTAAATTCATCAAGTACAACCCCTCAAAATTAAAACCCAGCATACACACACTTCACACAAACCATATTTGCCCATAGCTATACTAACTGTAGAGTTTTTTTTATCTACTAAAATAGCCTTTGATATTATGTCTGTCCAAAAAAATCATCCAAGCCCCTCTTAAAAGCATCAACAGAATCAGCCACAACATCACCCAGCACAGCACAGAATTCCACAACCTCCCTGTCCTCATTGTGAAGAACCACCTAAGCTGCTTCAAATGAAAGTCCTTTTCTTCTTGTCTGAAGGGGTGGCCTCTGGTGCGGTGATCCTCTTCATGGGTAAAAAGGCCCCCTGATATGTGTCTATAATCTCCTCTAATGTATTTGTAAAGTGTAATCATGTCCCCTCGCAAGCGCCATTTTTCCAGAGAAAACCCTAAAATGGATAGTCTACCCACATAATTTAAGTCTTCCATCCCTCTAACCAGTTTAGTTGCACTTAGTCTCTGCACTCTCTCCAGCTCATTTACATCCCTCTTAAGAACCGGAGTCCAAAACTGCACTGCATACTCCAGATAAGGTCTTACTAGGGATCTATAAAGAGGTATAATTATGCTTTCATCCCTTGAGTTTATGCCCTTTTTTATGCAAGAAAGAACTTTGTTTGCTTTAGTAGCTACGGCATGACACTGCCCAGAATTAGACAACTTGTTATCTATAAAAACCACAAGATCTTTCTCATTTAAGGAAACTCCCAACACACTGCCATTTAGTGTATACCTTGCATTTATATTATTTTTGCCAAAGTGCATAACCTTGCATTTATCAACATTGAACCTCATTTTCCAGTTTGCTGCCCAGTTCCCCAACTCTGCTCTGTATTGGTTAGCGTTAATTCAGCAACGCGAGCATTTCTCAGCGACGTTGCACTAGCGTTCGATTGTGCCTACTGAAAATTCGCTAGTGATCTGGCGCTTAGGTCAATTTGCAAAGGGTGGGTAATTTAAAGTTGTATAGAGGTCTTTATTATAAATGTTGGCGCAAATGCTTGAAGTTACCACTTTTTATTACAAATGTCAAGGGAACCTTAATAAAGACGAGAGTTAATATAATGTTATAAAATGTCTGAAGAAACCCCAAAAAAAGTTTGTTAGGACTTTTGCAGGCAATCCCACTTCAATAATATTGTGTGGATATTCACATCTGAGTACCAAACCTAGTCATGTTTAGACTCATTTAAAAGCTAATATTACACTGAACCCATCACTAACACATCATGGGTTCTGTGAGGATAAATGTATTTGAGATTATATTCTAGAATGACCTCCACATCACCTATGAAGGGCCTTAATGTGAACTCCAAGCCACACCCCTCCTTGGGCTTTCACCCCTCCACATGGAGGGCTTGGAGAAAGGCATGACAAGCTGTAACCCCTTTCCACATGGCTGATTCCATAGTTACATAGTTAGTTAAGAGAGACCATACCATAGTTAAGAGAGACCTGCTACAGTACATATCTGATTTTGATACTGGCAGACATGTTTTTTCATGATACCTTGGCCTGTTTTATTAACTGTTAATCATCATGACACTGAGGCACTCGTATGACTGGAAAGTGTGGCCAGGGCACATTCATAGGTGTCAGATTGCTGGGTCTGCCCATGTTTTGTTATCCAATACTGTTCATCTCATTAAGATAAGGAAGAAAAGGACTGTTTCAGTTTAATAAGGAAAAATGTATCTCCTTAATTCATCTCCATATAGACCTCTACAAAGTTTTCATGAGGAAAACCACCATCAAGTTGAATCAAAATTGAATCTGGCCAAAAATTTGAAAGGCAAGTATACCATATAGAACTGGCACACATTTGGGGCCAAACAAAAAACATTTGACTACTCTTTTTATTTTATTGTTCAAGAAATGTACTGGTAATTTTGTGTACTTTTGTTTGCACCCATGATTCCAGAACAAATGGTGACACAGATGCTCCATAGAGTGGGTTATATTGTACAGTGGTCACAGACACAGAGTACACAGATGAATAGTGAATCCTGAAGAAGCCAAAACCTTTGAATTATTTCTGTCCAGGACACAGTGTGAGACATTAATTAGGTTGATACAAGAAGGCAAAAGGAGTTCTGCTGGTAACTCAAAACTTAAATAACATACAAAATAATCAGGCTGAAATCATACTGAAAACAAAATTGTCTTGCCTTCAGATTTAGAAACTCACAAGATTTTTCCAATGATTGTTTTCCAATGATTGTATCACACATGACTCTGTATATTTCCCTTTACTAACTACATGTCAATACTTATTGGGTTAACCCTTCCCCCATGCTCCCATCAGAAGGACCCTCCGCAAGTCTTTAAAGACCGACCACACCCACCTACCAGCATCTTTTTTTCCTTCTAATTTTGCTCTTATTGGAAGCAAAGATGTTTGTTCTTTTAACCTTGGGAAAGCATTAGGCCTGCCTATACGGCGTCCTAGGAACAGGGGTTCTGCTCCATTGAACCTTTTGCTCCCCAGCACATGGCCTCATATCTTGGAGTCTTCGGTACTTCAGCATCGGGATCAGGTAAGGCACCAGTGCGCAATGTTTGCTACACCTGGTCAGCCTATATTTCATTTGCCTTTTCCATATTGCTGTCAGAACATTTGGCTGCAAGTGCTTGTTCCCCATCCGGTGTGCCTTCCCGG
Organism: Xenopus borealis; assembly: GCA_024363595.1. Classification (NCBI taxonomy): domain Eukaryota; kingdom Metazoa; phylum Chordata; class Amphibia; order Anura; family Pipidae; genus Xenopus; species Xenopus borealis. The sequence goes on from CM044437.1 coordinate 48,009,953, forward strand.
CCTGTGAAAAAGGCGTCCATTGGTGGTGGTGTATGTGGCCCCTACACAGCCTTGATTTTTACAGAGGTGGCAGTTAGAGGGTCAGCAGTTATTTGGCATAATTAGTTAGGTGCCTGAGCCTTACTGCGTCCTGTTTACTTTTTTTCTTGTTTTTTTAAATGAAGGGCAGGTGTCATGGCCGCTACCTCCCTCAGCAGACTTTCCTAAGGTAAAAAGTAATTTTAAAAAAAAAGCATGCCTTGTAGCTTCAGCTAGAAAGGTGGAAGATTTGGGCTCTGGTAAGAGACACCAATGATCCAATTTTCCTCTGTGTAACCACAGCAGTTGCTTTTGGTTACCTGCTTTTGCAGACAGCAGCTGCATTAATCAGCAGGTTCCACTAGTAAAGTGACCCCCCACTGAGTACAATTATGTGATTCCTCTGTCTGTACAGACACCAGCTGAGTATAATCAAATGTTGATTTGTGCAACTGCCAGCTACAGTAAGTGGAGATGGCCCCACCCACTCTCTGCAGACTGGAACTTGGATCCAGCAGCCTCTGGTAAGTACTGCTGCTATCAGTAACTTATTAGGCCTGTTAAAAATGAACTTGGTGTCCTGCAATATGTGGCTTTTGGAGACCTGCTTACAGCCTGGCATAAGCAGCAACAGGTAATGAACATGATCATATTCTGCTCTGAAGTGTACTGAGCTGATCCTTTGCTCACCTGCATTGTAGAAGGTTCTGACTATTTGCTCACCTGAAACCAGCAGCAGAGGCTGAGTTATGGTTAGATGCTCACCCTAATGCAATCGTCCTAGTGGATAACACAATCCTATGTAGAACTGCAATGTACTGAGTTCTGGACATTTGTATACCTGAGAACAATAGCCCTAATGAATGCTGCTATTTGTTCTGTAAGGTGATGTATTGCAGCAATTGCTCTCCTGAAACCAGTAGCCCTTATGAATGCATCCCTGGGCTGGCTGCTAGGCTCTAATATACTGTATGGTTGCTCTAAGCAGCAGCTAATCCAAACTATCTATCACATGTTGCTGTGATTTTATCTTTGCCTTGCAGGATCTAATACAGTGATTTTCAACCTTGTGCCTCCAGCTGTTAAGGAACTACAAGTCCCACAATGCATTTGCCTGACTGTGGCTGTCAGACTCCTTCATTGCATTGTGGGACTTGTAGTTCCTTAACAGCTGGAGGCACAAGGTTTAAAATCACTGATCTAATACACTTACATCTGAGGGGTAGATTCATCAAAGAGTGAAGTTAAGAGTGAAGTTCTGCCACTAGAGGGAAATTCCACAGCTCTCAATTAATTTCTATGGGATTTTTAAATGCGTATTCATCAAAGGGTGAACTTTCACTTCACCCATTGATGAAAACGCCTTGCAAAATCCCTTAGAAATTAATTGAGAGCTGTGGAATTTCCCTCTAGCGGCGGGACTTCACACTTTGATGAATCTACCCCTGAATGTCTTATGATTGCATTCTCCTGTGTTAAGGAACCTAATTGTTTCAATTAGGCATGGAATTGTATCAGGTTAATGTTTTCCCTGTAAGTACTGACGTGGAGTTGATGCTAGGCAAGTTTACTTATTGTTTTCTTATACACACAGCAGGAGCGTCTCAAGCCTCTGTTCTATGGATTACAGGTATTAATTATACAACACAATGTTTGGGACCCTTCTCTGCAAGTTATCCCAATTTTGTGTTGCAATTCACAGTTGACATGACTGTAGGGCCAAAGATCAGCTAGTGCAGAGTCATAGAATAACCTCTGAGAATTGGCTAACTGTATGTGTACCTGAGTAACTTCACCTGACTGTAATCATGTGATCAGCTTCACTACCTGAGTTTCCAGAACTGATCCACTCCTGGATGATGGAGTCAGGTAATAATCCCCGAGAACTGACTAACTGTATGCATACCCGAATAGTCTCAGCTAAAAGTAACAGTTTGCTCCTTATTTCCTGTCAAATAGGCAGTATCATTCAATATCCATAGCTAGAACTTCTGGGATTGGTCAGTGTACTCTGCCAGAGAACAGTTTTGCAGGGTCCTCACAGAGGCCTATATAGAAATCTGCAATGATAACACGTGGGTTAATACATGCTAGCACCATGGCTCTACACCATATTGGTGGTTCCTAAATGATCACTTATGGTGACTCTAAATAAGACTAAGTTGTCTAGTTATCTGATGAGTATGCTTACCCTAAGAAAGCCAATACCTTCAGAATGAATGCTTAACCTTGGGTTAATTGTTGTGTGTAAGTGTTCTGTGTAACAGTCACATGCGTGTGTATTATGCATATGCATGTATTATTTACATGTGGGTGTGTAGATATATATATGTGCATGGGGGTATGTATTTGTATGATTTTACAGGCCCTGACAGAGGCAGTGATAGGCTTGAAAGTGCACAGCTGTCTTTTACTGGCTGAAACTACCCTATATGCATCGTGCCCAGACTAGCAATCTGTGGGTTCTGGCTAATGCCAGTGATGCTGCGTTAGGATGCTATGGAGAGTTGCGGTTTAGTGGGCCGTTGTGGAGTTAATTGGCCCTCTCTGTTCAGTGGTGTAACTAAATGTCAACAGACCCTACAGCAAATTATTTTTTAGGACCCCAAACATGTCCAGGGGTTGACCTCTTTAACTAGCATATATGTTGAGGTTCAGCATCATTTTGGCCCCATGGGGCCCCCTAAATACTCCTTGGCCCCCTGCAGGGTCTGCTTCCAGACACACAAAATTATGCATCGGTGCATACTTCCAATTAGCTTGCTGTCATGACACACATCACATCCCTCTGAGATGACCTTTGTTCAGTTAGTAGGGTGCATAATTACATTTTATTGGTTATTAAATCTTACCCATATAAGAGCTCCTGGCAGTTAGATTGCCATGCTATAAAATATCATGCGTACAGGCTGAACATTGCTGTTTGGAGTAGGAGTCTTTCGTCATACTGCTGGCAAAACATAACATCACTGTGGCCTAAGAGCCAGTTTTGCTCTGTGTCTAAAAGACTTAGCTCCTAGTTATGGGGTTTAGATGTTTCGGGCTAGCTGTTCTTACATACCAAATGGGTATTGATTTATACTGCTAATGATGGAATCATTTGGTGAGTGTTGATTCTTCCCTCTCCTTACATCTGTGTCCTCCCGAAACACCAGTATTGAGCCCGCATCCTCATGGTTACATACCTATGGCTTCCACCCAGGCCTGGACTGAGAGTCAAAATAGGCCCTGGCATTTCAGGTACACAGAGGCCCAATGAGCCCACACAGAGGCCCAAACCAGCCCACTAAATACTGACTTTCTATGGGACCTTATAGCAGCCCCTCTGGCATTTGCCCTAACCCACATATTGCCAGTCCGGGCCTGCTTCCACCCATTCTATTGCTTCAGGATATAATGTCTTAAAGATTGTCTTTATGATTATCTCAGTCTTGTATTATTTGGGGGGTGTGTGCACTTCTCCCACTTCTATTTCATTTATGGACAATTAGGGAAACTAAGTAATCTGTACTGAAATTGTCCCAGTGTCTAGTTCACCTGTACCTATGTGGATAATTCACCTAGACCAGTGCGTATAGTTCACCTGACCAAGTGTGTACGGTTCACCTGACCCAGTGTGTATAGTTCTCCTTAACCAGGATGCATGTTTCACCTTTCCTGGTAGGAGGGCTCACTTTTCTGGTAGGATGGTTCAGCGTTCCAGGTAGGACGGTTCACCTTTCCTAGTAGGTCTAGTTCACTGGACCCAGCAGGTCTTGATCATCTGACAAGAAGGTTCATTCATCAGTAGGTCTATTCTGGTAGATGGGAAGCCTTCTGATGCTTACTGGAACATCCTTATGATCCGTCCAGTCTTAAGTAATTGAGCAATTGTCTACGTTCATCCTCTGCACTCCCAATGGTGGGCAGCCTGATTATCTGTGTAAGAGGATTTGGCTACCTCCAATATAGTCAATGTTAAGAAAACGCTAACACAAAAGGCATATGGTTCTGCTGGAACCATACAATTAATAACCACAATAATTTCATTTATGTTCATAATGTCCCTTGAGTGCTCCGATTTCTAAAAAAATTTAATAATGTTTAAGTGGTGCAACCAGTACTCACAAACACTCCTGAGGACAATAGAAAAAATTGAAACATTTATGAAAGTGTGAAATTGAAAGAGTGAATAGGAGTGATATTGAAATGAGTAGATATTTGCCCAGTCTTGGCAGAATTGTGGGGGTTAAACCAGGCTTTACCCAATATTTGGACCCCGAGGCCAATGCATTAATCACATACCTGTTGGGTGAGGACAACATCAATGGCTTGATGCAGTCTGCTTATTTTTCAGTTAGCCTAAATAATATCTGTCTGAGCCCAAGATATCAGATGGGGATTCTTTAGTGTTGTGCAGGATACAGGGACAACATACCCAAAAGCTGCCGAGAACCCCATGTATGGTTCAAAAAATATTTTTGGACAGGATCCAGTATCTAATAGTTATGGATGGGATCTAGGATGTTGAAACAGAACGCTTTACAAGGACTCATAATTATTTGCATTATCCAAGATACAAAAATATATGAATCCCTTGAAGTCTTTCTTGTATACTATTTTCTGTGTCAGACATCGAATAACCTAGCATTTGCTATTGGAGATGACTACATTATTCTATTTTACAGTGCTGGCGAATACTTTGGTTCTTTAATATATGATATTCTTTGATATTTAAAATATATTTCTTATAGTATGCTGAGCATTGCTTAGCATTTTCTATGCTTAATGGAATAGTAATGCATTTTAACAGGAACATGTCACTATTTCTAAACCTTAAAGCTGTGCCCCCGTCTCTTCTCAGCATACCCCTTACGAACCTGTCTCAATCTTCAACAATGTGCTATGGGGGTAGGACAAAGTTCTCATAGGATGGGTCACTGTATATGATTGTCCTGGAGCCTAATAGAACATTGCCTTGTCACTTATGAAACTGGTCAACTTCAAGCATGTGGGAGACGGACACATGTTAGTAAGGGGTGAGTTGGGCTAAGCAGAGGGGTACTTTCAGCAGAAAAGAATAGTGCTAGGGTTTATGTAGGTACAGTGGCATATTAAAACCTGGAACATGTCACTATCCCTTTAAAAGTCTGTTGCGTGCCACTGGTGACAATAGTTGTAAACATCTCTAATCCTCATTTAGCAGACACAGAGGCTCTGATGGAATATTAGTATGTATGTAAAGCATTGAAGGACCCGCAGAGCTGTACATTAGTGAATAAGCAATGGCACAGTGGTCTATCTACTCCATCCAGTTTTTGCTAAGGTAGGATTTTTTTTCTTTGATGCAGAGTGTGATTTGCAATAATTCAGATCCACTTTGGAATTTACAATTACAAATGAGGTTTAAGTTTTGCACAGTATGAAGTAATGAATTCCTCGAAAATGATGCCATGCATAGAGAAATAGCTGCATTGACTTAATTGAGAAATATAATGTTTAAACCAGAAAATTAAAATAACCACCTCAGTCACCCACACTGCATTAACTTTTAAGCAATTCTGAAATAATGTTTTGTGCTTCACCCACCATGACATGATATTCACAACATTACATTGGAAACTGGTAAACCGTACTATTATAACAGAACTTAACCTGCCGCTGACAGTTGTGTCCATGCTTTCTGGAAATGATGGAAACTTTTTCCAACAACTGCCAAGATGCAGGAAATGTTAAGTGTAATAAAAAGGATAATTTTACCACTTTGAATCCTGTCCATCACCGCATTCATGAGGGGTAGATGAAGGCACATAGGCTTGACTGCTCCTCCTCCTTGATTAAATATGTAACTCAAATTCTTTTTTTTTTTTATTAAAACATTAACCTGTTTATAAGTATCAGTTGTCAATTATATATTGCTTGACCTTCCTCTATGCCTTATGCAGGATATTACTCTTACTTTCCATTCTACACTTCCAAGATGCCACTGCTCTCTCTACATTCCCCCTCCCTCCTAACCATCTGCCAGTGCTTGGGCAGGAGTATCAGTTGCCTCATTCTTGCACATAAAGAAGATTTTGGCGCGATACAAAGCTTGCCTCAATAACAGTGTCCACAAAAATTGCAGCTGCCTGCTTGATTTGATTGACTAAAATAAATCAGATTGAAATAATTTAAATAGTGTAAATAAATGTATTTTGTTGACTGACATCATAAAAAAGGATCTTTAATTATTTCATGGGGTGGCAGGTCCCCTTTATCGCTTGACCTGCCAAGTACCTACATGATTCACAGGAAAGGGCTTCTCTCTGCAGTAGCGGTGCTTGCTGCCAGTCCGCCTATTATTTTTTTTTAAATGCTTTATACTTTGACCTATGTACATTGGCTATAAAACTGTTCAGAGGACCCCAGGCGTTCATATGTAGGGTGTTTGATCTTAGTACTTAATAGTATGTGGGTGATAAGCTGCTGCAAGGTGGAAGCTTGAGCTGTTTTTTGTAAATGTCACCAAAATCAAATTTAGGAAAGGTTTGTGGCTTGGGGCTTTGGAGTAGAACAACATGTATACCGAATTTGGATTTGGGGTAATGTGTACTTTCTTAAAATATGTTTTCTGAAGAGAATGTACTTTTTTATACCTTTGCCCCCCCCACCCCAAAAAATGCTGTAAATGTGTGATTTTGCAGTACCTGAAATCACAGACCATATGGGGGTGTCTTCATTTGTTTATGTAAACCTATACATATTGGATATGTCATTCATGTTAGGGGTGTTTCATCTTGGTAGCTAATAATATGCAGGAGATAAGTTGCTGAAAGTTGGAAGATTTCAGGTGATCTTCAGAAATGTCACCAAAATTTAGGAAAAGGTTGTGGCTTGATGCTTTGGAGTAGAAAGACATGCATACACAATTTGCATTTGGGGGAAGGTGTAATTACTGAAAATATGTTTTGTTTTCTAGGGTGAACTTACTTCTGTCTACCATTGCCCGACAAAAAATGATGCAAATGTTTTCATTTTGCAGTATCTGGAATTGCAGGACTGATATCTCGAATGGGGGTGTGTAGCAGAGTGAGGTTCTACTGAAGGAGCAGCTGGGTCTGATTAGCCTCAGGTGGCTAATCAATACTCCTTAAAACCCAGGCTGGTCAGTCTCTAAAAAACTAGTTGGGAGAGACACTGAAAGAGTGTCTAGGATCTTGAAACAAAGGATCCTATGTGCCTGTGCACACACAGGCACCGCATGGAAGGTCTGTAATTTGAATGCCTATTAGTTATTATTGAACTTATACTGCTGCCAAAAGCAATTTTTTTGTTATTTGGAAAGAAAGCTGCCTTTGTTTTTGATGGCAGCCATTTTACTTTGAGACTTTTACTGTGGGAACCTGTTGTAGGGTGCCTTCATTTTTGGGCTCCTAGATGCCACATCCTTATGTAAATGTATAAATATTCTTATTTAAGGTGTTTAAATCTGGTACCTAATAGCATGAAATGGGAGAAATGATGCTGTATGATGGAAGAATCTGTTCTGATGGTTTCATCAGAATCTGTTCTATTCAATATATATTTGGTATTGGCATGTTCTAGAACTTTCCAAATCTGTTTTCCCATTCATATAATAGTTTCTGATATGTGTTTATTATTGGAAACTTGACTTTTTTTAGATACTTAAAGGGGTTGTTCACCTTTGAGTTGACTTAGTATGATGTAGAGTGGTATTCTGAGACAATTTGTAATTGGTTTTCATTTTTTATTATTTGTGGTTTTTGAGTTATTTAGCAGCTTTCCTTTTGCAGTGTCCGCAATCTGGTTGCTAGGGTCTAATTTACCTTAGCAACCATGCATTGATTTGAATGAGAATATGGAATATTAATAGGATAGGGTCAGGAAATAAAGATGAATAATAAAAAGTAGCAATGACTATAAAGGTGCAGCTTTAGAGAGGATTTGTTTTTTGAGGGTGTCAGTGACCCCCTTTTGAAAGCTAGAAAGAGTCAGGAGAAGGAGACAAATAATTCATAAACCCCCCCCCCCTCCAAGCACCAAATCGACTGGCTGTGAAAAGGGTGAAAGGGTAACTTTAGATCATGCTATATTGCTTCATCCATCAAAACAAACTGATTCATACAAATACCATTTCCAAATTGAAAGATATCTTATAAAATGGCAGGAATACTAAAATAGGTTTACACACATGAAAATGTATTAATAAATACTTATGGTCAAAATAAGCTGCCTCATGGAATGTTTTAAAGGTTCACTTCTTTAGAACTTAAATAATCCAATAGCACGGTCTTACAAATACTTTGCCGTAGATAATTTAACCTTTCTGTGACGTGGTGGCTCTTTGGTTTTTTAGCAGAAGAGGAATCTTCTTTAATAGATCCTTTTAATAGTATCCTTTTGTGTGTCCTGGTCAGCTCTTTGGTCAATGTTCTCTTTCATATGTTCCCGTGTTCACTAGAAATACAGAAATTATGTAGCCAGCACTATGGTCTTTTTACGCAGGCACTGTAGAGTTAATGTTCTATGGTACTTAATTGTACAATAATACAAACATAAAAAAAATAAATAAATAATCCATTTAAAACAAACAGTAACATTTGGAAATGTTGAAGAAACGGTATGTTTGAAAATCTACTGCTTCACGTATGAAGTGAGCTGCTCTGCAATGAATAGATACCCTCTAGGTGCATTCGATTGGCCCCAGGGTATTTATTTTGGCAACTGTAGATGGCGTACAGTAGCCAATTCAGTTTGCAGGTTGGGTCGCAATGCATTGGATTATAGTGACAGGATGCTACTGCGATTCTCTTCATAGTGTCGAGTCATTTCCTCTAGTTCTTTATTAGCATCTATTACCTGTGTATGTGGAAAAAAAAAAAAAAATCATACAATTGTAGACTTTCAGTTAAGAGTACAACTGGGTCTGCAGATTTCCAGTCATTATATGCTTCTTTTGGCATTAAAGGAACAGTGCTGCCAAACATGACATATTTATACACACACACAAACAGATATTTATGGCAGTGGCTGGGGAACAAAACCCCTGAAAACACCTTCCCCTTAGACCATTTGTTTTTAACAATCTTGCTATAGATTTTTTTTCCTGTAAATACTTTTAAATTTTTAAGTGTTCAATTGCTGTTTAAAACTCCTCTTTTTTCCAGACATAACACAACAGAAATGTTAAATTAAGCTGAAATTGTACAGTAGGTACAGGGACTGCAGCAAATATTTTAATATACTATTCAAACCCATTCATAAACCAGTGCAGTTTATGAAAACAGCGCACAGGCCCCTAGCACCCATTATGCTACTTTTAAGCAGGTTCTCATGTTATTTTAGCATACACACTTATGGAAGTTTTACATACATGTTTTACACTCAAGTGAAATGCTGAATTATTTAGCATGCTTTGTATAAACCAGTGCTTTATAAATATTTAGTTTTGTTCAACTTATATATGATTCTTTAGTAATATTCACAGACACATTTAAGAGCAAAAAAAAAAAATGTGATAAAGGTGTAAGTCTGTGTATATGGACTGTGAAAAGCAGTTTATTTCTTATGGGATATTTGTTCTCTGTATCCATATTTTTGCAAAATCTTATGAGAGAAGAGAGGATTTGGAGATTAAACTATTTTTAGCAACTTGCCAAAATATAATAATTAGATCTTCTGAATTTTAAAATTATCAATTTTTTAGCTCTGAAAATCAGTATCTGTCGGTTTATAATTTCTGCATTCCTGACTTTGACTCCAAAAACTGTTTTTAAAGTCAGTTATGTAAAAGTGATTAACACACCTAAAGGTGTCCTGACACCTGTTACTACATGGTTTCAAGAGTAATGGTGGCCATACACTATAAGATCCGCTTGCTTGGCAAGGTCACCAAACAAGCTGATCTTTCCCCAATATGCCCGCAATATTGAGTTAATCCAAAAGTTTAGACCTAAGGCCAAACAATTGGATTGTACAAAGGAAATGGGTGCAGACGGGTTGTAGGACTGCATCAACTAGGCAATGCGGTCCTCGATCACAGGAAAAATAAAACCTGTCTGGCCAATTTTTTTTTTTTGCCAGATATCGATCAGGGAGACCCGTTGGAAGCCCCACACATGGGCATCTGCCTGTTAAAACCACCTTAAGGCCCAGAGAAAAGAAAGGTATAAACAAACAGGGCTTTGAATTTCATTTTAAAATAACTTTCAAGTCATTGAAAAAATTGTGAAAGCACTGATAATAAATTGACCCCTCTGTCAAAAAAAAGAGCTTTACACGTACAAGCACAGGCGCTGGCACTGGGAAGGACGTCTGTTTAACTAACCAGTCTTCATAGAGATTGTGGATTGCATACAGATATTCCTGTTCAGAAACGAAAGACAAGCCAGTTCAGTGGGGGAAAAACAGCTGCATTCATAGTGAATAAGAAACACAAGTTGAAAGCAGTCTACTACCATGCTGCCACTCTATGCTGTACCTAAAAGAATTCTTGTGAATGGAAAGTGACCTTAGCTATTTTTGTCTATTCTCGTATTTAACTCGTATTTCCTACTTCTTGTTTTAAGTCTTTAGTGTGCAGCTAGTTTGTCTTCCAGTTACGCTCCAGTTACATCTAAAACAGTGTGACCCTTTTCATTTGAAAAAGAAGAGGAAAGAAAAGCAAAGTAAGTGAACAGACTTTTTGGAAGATACTCCATAGAAGCTATTAGATAAACTGTCTCCCACATAGACGCTTTTCTTCTCGCTTGTGTGGGGGTCAGAATGTCTATAGATGCCAGTCACTTTTATTAAGTCTCTTTAAAGCTCACTACTGGAGTTTATCAAATTGGTGACATTGTATAAGCAACTAGATAAATTAAGAGAAGAATAAAAAAAAAAAATGTAGTCTGACATCTGTATTAGGCAAGGTATGTACTAGGGATGCACAAATCCACTTTTTGGATTTGTCCAGACTCCAGAATTCTTTGTGAAAGATTTGGGTGAATACCAAATACAAATTTGCATATGCAAACCAGTGACAGGGAAGGAAATACGTGGTTAAAAATGTTTGCTTCCTTGTTTTGTACTGAAAAATCACATGGATTTACTGATTTGGTTCAGCTAGGCACAAGGATTCGCCTGAATCTGAACCCTGGTAAAAGGCTGTGCAATCAATACATATATACTTCAACTCCTCATTTTATGGTACTCCTGACTCAAACGCCTCTGTTTTTGAAGGAACAGTAAGACCAAAAAATAAATTATTTCAAAGAAATTAAAATATAATATACAGTTGCTATGCATTGGTAAAACTTTTGCATCAGACAGACTACTATAACTTATATAAACGAGCGGTTGTGTGGCCATGGGGGCAGCTCTGTCCAATACAATGGTGTTTTATATATTTGTTATGTAATCTGTGCAAACACATGGCTTTTAACAGCACATGCTAACAGTATATTATATGTTAACTACTGTAAAATGTAAACATTTTTGATGCTACTTATGTTATGTACGCCATACAAGGCATTTTATCACTGCCACTTGTCACTTCTGTAATTCTAAACCAAAACTAAAATCAAAGTTAAGCTACATAAACCAAAAACAATTAATATATTAATTGAACCTGGCCTATAGTTGTAGAATAGCTGTTAAATACAAACCAAAATTAACTAAAGTATTGTTCTTAGAAACAGAATTACTTCTGTCCTATCCTACTTTATTCTAATGCATTAAGGTTATTCAGAACATTTTTGGCAACTCCAGATACCCAAAATTGCTTCAGACTCCACAACTCTACTAAAAAGGCTGAATACTGGCTGGATGCCGAACCAAATCCAGGTTTTGGTGCATTTTTATTACTTACATGTGTGGTAATGAATCACATTCAAGAGTATTTTCTAGAGAATGGACATTATGAGTTGGAATAAGACTTGGGGACAAATTGTGTCAAACAAATGTCATTCCTCTGAACAAGTAGGAGCTTGGACATAGGGAGTTGCAGTAAAGTTGTACAGTAGGTAAACTGTGTAAAAATTATCTTACCAGTGGTATAACTCTCTCCTCTTCTCTACACCTCTTCTTTAGTCTCTCGTAACATGTTTCCGGAGATGTCTGCAGATAAACTTTTAAAGAAGGAGAACAGGGCAATATTTATACACTTGTTTTTTTTTCACAATTTAATAGTACATATTTTTGTTCTTTACATATTTCTGTGAAAGTGACGTTGCAAAGTGTATAAACAAATATTTGCGAAAGGCATGGGGTAGACAAGCTACCTTGTCAGACACTGTGGTAAGCTCGGCAGAAAACATTTCCTTTTCCTCAATATTATTGTAATTATTCTAAGCAACTTTGTAACTGGTCATTTGTTGGTGTTTTTGTTATTCTTTACAGTTTTAAATTGGCCATCCTTCTTATTCTGTCTGCTTGTAACTTGCAATTGTTGCAGTCCCCAGAAACCACAAATCAAATTAAATGTGATGCTGTAATTTTGCTACTCTTATTATTGCTTATATTTCCGTTAAAGCCCTCTACTATTCATATGAAGTCCTAGCAATCAAATTCCAGGTCTAATAGCTGCACAGCAACTTTATACAATGTAGAATACAAAAAGCTCCAAAAAAGGGTAACCAGTTGCAAATTCTTGGCATATCACTACAGTAAAAAAATATTCTAAAATACAGAGTGCTGCATCTTTTGAAAATGAAATGGTAACCACAATCCGATTAGGATGGGCTAGTATAGCATTTTAACATTCAGTAGAAAGCATACTTAAAAAAACTAAACTTGTTCCCAACCCTGACAATTTATAATCCAGTGAGGCACAATCTATGAGCCTTTCATAAACTGTCAGATCCACTCATTTGGCAAAGTAGCCAAATAAGTGTGTCTGGGTCTGTTGTGGCCACTCACACCCTGGTCCAAATCAGGCTGATCCAGTCATTGACCCATCATACAAAAGGGCCCATCAGATGAGTAATAAAAAGTAGCAATATCATAAATTTGTAGCCTTACAGAGCATTTGCTTTTAGAAGGGGTCAGGGACTCCCATTTGAAAGCTGGAATGATTCAGAAGTCAGCAAATAAATTAAAAACTATAAAAAAGAAAAAATGAAAGCCAATTGAAGAGTTGCTAAGAATTGGCCATTCTATAACACACTAAAAGTAAACTTAAAAGTCAACCACCACTTTATCATGTCATTCTTGTGTTTTACATTAGACTGTAAGCTCTTTTAAATTGGGCTCTCTAAACATCCTGTTTCACTGTGTAAACTTTTGCTTTTAGTTGTTAAGTACCTGTACCCATATGTTATTACTGTATAGCACTGCAGTATATAGAAACTACTGTTTATATGTGAGCAAAAAGGCAAAACAGAAATTGAAACATGAAAATAACACAGGTACAGCTAATACATCACAAGGAGGGCATTACCGATTAAATCAACTGAAGTGTCTGTGTTCTTTACAATCCACTCAAACCACTCTGTTAAAATGGCATAATCCACTTCCGGCATTTTTCTGCTGTACAATACCAAAAGAAAGGGTGTTAATTGAAAGATTATGCCGTGGGACTAAATTCCCGTTGGTTAGGATAGCTTCTGTGTATGGCAATAAGTATGTGCAGAGTGCTAATATACTTATGAAGTTTGTTGGCTGTGATAGATATTGCCTGAAATGAGAGAGTATTTTATAAAGACACAGACTATCCATCCCTATTGATGTCTGATATGAAGCAAAAAAAAAAAAGCTTAATGCATGTGTCCACATTTGAGTCAGACAGCAAACGGGTACAAAATGTTGTATAAGAAGCGAAAAAAAGGAAGTACTCTGCTTAATCACTCATATAAAATTGGTCATATGCTAGATTACTTTTATTTCTAATTACCCTTTAGGTGATTTAATTTCAATAGAAAGTTGCAATACTGCAATTAAAAAAAACCCTTGAACCAATTACTTGTAGGTTTATACAGTGCAAATGTGATATTAATTTTGCTGAATTTAATTAATTGCTAATAACAAAGTGCAAAGCAATGATGATTCCTTCAATTCATTAATTACTAATAGAATCAATTACCTTATACCAAAATTCATTAATTTATAAAGTGCAGTGCTATCAATAATCAATGATTAATTTTGATTACAATTAATCATAAATTCATTCATTCAGTTTAGAAAAGGGCAGAATTAATGATTGGCTCCCAATCAAATTAAGACCAATATTAGATATAGTCATTAGCTTACTTAGCTGATCCCTCTTAATTTTTTAAGAATAAATTAAAGTGCTGTTGGTGCTAGTTAATTATAATCAGATAAATAGAAATAATTAAAATAACCACAATAAATAGGATAAGATTAAAAATAATCAATGCTCCAGTTCATGAAAGGAAAAGGGAAATGGAAGAGAAAGAGAGGTGGAGTTGTCCCAATATTCTGCTACCTAATTAGTTTCTAGCCTGGGACACCACAAAGATTGAGAAGGCAGAGCACCCAGGACTGTGGTCTCAGTGTTTACCTAACTCTGTAGAAGGCTATTTTACCCTACAAAACCACAAATCCATGGACTCTTGACAGATAAGTTGAAGAGAAGAATTAGGTTGTGAGCTGAACAATTCCCACCTCCCCGCCAGTATTGAATTCGTTAAGTTAAGGCTAAGGATGTGTAATTATAAAAAAGGTGTAGTTCTGGCCAAACACAAGAAAATCAACTTTACTTACCTTTGATACAAATTCTCAACAAAGATATACTTTGCACTGTAAATTGACCTTTCCATCATTTTAACAGGTGAGACCTACAAATAATTGTGAAGATGTCAGTATCAATTCAGAAAGTACTACACTTAAGCCATAAAAGTATAACTCCGCTTAAACGGAATCAGAAAACACACTGAAAAGTTGTGATTAGAGGCAAAAATGAAGTGTCCGCATAATGTAACCTACCTTGGGAAGGAGACAGATCGAATTCAGGGAAAGGCTGTCAGGCAGATTTTGTCTTACTTTTGACTTACTCCATTACCAAAATGCCCTAAGTGAGTCTGGGCTGGAGTTGGTTACTGTACCTTCCAAACTACTTTATATAGAAGGAAATTTAAAAATAAAAAAAAAAAGGGATTTTTTGGGGGATATCATGGAAAGCATTTTTTTTTTTTAAATGTTCCAAAATTGTAGCAGACTTTATACCGCTTTATGCACCCCTCCCAAACTTACTGATGGAATGGTGTGAATATCCAACATGGTGAGCTGAACATACGTCTGCAAAGTTAAGCCCCACTTGATAGGATCTTGATACATTAAACCCTAAAAATAAAGTATATTATGGGTCCATCATATTAAAGAAAACAGTAGAAATCATTTTAATATCTTTAATAAAAATAAAGAATGTAAGGGTCCTAAACCCTAAAAAAGTAATGTACATTGAGGGAAATGTAAAGTAGCAACCTTCATTTACTTAGAAATAAAATTAAATAAAATCTAGAAACACTACCTTATATGACAGCAAGTTTACTGAGGCAGCAATAGCAAACGTTTCAATATTCACAGATTCCAAAAATTGGTTGTGATAAGGGGTTCAACAACAGGGAGTAGCTTTCAAAGAAAGTTACCTTTTGTACCAAATATAATGAAGCAAGTAGTGATTTAAAAAGAATTATATACAAACACTGGCATCTGTTTGAAAACCATTAGTGTGCTTTAGAAAATCAAAAACTATAAAAGTAGGGATGTAACGAATCCACTATTTTGGATTCTACCGAACCCCAGAATCATTACCGAAAGATTCAGCCGAATACCGAACCAAAACCTAATTTGCATATGCAAATTATGAGTGGTAAGGAGAAAACCTTTTTTACTTCCTTGTTTTGTGACAAAAAGTCATGTGATTTCCTTCCCTGGCCCTAATTTGTATATGCAAGTTAGGGTTCGGTCAGGCAGAACGATTCGGCCGAATCCAAATCCTGCTGAATCCCGAACTGAATCCTGGATTCAGTGCATCCCTACTATAAAGAAGCTTTGTATGATTGGAGTACCAGCCACATATAAGAGTGGTGATCTACCGAGGTTAAGACAAAGTGAAACCTTTTGGATATTTTAAACAGCATAGCCTACAACAGAACTGGTGATGTTATTTAAAATAATTTTTATGCCAGTTTTATATGGTTTATAGCTGTGGTTTTAAAATGTATGTTGCTATTATGCTGGTTATTATAGTATGCTTTAGGTATTATTTTTTAGAATTCTACATTTATATAATTTGAGTGATATTTTGTGACACATTCATGAGTAGCCATGGTGATTGAACACAATCACATTGGGGCTATAGGTAGGAGGAGAAGCACATGGAGGATTGGAGTTATTTTGCCCTGCCTAGAGAAGATGTGTACAATTTCCTGGATCCTTGTGTGAAAGAGATGCTTGGCTTGGGGAAGAGCGATCTATGATGTCCACAGCCACATGCACCATGTGCAAGGTACCACATGATTAGGTAGACCAATGGGGATTCGGCTAAGAGAAAGGACCACATGGGGGGAGGCATGGTGTTTGTGTTGCAAGGGTAATCATATGAAAATGGCACATATACTCCTGAAGAAGGAATATATATTGTGGAATTGGACTGAACATTCATTCAATGCTGTTTTAAATTCATATCCTGTGAGTATACCCAGTTGGGAGCTCTTTTATTAATTAAAAAGCTATACTTTACTAAATGGCGTGCCTATCTTTGGTTTGTCCACGGTTGTGAAGATTGAATGAGCTGTGTTTGGCCTATATACTTATTAAACCTGGTGCGTAGGTATTGTGTCTACCTTTATTAGTGGGGTTATCATCCTGACAGTGGATGTGTTTTTGCACTTTTGACCGAGCACTTGCTTATCTTGATATTCTGCACCAGGAGATTTCTTGTTTGCGCTTCCCCACAGACTATATTTTCAAGCCTATGTGTTAGTCCTGCAAGATGGACAAGGTGCAATCAAGCTGTAAAATACAGGGCCGATTGGACTTTTCTGCTTTTAATAGGGAGTAGCTTTCTCCTGAGTTTCCTTCTCTGTCAAGGTTTTACAACAAGAGTGGCCTTTCAAGAGCATAGAAACACCCTGTGTTTTATTATCTCATGTGAAGGACGGGGAATTTGGCTTAGAAGGAACAAGGAAACAATAATATATTACAATAAAATATTTGTAGAAGGAGGGAACGATGGGGGTTTGTTTTGTGTATTTGATACAACAACTATATACTGGGATCATTTGAAAGGAATTTGGATTATCTTCCCATACGAGTTCTTTATATTTCTATTGCTACACAAACAACTGGTTGCATTGTCATAATTGGGCTTCTAAGCAATATATCCAATAATATGCAATATCTTCAGAATGATAATTGTATTATTTGATCAAGACAAACACTTACAAGTGGGTTATGGCCACGGACACTTCTCCATTTAGCTACAGGTTCCTTGAAAACCTTAAAAAGAAAAAAAAAACTGCAAACATATGTAGATTATACATTGTATTACTTGCCTCTAAAATTCAGTAGGTATTACCTATTCTGGAATGGACCAATGGTGGTAGATAGTGAACAGCCATGGTGTTGATTCAACAATAGGCGTTTTTGTTGCTCGTGACAAATTGTTTGTACCAATCAACTCCTATCAATATCTTTTTAATCCAATTGCACACTGAATGTTTTGCTTATTCCCATCTGACTGTATTAGGGTAAGGTCACACTGGGAGATTCAGCGACTAATCTTTGGGGCAACCAATCTTCCCAAACTGCTTCCCCTGTCTTACACCTGCTAGAATGAAAAATTGCCTATGGCATGGCACTCGCAGCACTTCGTTTTCTGAAGTTTCCTCGTGAGGCAACTTCTGAAAATTAAGCTCAGCAAGTGCCAAGCCGCAGGTGATTTTTCATTCTAGCAGGTGGAAGACGGGGAAACAGTTGCCCACCGGGCGACAATCTCCCTGAATCTCCCAGTGTATCCTTAACCTAAGGAACTGCGATAATCTGCTTTCTTATATTTAGATAACCATCTATTCTATTTTAGAAAGCCGTTTGTAAGCAGCTGTTCTCTTCAAGCCAGCTGCAATAGTCAAAACAAAATTTGTCACTGGCCACGGGGAAGGCTGACTGCTCCCTGTGGCTTTTTTTTTTTTTTAACATTTTATTTGCCAGATACTTTAGCAGCCTGTTACATTCCATTAATATAGCCTCCACATGATTATAATAATTGGTGTTTTTATTAGATGAACCAAACAATTACTGTTGAATGAAGGACCTATAAGACAAGGCTGTATACCATTGTTCTTATCCAAATCAAATACATATTGCTCATCGACAAATCTTCTCTACTGCAGGCAACAAATCTCCCCAAATACCTTTCTATCCACAAGAATACAATCGCCGGCAGGATACCACACAAATCATGTGTATTCTTGTTAGTTGGAAGGAATTTGGGGAGATTAGTCGCCAGCAGTAGAGAAGATTTTTGCTGGACTCTGCCACCACCCTAAAACAACATTATAGTGGTGCTTTATCAAGTGAAAAGAACATGCAAGCATGGAGGTCATATAACTACATTCATATTCAAGAAAATTGGTGGAAAAAGAGTTGAGGAAGGAGAGACATTTATAAAGTGTAATCCTAGGGCCAGACGATTATGGATTCTCGACAGGTGGAACATTTGCTGCCCTGCTTACTCCTGCTTGAGTAGGAGCAAAGGAGCGGATTCTCGGCCTGTGGATAATATAAAATTGTCTGGCCCTAGCCTAATACTAATAAAGGTATGGGTATGCAGAATGCTTGAGACCTGCAGTTTTCTAGATAAGATATCTTTTTCTGTAATTTGGATCTTCATACCTTAAGTCTACAAGAAAATCACGTAAAAACATTAAATAAACTCAATAGGCTGGTTTTGCTTCCAGAAAGGATTCATTTTTAAAAACTTGGATTATTGGATAAAATGGAGTCTATCGGAGATGGCCATTCCATAATTTGGAGCTTTCTGGATATTGGATTTTTAGTTAACCGATCCCATACCTGTAAGGCAAACAGTAGACATACTGCAGCAGAGTGCTAATTAAACGGAGATAATTAAATACTTTCAAACCAGATATATAGGTTGAGAGTTGATGAGTCCCTGATAAAGGTCCATCCCAGAAATAGTTTAGGAGTTAAAACGGTACACATAAATACCTCAAGATCTGGAGTATTAGAAAAGTAATCCAAGCAGCTTGTTTTTCCACTTGCAATGTTCCCTTCCACACAAATCTGATCAAGGGAAAAGAAAGCATTACAGCAAAAAAGGAATAGAACTATGGATGCATTAAAGGGGTGGTTCACCTTTAAGTTAACTTTTAGTATGTTATAGAATTGCTAATTCTAAGCAACTGGTCTTCATTATTGGTTAAGAGTTTTTGAATTAAATGCATTTTTTCTGATTCTGTCCAGCTAAAAACATATTTTATGCAAGGCTACACATAGTTATTGCTACTTTTTATTACTCCTCTTTCTATGCAGGCCCTCTCCAAATCATAGTCCAGCCTTATTGCTGAAACTGCAAACTGGAGAGCTGCTGCATTAAAAAAAAAAAAAGCTAAAATAAATCAAAAACCACAAATAATAAAAACTGAAAACAAATATCACTCTCTACATCATACTTAAAGTATATTTAAATCAATTATTTTTGGTTTTGGATAAACGTTCTTGTAACAGTTTCCCCCACAGACTGCAAGAGAACTCAGAATCCACAACTCATGTCAATCAGATCCTTGGTTGCCTGCATCATAGATTCTAAAGCCAGCGGCATATCTAAAGACTATGACATGACCGGTGACGGAATGGGAAAGGAAAACATTGTATGACAAAAGTCAACGTGAAAATACACGACTTCAGGGGATTAAAACCTACAATATCAACTACTTACTACAGTGCTCTTCTCTCTGGTTTTAAGACCATTACCTAAAAGAGAAAAAGGAAATGTAATATCTGGGCTGGACACAAGACTGAAGACACAGGTATAGGCAGAATGTAAGCGATTATTATGCACTAACATGTAACATCTATTTATAGTGGTGGTGAGTATAAGGAGCAATTAACCATTGAGTACCTGCACTCCCCGGACAGAATATTCCTCTCCGCATGATGATGATGATGCTGCTGCTGCTGCACAAACTGCTCGCTATTCTTCTAAGAGTCGGTGCAGTGGTTGCGCCAAGGTTAAACCCTGCTAGAGACTCTGCTCTTTGTATTGAGCGGCTGAGACGCATGCATGCCCGGGCAGCTAGTGGAACTGACATGCTAATAATCACAGTGCATCATGCTTATTGTACTTCCGGGAGTCCGGGACTATATCAAGCGTCATACAGCGCCGGCTGCTAATAGGCTGCGGAGAGGAGGAACCTGAAGCGCTGGGCGTGGTGAAGCGATTGATTCAAGCTGAAACTTGCAGGTTTATGTTGCAGTCATGCAGTGTATGTAGCCGCTAGGATAAGATATCCGTAAAAGTGAGTGAGACGCTGCTGCATTCAAGCTTGCAACGTGGAAGCGTGTGAGATGACGTCCCGTGTGATACACGTACTCTCGGAAGTTTTCTTTAGTTCACAAAGTTTCGTCTCATATTGTTCCTTATACTTGGCAGATAAAGTGGGTGATATCCAGGAGGACTGGACTGCAATTCGAAATGGGTCCTGGCAATGGCGTTCCAACTACACAGAGGTCCAAACAGCCCCCACCAGGCCCGGACTGGCAATCTATGGGTTCTGTCAAATGCCAGAGGGGCTGCTACAAGATGCCATAGAAAGTGACTATTAAGTAGGCTGTTTGGGCGTCTATGTAGTAGGAATGGCAGGCCCTATTTTTTAATCCCAGTCCAGTCCTGGTCCCCACCATCGCTTTTCCATGTCATTTTACAGTAGTACCTTTGACCCACAGATTGCCAGTCCGGGCCTGGTTGTCTATCAACCTTTATTATACCTCACCGAAGTGTAGGGACTAGGGTTGCCACCTGGCTGGTATTTTACCGGCCTAGCCGGTATTTTTGATGGTTGATCCCAATGTTATTAATAGGAAAAAAAGATAAATATATAGCAAGGCCGGTATTTTTTTCCAGAAAAGGTGGCAACTAGGGACTAGGGTTGCCACCTTTTCTTGGAAAAAATACTGGCCTTCCCATATATTTATTTTTCCTATTAATAACATTGGGATCAACAATCAAAAATACCGGTCAGGCCGGTAAAATACCAGCCAGGTGGCAACCCTAGTAGGGACCCGTATGGTTAATGTGTCCCTGTGGCTTTAAAGGGTTTGTATACTCAAGTGTAAAATTTCATTTTTCACATTCTAAACTGATACATTTAATGGATACATTTCTTATCTTTGTCCCTGCTGAACAGAATCTCTGGGTTTCATTACAGGCAGCTGTTAGAATTGAGTTGCTAATACTCCAGAGATGTTGCTGTGAAATGTATAAATTAAATGTTGCAAAATTGTATCAGGTTAGAGTCTGCACCTGAATAACTGAGCTGCCAGACTCAAACACCAGAGACACGAACATTCAACTTTAAAGGGGTGGTTCACCTTCAAGTTAACTTTTAGTATATTGTAGAAGGGCCAATTCTAAGAAACTTTTCAATTGGTCTTCATTATTTATTTTTCATAGTTTTTTAATGATTTGCAATTTTCTTCTGTTTCTTTGCAGCTTTCAAATGGGGGTCACTGACACCATCTAAAAACAAATGCTCTGTAAGGCTACAAATGTATTGTTATTGCCACTTTTTATTATCATTATATTCAGTCCCTCCCCTATTCATATTCCAGTCTCTTAGTCTAATCAATGCAGGGTTGCTAGGGTAATTTGTAGCATAGAAACCAAACTGCTGACACTGCAAACTAGATAGCTGCTGAATAAAAAGCTAAATAACTATAAAATCATAAAAAATGAAAACCAACTGGCAATTGTCTCAGAATATCACTCTCTACATTATACTAAAAGTTAACTGAAAGGTGAACAACTCCTTTAAACTTAGATTTTGGGAAAACAGTAAAAGATAAATAATGTAAAGTAATTGAAAAAAGTCTTTATTTCTGTGGAACAATTTGAAAACACCTGAATAGAAAAATGTGTTTGGAAGGTGAACAACCCCTTTAAGTCCATGCATTTCCTGATCACCCTAGTTGCCAAGCAGATGTAGGATTGCCAACTTTTCTTAAAAAAAAATACCAGCCTACCTATATATTTACCTTTTTTTCCCTATTAACAACATTGGGATCAACCATAAAAAATACCGCCCAGGCCGGCAAAATACTGGGCTGGTGGCCCAAGTATTGCTACTTGTACTTTACATATCCCAGATATTGGCCAAGAGGTGCTGTGACCAGTTCCTGTCACAGAATGGTACAGTGAGTGAGAAGGGGTGGATCTTCCTCTTTGGCTTCACCGGGTTGCCATGTTGAGGGGTTTATAGCCAGCTTGGGCTACTTTCAAAATGTAGTGGCGTGTTATAACAGTCCAAACTTACGGATTTTTGAAACTAGTTTTGGAAGTTTCTGCACCCCGTTTTTTGGATGCGCAAAGTGACGACAGAGTTTGTGGCTTGCCCCAGCTGTGTAAAAGAAAGAAAGAGAGACTGGCCCGCGGTGAGTGTGACCTACTGCAGGCAGTCTGCGTGTGATGGGTTGTGCTGCATCTGTGTAGTATGAGCCACCATTGTTTAAGTTAAAGGGTAGGTTCACCTTTAAATCAACTTTTAGTATGTTATAGAATGGCCAGTTATAAGCAACTTGGTCTTCATTATCTATTTGAAATAGTTTTTGAATTATTTGCCTTATTCTTATGACTCTTTCCAGCTTTCAGATGGGGGGTCACTGACCCCATCTGAAAACAAATGCTCTGTACGGCTACAAATGTATTGCTATTGCTACTTTTTATTACTTGTCTTTCTATTCAGGCCCTCTCCTATTCATATTCCAGTCTATTCATTTCACTGTATGTTTGCTAGGGTAATTTAGACCCTAGCAACAGATGGCTGAAATTTCAAACAGAAAGTGTCGCCATTTTCTGCTTTTAAACACAGGGTGGGTATGTTTTGTTGTTATTTCTTGAGAAAGGTCCAGACTGGACTGAAACATTGACAAATAAACTTCACTTTTTCATCTCACTATGAAGTCCTGGAGTGCGTCATTCCTTGGAATATGAATATATATATATATATATATATAATATACCACCTGCAAAAATAACCGCACTCCAGGAAACTTTATCCAGTGAAAAAATATATTTAAAAGAGTTGTTTCAACGTTTCGGCACCTCAACCCGTGCCGTCGTCAGGAAAGTGAATCTTATGCAACAGTGCTCACATTAAATACATCAATTGTCGCCAAACACAATGGTATGACGTCATCAAACCGTGACAAACATGTATACATTATAAGTGCATAAAGTCAACGATCGGAAGTGTCAATTAAAATGAATAATGTCATAGCAAACATGTGTCAATCATTGCGGCACATCAGTAAAAAAGATCTAGTTCCCATGCAAAATCGTAATACATTTGTAGTGTATCCTCAAGCGTGCCCCCCCATTGGTCCTCCCTCTCTGTAAATAAACTAAAAATATCAATGGTCTCCGTCAGTCGGCCGACCAAAACCTGATCCCAATCAGGGCATATAGGTTAAAAACACTTACCACAGAGAGAAAATTTTGGGAAAATACAATTGTTGCCCGAAAACAATCTCACACCAACCAGTATAGATATGCCGTTCTCTCCCAATTTGAGGAGAGAGGTTATAACAGTGCCCTGGTAAAGGAACAGCTGATGAAGGCTAAGGTTTTCACTCAGGAGTCACTGTTGGACACTGGAAGGAATGTTAAAAGGGCTCCTACCGATGTAATTTTTTCTACGCAATGGACTGAGACCAGTGTGAAAATGAAGAAAGTCTTGAACAACAGAGGGGAGATCATTAAAGCTGATCCCAGTTTACCATTTACTGATAGCAAACCACTTGTGGCGTTTAGGAGAGGACGCAACTTAGGGGATTTGCTAATGGTGAAGGATGTTATGGATCATCCCAAAGAAAGGGCAACTTGGCTTAACAGACCTTTAAAGAAAGGATGCTACAGATGCGCTGGCTGTATGACTTGCGGGGGGATGTCACAGGGAACTTTTTTTCCCATCCGCGCACTGGGAAGAGATATGCCATCAAACACAGAGTCTCCTGTACCACAGATCATGTTGTATATATGGCCTGGTGCCCATGTGGACTACATTATGTAGTCAAAGCGTCAACCACATATCGTGAGAGGATGAACAATCATAGGAGTGCAATACGATTGGCGTTGACCTCGGGAAAAGCGGATCAACCTGTGGCACGGCATTGGCTGAACCAGAGACATACCTTACCACAATTTAGGCACATGATCATTGATCATATAACAATCCCCAGGAGAGGGGGAAATAGGGACCGGATGTTAATCCAAAGGGAATCAGAATGGATTTTTAGGCTGGACACTTTGGTGCCTAAGGGCTTAAATGAGACATTACCGATGTCCGTTTTCTATTAAATATAATTATGAGGATATAGGATCCGGGTTTATGTGTATCATTGCATGATAAGGAGCAGATTAACCTCTTCTGTCCATTCAAATTCCTTTTGTTACTTTTTTGATATGATCTAGTTACTATTTTGGCTACAACTTTGTTGCGACACAGATTTGAGAAGTCATGTTGGCAACAATGACATTTGTATGATATGATACTTTAGTGATACATTTTTTTCCTCGGGTTATTTGGCCCCTTGGGATTGAATAAGTGGGAAACATATAGGTACAAAGCTCCCGATTACTGGACACTCCAGTGCTGTACTGTACTATGGGCTATGTGAGCAAATTAAGCTCCCCTATTGTAGCTACTCCTGGGACGTGTTGCACTATATGGGTGTAAAGGTACAGAGGGGTACAATATTCCAATTCCACAGCCGTGAATAACGGGAGCCATAGGATATGGGAAGGGCCAGCGCCTGTGCAGAGCACAGATATGGGCTTTCCTAACAGGACCCCAGGGCGAACAATGAAAGGACATGAGGGCTATGTGGAAGTTTGGTGATTCTTAATCCCCGTATTGCACCGCATCTAAATAGCATCCGGTTCCCATGGTAATGGGGGCGGATCTCTATTAACATGCACACGAGCAGGATGACCGCTACTGACGGGAGCCTATTTGAGTTCTAGTGAGTGGACAGAACGGCGTATCTATACTGGTTGGTGTGAGGTTGTTTTCGGGCAACAATTGTATTTTCCCACAATTTTCTCTCTGGGGTAAGTGTTTTTAACCTATATGCCCTGATTGCGATCAGGTTTTGGTCGGCTGACTGACAGAGACCATTGATATTTTTAGTTTATTCACAAAGAGGGAGGACCAATAGCTACACTACAACTACACTACACACTACAAATGTATTACGATTTTGCATGGGAACTAGATCTTTTTTACTGATGTGCCGCAATGATGGACACATGTTTGCTATGACATTATTCATTTTAATTGACACATCCGATTGTTGACTTTATTCACTTATAATGTATACATGTTTGTCACGGTTTGATGATGTCATACCATTGTGTTTGGCGCCAAATGATGTATTTAATGTGAGCACTGTTGCTCTTTTCTCCTGTTTAATTCTGCATTGCTGTCCTATATCGACCACCTGGACCAACTGCACAATTTATGGACAACTTTGCTGCATGACTTCCTTACTTTCTTTCATCTAAAACCCCATCCGTCATATTAGGGGACTTTAATATACCTGTTAACAACATTAACAGCCCTTCTGTCTCTAAACATCTTTCGCTAACATCCTCCCTAGGCTTATCCTTGTGCTCAGACTCCCCCTCTCACACCAATGGTAAAGCCCTGGATCTCATATTTACCAGACTCTGTTCAACCAACAACTTTACTAACTCACCGGTTCCCCTCTCTGATCACAATATGCTCACATTTCAACTCTCACTAACTCCCTCCTCACCCCCTGCTAATCCCCAAACACATACCTACCGTGACTTGCAAGCTCTGGATGTGTTGCATCTCTCTTCTTCCTTTTACTCTCTTCACTCTAATATCTCCGCTGTCTCTTGTCCTAATGCGGCTACCTCTGTCTACTATAGCACACTCACCACTGCCCTTAATGAGCTTGCTCCTGTAAAAACTAAACGTGCTAGACCCAAACCACTTTAACCTTGGCCCACCACTCATACCAAAAGCGCTCCAAAGACGTGCACTTGAGCGTCACTGGCGCAAATCCCGCTCAGAATCAGACTTTTGGAGCTGCAAATCTGCCCAACGCTCCTATAACACCAGCCTTTCCCAAGCCAAACAAACATACTTTACTTCACTCATTAACTCCCTTTCCAAAAAACCGGCACAACTATTCTCCACCTTCCATGCACATCTGTCTCTGCTCAAGACATTGCCGAGCACTTCAAAAACAAAATTGACACTATCAGAGTGGACATTACACTACTCAACTCCCCTAGGCTTCCACCACCCTCCCTCCACACTCCCCAGTCTCTCCTGTGATCCTTCGCCCCTGTTACTGCTGTGGAGGTCTCAAAACTTTTGGCCTCCTCTCACCTTACCACCTGCCCGCTTGATCCAATTCCTTCAAATCTTCTCCACAATACCAATCCTTGTCTAATCAAAGCCTTAACTCATCTATTTAATCTCTCGCTCTCAACTCGACTAAAACATGCTTTTGTCACCCCCATTCTGAAAACCCTCTCTTGACCCCTCCAATCTTTATAACCTCCGACCTATCTTTCTGCTACCTTTAATCTCTAAACTACTAGAGCGCCTAGTCTACAACCGATTAACCTCATTCCTCTCTGACAATAACCTGCTGGACCCCTTTCAATCTGGTTTTAAACCACGCATCTCCATATACTTCCTTAATTAATATACAAATTAATCAGCTCGTATGGTTTCTACTACTACCTCTATGCTGACGATGCTCAGATCTATCTCTCCTCTCCTGATCTCAATCCAGAGCTCCTAACTCGTCTCTCCTCCTGCCGGTGTGCTATCTCTACTTGGATGTCACAACGCTACCTTAAATTAAACCTCTCCAAAATGGAAATGGTTCTATTTCCTCCAACTAACACCAGTAACATCCCGGAAGTATCCATCGTAGTTAACAATTCCACTATCACCCCGTCTCCCCAGGCCCAGTGCATTCTGCCCTGACATTCACTCCTCATATCCAGTCACTTCCAGCTAAGGAACATATCCAAAATACAATCGTTTATCACCCAAGATGCTGCCAAAATTCTTATTCACTCTCTTGTCATATCGCGTCTAGACTATTGTAACTCTTTTAATTGGCCTTCCCCTCCAGAAACTGTCACCTCTCCAGTCCATAATAAACACTGCTGCTAGGCTTATACACCTCAGCAACCGCTCTTCCTCTGCCATGCCATTCTGCCAATCCCTGCACTGGCTTCCACTGCCCTTCAGAATTAAATTCAAATTAATGACCATGACATTCAAAGCACTTCATAACTCTGCCCTTCCCTACATCTCTGAACTAATCTCCATATACTCACCCAACCACTTACTACGCTCCTCTTCTGACCTGCTACTCAACTCTTCTCTCATTACCTCCTCACATTCAACTCATTACCTCCTCAAATGCTCACATTCAAGGGCTGCACCCCTCCTCTGGAATTCTCTCCCACGGTCTGTCCGACTTTCTCCCATTCTTTCAGCTTTCAAGAAATCTCGTAAAACCCACTTTTTTAGAGAAGCCTACCCTCACTGTTAACTACCCAATGCAATACCGCTTACAGTACTACTTCTCTCACCCACTTTACTCTGATCTTGCCCAATCCCATACGCAATGGTCCCCCCTTAAGTCTTGACATTTTTCACATACCTACTGGTCCTCCAGTAAGTTTCAAGAATTTTCAGTTTTTTTCACATACGCAATGGGTCCCCCCCTTAAGTCTTGACATTTTTCACATCCCTAATGTTCCTCC
>CM044437.1:48059578-48112609 GCA_024363595.1 Xenopus borealis
AAAAAAAAAAAAAAAACGTTTTCCCATGACAGTTTCCCTTTAAGTGCTCAGAATGCCATCTTTCATCATGCAAAAATAGTTTTTGGGAGAGGGATACTCTTTAACCAATTGTTGTTCATTTTACTTTTCATGGTTATATTTACAGTATATCATGATTTTGATGCAGGCATCAATTAACTTGACAATTTGGTAGCTTTAGTCCCTGTAAAAGATATGAAATGACAGATTTGCATTTGGAGTATGTGCTTTTTGTTCAACCTCAGGGGCCCCAATTATTAAAGGGGTTGTTCACCTTCAAACAACTAGTTGGTTTCAGACAGATTACCAGAAATAATGACTTTATCCAATTATTTTCTGTTTTATATCTGTAACGGTTTTTCTAATATTGAAGTATAAAGTGTAATTTTTCTTAAGCAGCTCTGGGAGTGGGGTTGCCGATCCCCCAAAACTGTTCTAAATTGATACATTTAATGGATACAGTTCTTATCTTTGTCCCTGCTGAGCAGAATCCCTGGATTTCATTATATGTAGCTGTTAGAATTGATACAATAGTTGCCAATACTCCAGAGATGCTTCTGAGAAATGTATCAACTAAATGTGGAAAAGTGTAACAGTTTAGTCCACCTGAATTACTGAGCTGCCAGATTCAAACACCAGAGATACGAACATTCAACTTTAAACTTAGATTTTTGAAAAACTGTAAAAAATATATAATGGAAAGTAATTGAAAAGAGTCTTTATTTCTTGGGAACAATCTGAAAACAACTGAACTGAACAAAAGTGTTTGGAAGGTGAGCAACCCCTTTAAAGGAAAAGTAAATGTTTTTCTTTTTCTTTCTGTAAATTTGCTCTAAACAGCCCCCCAGATTAATGTACCTTAGTCCCTGCTGCAAGTCTGCTCTGGTTTCTGTGTTATCAGCAGCTTGTTTCCCCTTCTTCCTGGTGCAGAGTGAAGCCCAGCCCCTTAGTTTACTGAGCAGTCCATTTGCTGCTGTTCCACAATAGAGAGGAAGAGGGAGCCAGTGTTTCATTAGTAAGCTAGTTTCCCCAAGCAAAAGCTGCTACACACACTGCTCTCTACTATGTCATAGTATGCAA
The DNA here is from genome assembly GCA_024363595.1 of Xenopus borealis. NCBI lineage: Eukaryota > Metazoa > Chordata > Amphibia > Anura > Pipidae > Xenopus > Xenopus borealis. Next base: position 48,060,677 of record CM044437.1, read on the forward strand.
ATGATCTCCTGGACTAGTCCAAGATATAAGGTCAGCTCAGTAAGCTAAGGGGCTGGGCTTCACTCTGCACCAGGAAGAAGAGGAAACAAGCTGCTGATAACACAGAAACCAGAGCAGACTTGCAGCAGGGACTAAGGTACATTAATCTGGGGGGCTGTTTAGAGCAAATTTACAGATAGAAAAAAAAAAGGTTTACTTGTTCTTTAAACCATTGGTCACCTGAACCTCTTTGAGGAAAGCCTTGCCAACAATTACAATCGGGTCCCAATGAATACATTGTTTGTTTACGATCTCCTACATGAAGGCAACTCTGTGAATAGCTACCTACATTGTTAAATCTGTGTTACTGCTGGAAACAAATCTCTGAAAAAATGCTTTCTCACTGGCAATAAAGTAAATTACTGGTGGGAAGACCTACACGTCGCTTCATTTTCTGAAATCGGTAGAAACTGCCTCGAATGGAAACTTTGGTCAACTTTGGAATACATTGTTTTCCAATCAGTCATTTACTATATTGCTGGTGAGAAATAATTGTTGGGGGATTTGCTGCCATTGGTATCACATACCAATACTACTGCCATAGCCTTAAGCCATTTGGTGTGTGGGCCTAGTGGCTTAATAATCGGGCCCCCTGAGCACTGTGCTTATGTGAAAGGACCACTGAAATATGCCCACCCCTCAGTTTTAACACCAATATGGCTGTGTGGGGCATATCCCAGTAGTCCTTTCCCAGAAGCATAGTAGAATGTAAGTAGCCATTCCCAGCATTGCCTTCATATAGGGGATTGTAAGCAAAAACTAAAGTTCCCTGTCATTTCTTAAAAGTTGTTGGCAGCCCTTCCACATGATGGCAATTAGTTGGCATCCTACAGGTAAAGTCCTGATACTACCTCCCCTTCACAGCTTGGAAAGCTGCCAGCCTAGAGCGGAACAGCTGGGTGGCACTGAAGCATCACAAAGAGTAACTTGTACCTGAAGCTATATTGCTTTTAAGTAACTAAAGGTGGCCATAGATGCACAGATAATATCGTAATAAAATCGAATAAAATTTTCGTACAATATTCGGTTCCTGGTGGGAAATGAGCCCACCGATATTGTCAGAAGATTTAGATACCGGTTGGCTGGTTGATCGGGCTGGATGGAAAATTTTGATTGGATGCCTTTGAAGGCACCCTTAACATCGGCCATTATTAGTGCTGAATCGTCAGATACAGGTAGAATTCTATTGTTTATACCTGTATATCTGACGATTCAGCTCTATACGTGAGTGTTGAAACGAACAATCTTTCTTGGAAAGATCTTTTCCGAGAAAGATCGTAATTGTTACGTCTATGGCCAGCATTAACAAATAAAGACCTGTTAGGCTATGATCGTTCATGGCTGTTTGTCATCCTGCATATAAATGCAGCTGAACGGACAGTCTGTCTGTTCACCAATACTGACTCCATGATGTTACTACACTTAGGGGCCGATGTACTAAATTCACGTGAATAGATCGAAGTTCGATCGAATTTCGAATGTAGGATTTATTCGTTTGGTCGAATATGCAAATTTTGGCGTATTCGATCGTCGAATAGCGAATGGTCAAACGATCAAATACATTCGAATAGAGTCGAATGGACAAATATTCGATCATACGATCATTCGATCAGCAAAGGATTTAATTTTTTAAGTTTATTCGATTGCCTACTTCGGCAGATTGGACCTACCGAATTGCAATAGAAGCCTATGGGGGCACTCCCATAGGCTTCTCAGGCTAAGTCCTGATCGAATAGGATTCGTACGATCGAAGTCTTTGATCGTTCGAATCGTACAAATAATTCGACTGATTGAATAAATTATTCGACTGATCGAATAAACTTGTATTTGATCGTCAAATGATTGAATAAAAAGGTAGCCTAAAACTATTCGTTTAGCATTCGACGATCGAATGCTAATCGAATATCGAATTTGTTTTTGGGGAATAATAGTAAATTTGCCCCTTAATTTGTCAGCACCTAGGCCAAAGCATGTCGATAGGTGCAGTAACATCATTGAGCAAACAGGCTGTTTCTCATAAGCCGAGAAACAGCCACATCTGACCATAGCCTTAGGACAGAAGCCTCTTAAAGGCTAAGTACTCAAATATCATGGTTGGTAGAACTTGAAATGTCTGTTCTGCAAGATTGGGAACTTAACAGAGCTTGCAGTCAGCATGCCTATTATATCTTCTCCACTGACTGAAATATTTTAACAGCCCTTCAGCAAAAACCACATGCTAAAAAAGCTGCAATACTTCCCTCTGAGTCAGTGATGCAATATAGAAATGATTGTGTGGCTCAAAAAACAGGGCGTTTATTTAACAACTTATTCTGAAAAAAATCCACATAATTTAGTAACAAAAATTTAATAGGGACAATTTACTAAGCAAGTTGCTGTGCAAATCAACAAATTGCATCCATCCAAATGAATATTCTCAATGGTGTTTAATACCCTATTGTTTAATATTGCTGGTTATATTCCGACCCTGCAATTTATTCCACTTAAATAATAAAAAGGGATCTCATTGTTGAAGCAAAATTTACCTTGCTGTGTTTAATCTGGGAAAAGGTAAGGGGTGTCACAGAGTACTGGAGTTACCAATTCATACATATTAGCTTCACGCAAGGGTGTGCTATACCTTCTCATAAAAAACTTGCACCAAATATCTACTTGCATCTGCTTTGATGAAAAAAGTGCAGGCACACGGATCTATGGGGAACTTCAATTATTATCTCAAAAAAGAGTTATTTCCAGCATTCCTTTTGCATGTTCTTGCACCTCATAAAACTAATGTTTTATATGTAATATATATATATATATATATAATTGTGTAATGGAATGCAATATATATAAAGCCAATCAAGCTACAATTAAGGAGTGACATCACATTCAGAAAATTACATCAAAGTGATTGGTGCACCATAATAGTCATCAAATCACACCTCACTTAAATGTGATCATACTGTACAGTGAATTACGTTGGCTATACATGCTTCACTTAATACACTTAATTTTTTGTTTCTGATAATACCCTGTAGTTGCTGGTTCTTTTTGAAAATGTGTGTATATATATATATATAATATATAAATATACACCTTACCCACCTTGTAATTGTATTTATAGGCCAGGTATGCCCAGGCTGTGTTCCCACCATTCTCTGAATCCTCTGAAAGCCAGCTAAAATTTACATACACAAATGCTTGGTTTTGAAATTCTGGCATTGCTGTGGGATCTTCCTACTAGTCTTTGTGTTCAGTCCCCAATTTGGCCTCTCGATAAAGCCGAGGGCACATGGAGCATTGGCTCTGCTGGCTTCTGTGGGTTTTTCTGCAGGCTGATAGAAGTAGATGTGCTACCTTCCCCAGGACTGTTTATGTGTACCAAGTACAGCTTCTGCTTGAGTGCAAACACACAGAGCAGAGATCAACCCAAAAAATGTGACAGCAGGCATTTTCAGGCAAACCTCCGATTTGCTTACCTGCACTCCACAGTACATTGCAGATCAACAGGGAATGTACCTGTTTCAATCAGCCTGCAGAAAAAAACATTGACTGACAGCAGCAGAGCTAGTACTACATGTGCCCTCATCCTTAGCTAGTAAGTGCACCCATGCACGGCTAGTGTCAGTGGCCTCTGATAAAGCCTCCAAAACAAATAAGTATTTACTCATCTGATTACTGCATTGCAAATGCATAAAGCATTGATATACCTGCTAATATTATAACATATAATTAAAAATCTTTTCATTTGCATTTTGCAGGTTGTTTCTTTTCTCACATTCATCTGTTATGTAGCATCGACTGCAGTTGGTCTCATGACTGTACCACTCATAGAATTCCTCTGGGCTCTCTTTACATTCTACGCCTATTCTTTAAAATACAATGAACAGTTAAAGGGAATTCTTTGGCCTCTTCTGGTAAGACACAGCATTCAGGATTGCATTATCTTGGTATAAACTCAGAGAAGGGACATAATACTGTCAGTTATGAATTTTGAAAAAGAAGCACAAGTATTTTTCTCTTTTTGTAAAACAAGGCTTTAGTGTGGAGGAAGAGGTGCAAGGTTCAGGATTAATTTCAAGTTATACTGGCTGATAGACTACCTGAATTATATGAGGATACTGAACTGCTTATAGTAACTCATCTTTTATAAATAAACATAAATCAAAAGATAAAGGAAGTGACTTGGACAAATATGTTTGATAAAAAGTAAATGTTAAAGCTACATATAAACAGGATATAGTTTCACTTTAAGGTTAAGTTTCTATATCATTGTGATTGTTCTGCTTTTTTTTTCTGGAGAAAGCAGAGGTTTATGGCCGAATCTCAGTTCTTCATGTGGTACAGTGTAGCCTTAAAGTAGGAGAAGAGAATAATGCTATTTGTAGGATTTTCCTTGTACGCATATATCATTTTCTTCATACCGTGTTTTAATAATAATGAAAACAATATTGCAACATATTATGATGAGTACTACAGTGCATCTTTACAGCTTGTGTTATAAATGTAATCAGTTTATGTTTAGTAGTACAGGTATAGGATCCATTATCCAGAAACCTGTTATCCAAATAATCCAAATAATCCAAATTTTTTAAAATGATTTCCTCTCTGCTATAATAAAACAGTACCTTGTACTAGGTCCCAACTAACATATAATGAATCCTTATTGGAAGCAGAACCAGCCTTTTGGGTTTGTTTAATATTTACATGACTTTCTAGTAGACTGAGGGGCCGATTTACAAAATTCACGTGAACAGATCGAAGTTCGATCGAACAACGATCGTAGGAATAATTTGATTGGTCAAATATGCAAATTTGGCTTATTTGATCATCGAATAGGAAATGATCGAATAGATTTGAATGATCGAATATTCGATCAGCGAAGGATTAAATTTTTTTTAAGTTATTCGATTGCCTACTGCGGCAGGTTGGACCTACCAAATTGTAATAGAAGCCTATGGGAGCACTCCCAAGTCAAGTCCTGCTCGAATGATCGTTATTCGATCATTGAATGTTCTAAGATCGAATAAAAGGGTAGCCTAAAACTATTCAATTAGCATTCTAAAAATCGAATATCGAGTATCGAGTAAATATTTTTTGGGGGAATAATAGTAAATTTGCCCCTTAATGTATGAAAATCCAAACCCCCAGGTCCTGAGCATTCTGGATAAGAGGTCCCATACCTGTAAAGAAACTAATTAATAATTTTTTTTCTCTGTTAGGATTTTATCCGTTGTGTGTCAGCTGCCATAATTTACTTTGTGGTGTCTCTTGTGGCAGTGTCAAAATACACATGTGGGGCATCCAAAGCTGCTGCGGTAAGTTCCTCTATCTACTGAGATATCTTATTTTATATATATATATATATATATATATATAAAATATCATAAAGAAGGTCCGCACTCTCAGGACTTAAAAATTAAAGAATGTTTATTAACAAAAAAAAAGACTAACGTTTCTGCCTCTCCAAGGCCTTTCTCAAAGTAACAACAGACAATAAGAAAAAGTATCACAAAGAAAGAACAGTAAGACATAAAAAATCAGATAATAGAAAACATAAAAGTAAAACATCAAAAAACATTAAGTGCTATGAAAGAAACATCACCAAGTGTTGGTTCGAAAAGTCTTACTGTTTTTTCTTTTCTTTGTTTTTCTTACACACATATACTGCTCTATTGGGATAGTTTCTATACTAGACATTCTATATGCACACGCCCTTAAGGCACTATGTCACTATTTTGGCAGGGCAAAGCAGTTTGGAGTGATAAGTCACCCAAGGAAGAGGCGATTAGTCACTGGGCAACTAATCTCCCCAAATCTGAGCCTGTGTCTCTGCCATAACCTCACAATATATATATACAATATATATATGTGTGTGTCCAGGAAAACATATTTCATTTTTTCCATTTATACATTTGTGTAATTGTCACTCTTTTCATTCTAGGTATTTGGCTTTATTGCCACTATTATTTTTGCAATTGACTTCTACATGATCTTCAATGAGCTGACCAAGTTTCTTAAAAAAGAAGATTCCACAGAGGATCCAGAAAGACAAAAATCAGAGGGTATGGTACTGTGATCAGTATTCATTTGTTTGCTAGTTAGAAAGTATTATAATTACTAATTTAGTAATAATTACACTAAATAATCCTGCACATGCATTACTTTAGATCAGGGGTCCCCAACCTTTTTTGCCCGTGAGCCACATTTAAATTTAAAAAAGAGTTGGAGAGCAACACAAGCATGAAAAAGTCCATGGGGATGTCAAATAAGAGCTCTGACTGGCTTTTTGGTAACTCCTATATGGACTGGCAGCCTACAGGAGAGAATGTTTGGCAGGTCATCTGTTTTTTATGCAACCAAAACTTGCCTCTAAGCCAGTAATTAAAAAATAAGCACCTGCTTTGAGGCCACTGGGAGCAACATCCAAGGGGTTGGAGAGCAACATGTTGCTCGCTAGCTACTGGTTGGGGATCACTGCTTTAGATTATAAGAACAGTATGACAAAGTGCCTTCTACAGGTAACCAGAAATGGATCCCCAATCTCTTTTTTTTTTTTTTGTTCATGTAAGTTTATTTGAACAACAATTGCACATACAACGGTGAAGAAGCATAGTCATATTACAGCTATATATATAGACCAGTTAACTATGCATATTACGTATTACAAGCATATCTTTTAATTATAGTGGGTTACTGGCATTTACACATTTTCAAGTATCAATAATTTCCAAATTCGGAGGTGTTGTTCAGTTGCACCATTCTTTCTAGCTATTAAATACTCTACAGCTTGTGTTTCTTGGACAACCTTTTCCCATACGGGGTATGAAGGGGGAATGGTTTCTTTCCAGTGCTGTGTTATGTGCCTTCGGGCTTGAAACAGTATTTTGAGTATTTTTTTTGGCTGGGTGGGTTAATTGAGTTGGGGGGCCCATTCCCATTAGGTATTACTTTGGGTCCAGTGGTAATTCAAACCCTAGTAATATGGTAATTCACTCCTGTTTCGCAGCCCAGTATGGCTCTATTTTGAAGCAAGTCAAAAAGGTATGACAGTCCCTTCCTGCACCTGAGGCATATAGGGGAAATCTCCACATTAAGCTTATGCAGGAGGGTCGTTGTGTAAAATGCCCTGTGCACGAAGTACAGTTGTAATAGTCTATACTTATATATGGGGGAGATATCAGGGGGTTTGGAGCACCTGGTTCCATTGGTCATCAGTTATTGGCTCTATATTGGCCTCCCAGCGGTCCCTAGCTTTCAGCAGGGTTCTTTGTGTTATGGATGTTATCAGGGCTTTATAAAACATAGATAATTTGCGGCCAGTTTGCTTCTGCTTAAAGTGATACTGACACTAAAAAATGAATTTGACATAACAACTGAAAAATGAATTTGACCTAACATATGAATGTACATTAAGGGGCAGATTTACTAAAGGTCGAATTTCGAATGGCAAAAAAATTCAAAATTCGACCAGGGGATAGTGGGTAATTTAAAAAATTTGAATTTCAATTTAGAATTTTTTTAGCGCAATTCGATCGATCGATTAGGGAAATTTGATCGAATCGAATTAGAAACGAATTTTCAAACGATTTTTAAATGATTTTCCTAATCAATCTTAGGGAATCTTGGCGAAGTAGGTGATCAAATTTAAATTTAAAGGGGAAGTATTTGACCATCGAATTTTTGAATATTCAAATAAAATTAAAGGAAAACTATACCCCGAAAATTAATTTTTGAGCAACAGATTTATATCAAATCAAGTGACATATTAAAGAATCTTACCTACCTGGTATATATATTGAAGTAAATTTTGCCCTTTTATGTCTCTTGCCTTGCTCCACCATTTCATGATGGTCTGTGTGCTGCCTCAGAGATCACCTGACCAGAAATATTTAAACTCTAACTGTAAAGGGAAGAAGTGTTGAAGCAAAAGACAGAACTCTGTCTGTTAATTGGCTCATGCGACCTAACTTTATAGTTTATTTGGTATGTTTGTGTGCACCGTTGGATCCTAGGATCCCAGGAGGCCGTCCTTATTTTTTAAAATGGCTATTTTCTATTTATGATTACCCAATGGCACATGCTACTAAAAAAGTGTATTATTATGAAAATGGTTTATTTACATGAAGCAGGGTTTTACATATGAGTTGTTTTATGCAATATCTGTTTATAGAGACCTACATTGTTCGGGGGGTATAGTTTTCCTTTAAATTCGAATATTCGAATCATTCGATTTCGAATATTCGAATCATTCAATTTCGAATATTCGATGGTCGAATTTGGTCGAATTTGCCTAATTTGCATATTCGAAATTCGAATCTTTTTGAAAATTCAATCGAATATTCGATTTCTTCATGTGAATACATGGGAATTTAGTAAATCTGCCCCTAAATGTTACCTATAGGTCATGTTGATCATTTTTTGCTGAGAGGTTTGTTTTTGTATGTAATTGTTAGATGAAGTTCCTTAGTATAACTCTCTGACACTCTGACTTTGCCAACCTGACTGTCCCATCTCATCCTGTTAGTTACAGTTTCTAATGCTAATGGACTCCTGCTGCACAAATATGGCAGCCCCCTCATACAGGAACATGGGGAATCAGACAGATAATGTAAAAGCATCATGCAAAAACTTTATGTCAAAGTTAGAAGTAGCTTTCAAAGCCAATATTATAATAGATGTAAAAAAGAGTTCAGGTGTCAGTATCTCTTTAAGCACTTTAACCACTGGGGATAATGTAGCTGGCCACTTCTAATACTAAGGGACTGTTGCACTGCCCTTCGCGCTCTGTGATATGTAAACCATTGTGAGGGTGGGAGTGAGTAGGTTTCCCTGAGATGAGGCTATCCCTTGATCTGTCCAGGGTTTGTTGAGTGGGGCTTTTTTTTTTTATTTAGCCACAGTGACGTAAGTGGGTCCAGTTTCTCTGTCCTGGTGATGTGATTGGCCATGGTGAGTGCGTGAATCTGGGAGATGGGGTGGCACGTCCGGACTGAGAATTAAAATAGGCCCTGGCATTTCAGGTATACAGAGGCCCAATCAGCCCACATAGAGGCCCAAACAGCCCCCACCAGCCCACTAAATACTGACTTTCTATGGGACCTTATAGCAGCCATTCTGGCATTTGCCAGAAACCACAGATTGCCAGTCCGGGCCTGCTGGTGGTTAGCAGTTTGGTGCTCTTTGGGTTTATGATCTCCGGTCTGTAGTACTTCTTGCCATAGCTGGTAATTGCCCCCTTTTTGTCTGAGTGTTTCAGGGTCCACAACTGTGATAGTTGGGTTGCCAGGTAATAAAGCTGCATGTCAGGTAGTGCCATACCCCCTGCCTCTTTTGGTCTTTGTAAGGTTGCTAGGGACAGCCTGTTTCTAGATTTGCCCCATATAAACTGTCTGAAAATTTGTGCTCTGTGAAGAAAGGTTTCTGTATTTTGATAGGCGCATGCCATAACAAGTACAGAATTTTCGGGGATATAACCATTTTAATATTCTGTATACGTCCAGTTGGGCCCAGTGGAAGTTGTTTCCAGACTTCAAATTTGTCACAGGTCCATTGTAACAGGGGGGGCAATATTAAGTGTGTAGTATGTTGTCACCGGTAAAGCTATCTTAACTCCGAAGTACGTAAATTGGTTGGATGTCTGTAGGGAATACGTAGTTCTTATCTGGGTTTATAAGGAATAGAGAGGATTTAGCCGGATTAGTTTGAAGGCCTGAAATTTCCCCAAACTCTTTGGTATACCAGGGTGTCATCTGCATACATTTGCACTTTTTTCTCCCGTTTGCTGGGTGGGAGTTGGCACCCCTGGCATGTACCTCTATTTAGAGCAAAACTGTTAGTTTGGAAGGAATTAATTCTGAGGGAAGCAGTTGGGTCTTCAAGCAAAATTTGGGTAACTGAAGTTTAGTATGGACCAATTCCAAAGCCTCTCAACACTTTCCATAGGTACGCCCACTCCACAGTATCAAAAAATGCCTTTATTATCCCTTCATGCTCTTTATCATTATTTAGAATTTTTAATCATACCGGGTTCAAAGCCCAACTGTTTTGATTTTGTGGCTCTTCCAGACTGAGGGGAAGTTCTAAAGGGGCGTGGTCTGTTATACCCCAAGGGAGGTATTCTGCCTGCTTTATACATGCTAGGGAGGTACCATTCACAAAGGCAAAGTCAATTCTGGAGAGCACAGAATAAGAAGCTGAGAAGCATGAATATTGACTTGTTTGGGGGTGTAGGCTCCTCCACACCTCTACCAGCCCTACCCCATTCACCAGGTCAATTAGGTTAATGCAGGCATCTGTCCTTTCATGTGGGCGTATTCTTAGTCTATCTAGTTTGGTGTCTAGAAGGGAGTTTAAGTCCCCTGCTGCTATAACCCTTGCATATGGGTGTTGGGCTATAACTTGAATCTACTGCCGCACACAGGTAGGTTTGTATGGTGGCAGTATATATATATATATATATATATTAGATGCTGGTTTGTATAAAGAGGCATCTGCCCCTAACATCTGACTGAGTTTCCAGCAGCTGGAAGGGAACATGTTTAGCCACCAGAATTTCTACGCCTGAGGAATGTGGGCTATATGTAGCGTGGAAATGCCAGCTTACCTAGGGTTTTTTCAGAGCAAGAATTTTGCTTCCTGTTAAATGAGTTTCCTGCAGGAGTACAATACCTGCCATTTTTTGTTTGAGAGAGTCCATTACCAACCTTCTTCTAATGGGGTTGTTTAGCCCCCTCACATTCCAGCTAATTAGTTTTAGGGTCATGGGGGCATTTGTTTCAAGAGGGACTGAGTTTGTGTACCTGAATTTTTGGACATACTTTTCCTGAACATAACATAATCAAAAACATAGAAAACATTAGAACCAAACATTCTGTAATCCCCTTTCCCACCCCTTCTACCCTTTATCCCAACCGTAGGTAGAATTTCACCCATAACTTTAACTTTAGGTCACTCGGGGGGTGGTCAGTGCTGGGAGCTCAAATGGAGCTGGAGTTAAAGTACCACTTGAACAGCCCCTTATGGTGCCCTCCCTCCTTAGACCGGGTACTCATTTTACCCACTGATCTCGGTTGTAGCTTTCCCCTGGCCCAAGGGTTAGTCCAAAGTCAACAGCAAAGAAAACAGGAGAAGCTATATATTGTATACCTTTCTGTCCTGTGTACCAGGTCTTAATTGTGGAGCCGGTGGTGTCTATGGGGAGGCAAAGGTGGGCGTCCGGAGCTTGTCAAAGAGCTACTGCACATAGCTATTACCTCAGTTTAATACTAAGCAGTTTCACATAGAAAGTCCCCATTGCCTGGTCTCCCTCTCTGGGAGTTTGGGTGCTCCGGTTCTCCTTTGTGCCCTCAGCGGTCAAGCCAGTCGTTGAGGTCCCATGGAGCAGTGAAGAGGTAAGTGGTTCCATCCACAGACACCCTCATTCTTGTCGGATACATCATGGAGTATTGAAGATTTAGCACTCTCATCCGCTGCATGCTTTCGGTAATTTGGGCCCTCTGTTTCTGGATTTCCTCTGAGAAGTCTGCATAGATGGATATGTTGCAGGCTTGGAATGTTGCCCTTCTCCCTTGCCAACCTCAGGGTCTTGTCACTGTCTCTTGCTTTTAACAACCTTGCTATCAGCGGTCTTGGGGGGGAACCAGGTGGTCCGCGCTTAGTAGGAATCCTATGGGCTCTCTCTAGCAAAAGTTGTGGAGAGATTTTGGTCTCCAAACGTTGTTTTAAACCATGATTCCAAAAAGTTTTCTGGGCTGTCTCCCTCTGCGCCTTCAGGAAAGCCGATGAGCCTCAGGTCATTCCGACGGAGCCTGTTTTCCGTATCGTCTGATTTCTGCTGAGCTTGCTTTAGGGACTGTTGTAGCTGCTGTATGCTGTCTGGGAGAGGTAAGCATGAATCTTCCAGTGTGCTGATCCTCTGCTCCGCCATTTTGGCTCTCTCTCTGATTTTTTGTTTTTCATGCTTAATAATGGAGAGGTCTACCTTGATCTCTTCCGTTTCAGTGTTAATCAGTGATGCACGTGTGTCTCTTGTGGAGCGGATTTCTGCAAGCAGGTCAGACATAGTAGGCTCTGCTGCCTCTGACTATGTCGCAGGACTATCATGGTCGGGAGAGCTGGGCCTGGAGGTTGAGGCGCCATCTTGCACAGGCCTTCCTTCCCTGGCAAATTTTCCCAGCTTTGCCACTGCCTCTGCGGCTCGTTTTTGTGCTTGATTTTGCCCCATCAGGTTTTGTTGTGGTAGCTGGTCCCAGGGTTGCTTCACTTTATCAGAAGTTTGCGGGTCTGCCAGGTAAAACAGGGGTATATAGGATGTTGGGCACCGGAGCTCTTTACAAGTGCATCTGTTCACATCAGGCTGAATCTCTTTTAATAATTACTGAAATTCAATAAAGTAAGAATGAATGTAGCTCAGTCTGAGTTATATCAGAATATGCGTGGTGCTTTCCTTATGATGCTCAAGTAAAGATAAAAGTATTACTTTGTTGAGAACTTCTAAGGTTGTTTCCTCACCCTCTTTTTAATCCTCATTTACAATACAGTGATCAGTTTGTACAAACATCTAATATTACTCTTCTAGACACATAACATTTGGAACAAAATGCAGCATACTACTTAGTTATGCAGGGTGCATCTACTATGGTATTATTAGATGATTACAGGGTATTCATTCAGATACCATCAGTTGATCTCATTTGTAAAATTGTATTTATGAATAAATACTCAAGTGTATGAAGCCTAATACTCAAATTTTTGAAACATTTGAAACCCTGATTTTTCAAATTTGCCATCAACCTCAGCATTATTTGTAATTATGCTCTTGTATGGTCCATTTGTTCCTAAAATTCTGATCTTGTCTTGACCCTGTAGTACTGCCAATATCTGGTTGGCCTGCTTTTTGGTTCATGACTCAGCTTATGGCCAGACCATGCTCCAGCTAATCAATTTGGCTGGTGTGACCAGGGCAGCCATTAGAAATCACCACCACCCTGGCCCCCAAGCTCTACCCCAGACCCAGCCCACTCCACACCACAGTTAAAAGACCACACAGACATCAGCGTAACCGCCCCACACAGTTATAAAAAACTATTGATGGTCAAGCTGACTGGAAAAAGCAACTAAAAACAAACAAACCGACTGAAAAGGATAAGTATTTCTTATTAACTGTTATTTTAAAGTAAGGTGGTATATTTAAATACTGTGGTTTAATTTTTATATATATATATTTTTTTTTCTGTATTTGGTGCTAAATAGCAAAGTTTGGTGTGCTATTGTGCTTACAGCAAGTTTGTCACAACCTCCTTTACTTTGCAGTTAGTTTTCCCTCAGGGGGTTGGGGTTTGATTAGTTGCACCTGAACAGACTGTATAAATAGAACCCCTGGGACTCCAGTGGAGCTTGCTCTAGTGCAGTGATCCCCAACCAGTAGCTCCTGAGCAACATGTTGCTCTCCAACCCCTTGGATGTTACATAGTTAACTATGTTGCTCCCAGTGGATTCAAAGCAGGTGGTTATTTTTTAATTTCCGGCCTGGAGGCAAGTTTTGGTTGTATAAAACCCAGGTGCTCTGCCAAACAGAGCCTCCATGTAGGCTAACAATGCACATACTGTAGGGGCTACCAGATGGTAAAAATAGCACTTATTTGGCACCCCAAAACATTTTTCATGCTAGTGTTGCTCCCCAACTCCTTTTACTTCTGAATGTTGCTCATGGTTTCAAAAGGTTGGGGATCCCTTCTCTAGTGTTTATCTGCTCTTAAGTGTTTGCTCTTTAAGTGGGGGCTTTGTAAGTGGAGTTGCAAACACAGGAGTTAAGTGGGGGCTTTGTAAGTGGAGTTGCAAACACTGGAGTTTCAAACTAAAGAAGTTCAAATTAGGTCAAAAGTTTGTTCTAAACCCTATTTTTAATTTTTTTTATTCCTGTTTTGATCTGTAACTGGAATAATGAGTGCTAGCAAGATTGAAGGTCTGACCCAGTGCACTGCCATATGTATGCAGATTTGGAACAACAGATCCAAAATGCTTACCTCTGTGGTGGATGTGAGCAAATTGCCACTTTGGAGGCTCGAGTTAGAGCAGTAGAGGAACAAATTGCAACACTGCAGTCGATTGACAATCTTGAAAAGAGTCTCTTGCTCTCTGAGCAGGACCTAGCGGGGTCAGATAGTTTGGGGGGAACAGAACAGCAGCAGGGTATTGAGGCAGCTAGGTGACAGTTAGAAAATCTAAGGTGGGCAAAAGGAAAAGGGAGACTGATCCTGGGTTTATACATACCAACAACTTTGCCAGATTGTGTGAAGATGATGGGAGTGTGAACCCTGGATTGGCAATTCTAGATGGGGCTGACCTCTCTAACAGCCGGAAGACCAGTTTCTCTAGTAGTGGTGGGGAGGAGTCAGAGTCAGGCCTAAGCAGATTGGTTTTAGGGGATTCAATTATTAGGAAAGTGGATAAGGTAATCTGTCGTCCGGATCGATACAATCGAACAATTTGCTGTCTACCTGTTGCGGGTTTGGCATGTGGTTGATCGGGTAGACAAATTATTAGGTGGGGCTGGGCATGACCCAACAGTCTTAGTACATATCGGTACTAATGACAAGATAAAGTAAATGGAAGACCTTAATCTTAGAGCCCTGATCCCTAAACTCACTCTTTAAAGTGGACCCGTCACCCAAAATTAAAAATCTTATTTTATCACATTAGTCAAGCAAAATGAACATTAATTACTCTAAATAAATTATTTTGGTCTTGTTTTCTTCAGTCTGGGAATTCACAATTATAGCAAGCAGGCAGGAGCCATTTTCTGGACACTGTTATTAAGAAAAGCCTTGCATCATCTCAGAATCTTGTTTTTTCACCAGAATGGGGGACCCGATGTCTATCCCCATGTCCTGGCTACACAATTAAATGGTTAAGAGAACTGGGGGAATGTGTGTGGAGCAGTGGCATCTAGGAAGTGCTGAATGGAAAGTGAAAGTAATTATCTGCCCCGCCTCTATGCCTATAGGCATAGGGGAGTGGCAGACAATATTTGATTGACAGCTGAGATTTTTAAATTAGCTTAAAACAGCTATGAATGCTTTAATAAAAATTTGAAATTGGTTTTCATGTTTAATTTGAAAAGGACTTTTATTATACAGATGTGTGTGTCTGGGTGACGGGACCACTTTAAGGGAAGGTCTTCCATTGTCATTTTTTTGGAAATTTTGCCTGTGCCACGTGCAAGTTTAGGGAGACAGCGGGAGCTTCGGGAGTTTAATGCGTAGCTCAAGTCTTGGTGTAGGAAGAAAGGGTTTGGGGTCCTAGAGCACTGGGCTGATTTTTCCTTGGGGTACAACCTATACAGTCGTAATGGATTGCAACTCAGTGGAAGGGGGTCCACTGTGCTAGGGCAAAGAATGGCCAAGAGGTTGGAGGAGTGTTTAAACTAGGCAAGTGGGGGGTGGGTGAGAGAAAGAATTATGGGAAAGCTAGGGTAGAAGGGGTAGTGGGATTAGTAAGGGGTCATGGGGAAGCAGTAAGTAAGTAAATATTTATTTATATAGCACCTTTCAAAGCAATGCTACAAGGTGCTGTACAATACATTTTAAACAAAAGAACAACATACAATACCATTTTACAATACATTTAAAAACTACTTAAAAGCCAAGGTGTATAAATAAGTCTTTAAGCATCTTTTAAAAATATCCACAGAACTAGCAAGTCTAATATCCACAGGCAAATTATTCCAAAGTCTAGGAGCATATACAGCAAAAGCACAATCACCTTTTCCTTTTAATCTAGTTCTCGGGATCTCCAACAATCCTCGCCCGGAAGACCTTAATATTCTACTGCTATTATAGACAATTAACAATTCAGAAATATATTCTGGGGCCTTATGGTGTAATGCTTGGTAAGTTAATAATAACACTTTAAAATCTATCCTAAACTTCACCGGAAGCCAATGTAAATCAGCCAAAATAGGACTAATATGTTCATATTAGTCCTATTTGTAAATCAGCCAAAATAGGACTAATATGTTAATATGCAGTGAGGGGGGCATAAAGTTTACCAGCTAAGGAGGTTCCCCTGTTACAAGGAAAACAGACTAATACTAACTTATATAATTCCCCTCAAAGTAATATACATTTAAAAAGTAAAAGTAGTAACCTCCGCTGTACACAGGCAAATGCACAAAGTTTGTCAGGTAAAATGGGAGGCCTAGTATTAATTGCATGCTCTAAAAATTATGATATAATTGGTATCACTGGGACCTGGTGGGATGAAACATGTGACTGGACTGTGAATTTAAATGGTTGCACCCTTTTTAGGAGGGACAGAGGGATTAAAAAGGGGGGAGGAGTATGTGTATGTAAAGCCTGAATTAAAGCCATGCACTAAAGAAATAACCATTGTTGGCACTGGTAAGGGTGTGGAATACCTCTAGGTAGATATTTCCACTGGGCATAAGGTTACATAGAAATGTTTAATTGGCGTATGCTACAAACCACCTCGTATAAGTGACCAGTATGAAGCCCAGCTACTTTTACAAATAGAAGCAGCTTCACAACAAGGTCAAGTTACTATTATGGGTGAATTCAATTATACAGACATTGACTGGGGAAATGGGGTTGCAAAGAAAGATAAAGCTTGTTCATGAATAACTCTCTTTTGGATCTTGTAATAACTAATAATACTGAACTCATCTCTAGCATTTGTGTGGGTGAGCATTTAGGGAATAGTGATCATAACATGGTCTCCTTTGAGATTCTGTTGCAGAAGCAATTCTATAAGTGAGTAACTAAAACATTGAATTTCAGGTGTGCAAACTTTGACTGCAACATATTAAGTGGGAAATGCTTTTCACAGGGTTAAACACTGAACAAAAATGGGAAGTCTTTAAAATGCTGCTTAATAAATACACGTCAGTGTATTCCGCTTGTAAGCAAGGAACGTCATTGTAAAGCAAAACCTTTTCGGTTCAATAGAAGTAGTGTTGGTGTTGAGGTGGGTAAGAAAAGATGTGCTTTTAAGGCTTTCAGGTTAGCTGGGACAGCTGAATCATTTAAGGTACAAGGAGGCCAATAAAACATGCAAAAAAGGCAAGCTAAAATCTATATGGAAAAGGGTATAGCAGTAAGCAGTAAAAAGAATCCAAATTTTTTTTTTATATATTAATAGTAAAAAAATGAAACAGGAAGGGGTAGGACCTTTATTATCAGAGGGGGGTGGGTCAGCTGGTTGATGAGAACAAGCAAAAAGCTCAGATTCTGAATGCATACTTTTCGTCTGTCTACAAAAATGAGGAACCAGCTAACGAAGGTTTCCTGATTATTTTAATAAAGAAAGGAGAAAGAAGAAAGAGAAAGAAGTAACAACTTGTTTTGGCTCTTATTTCTATTTAGTTTATATATAAGAAAACCCCCTTGGATCACGTCCCCACCAATTTCATTGTGACCTAATCAGACTTAATTCATTAAAACATTGCACTTTACTTTTCAGTATGAATTCAATACTCCCACCAATATAACTAATATAAGTGTACAAGTTAATAATTCATTAATCGATAAAAATTCCACAATTACCTGAACTTAATTAATTTGCTAGGTGCTCATGATTGCAATCAATTAGGCAATCACCCTAAGATTGCTAAAATTGTATAAAGTGCAATGTGCTAGGAATTCAACAACGAATATTTAGCTGTGTTTAATCTACCCCCCTCCCAATTTCCCAAATTAATTCAAGAATAATTCCCAATAACTCTTAAATAATTGCTCTATTCATCCTGATTCTTAAAATTAAATAAATTAGTCTGGATTACGATCAATACAATTAATAGAAAATTTTAAAAAGGGGTGATCCAAACACAACATTCTGACACCCATTAACAATTCATATAGTTAAAAGAAGGAAAATTGGAAAAAAGAGAAGATAGTAGTGGAGTTATCCCGGTTGCTCCTGTCTCAATTTTTTCTAACTAAACCCTGGGATTACCACAAGGGGAGAAGGCAGAGCAGGGGGAACTGTGGTCTCGTAATTTACCTTCCCTAGCTTGAGTGGAACTAGCTTGCCTGAAAAACCACAAATTCCCTCTGTCGTGAGAAAGTGATTGAGGATTCAAGAGTAGTTAGAAAATAGAAATCAATTGAAGCAGCTTTAAATTCACTAAAAGTTCATTAAGGGATTAAAATTAAATCATCCGGAGTGAACGTTGACGCGCGTTTCGCTAAAAAAAGCTTTATCAAGGCTATAAGGATACAAATCTAATGTTTCTGCATTCTTATTAATTGTTATTTATTTATCATCATATGATCTATGATCTAAATTATGTGCATTCAGATGTATCCTTCCATTGGTCTAACAGTAAAAAAAGGAGTAAAAAGAATCCAAAATTAATTTTTAAATATATTAATAGTATAAAAATGAAACAGGAAGAGGTAGGACCTTTATTATCATAGGGGGATCAGCTGGTTGATGAGAACAAGCAAAAAGCTCAGATTCTGAATATATTTTTCGTCTGTCTACACAAATGAGGAACCAGCTAATAAAGGTTTCCTAATAATACATCTAATGATGCATGGTTCACACATGATGAAATACAAAAGAGACTAGAACATGTTAAGATAAACAAAGGTCTAGGGTCAGAGGGGATTCATCCCAGGGTTCTTAACAAGCTCTGTGATTGCCAAACCTCTGTGCTTAATTTTTCAGGATTCATTGAGGTCTGGCATGGTGCCGAGAGACTTGCGAATTGGTAATGTGGTGCTGCTATTCAAAAGGGATCCCATTCTCTACCTCAAAACTATAGGCCAGTTAGTCTGACGTCAGTGGTAGGAAAGCTTTCTGAAGGTTTAATAAAGGATAGGATACTGGACTTCATAGCAAATGGTTTTATGCATAATAGATCTTGCCAGACTAACTTAATTTCTTTTTATGAGAAGGTAAGCAGGGACCTCGATTCTGGGATGGCTGTGGATGTGATTTACTTAGACTTCCCTAAAGCATTTGATACAGTGCCACACAGAAGGTTACTGGTTAAATTAAGGAATGTTGGCCTTGAACATAGTATTTGTAACTGGATAGAGAACTGGCTTTGACTACAAAGAGTGGAGGTAAATGGAACATTTTCTTATTGGACCAGTGTTGTTAGTGGGGTACCGCAGGGCTCTGTACTGGGTCCCTTGCTTTTCAACTTGTTTATTCATGACCTGGATGTGGGCATTGAAAGTACGGTTTCTATTTTTGCAGACGATACTAAATTGTGCAGAACTATAGGTTCCACGCAGGCTGCTGCCATTTTGCTGTGTGATTTGTCTAAGTTAGGAAACTGTGCAGCAGACTGGAGAATGAGATTCAATGTTGATAAATGCAAGGTTATGCACCTTGGCAAAAATAATATAAATGCTAAGTTATACACTAAATGTCAGTGTGTTGGGAGTTTCCTTAAGTGAGAAGGATCTTGGGGTTTTTATAGATAACAAGTTGTCTGATTCTGGGCAGCTACTAAAGCAAATAGGGTTCTGTCCTGCATAAAAAAGGGCATAAACTCAAGGGATGAAAACATAATTATACCTCTTTATAGATCCCTAGTAAGACCTCATCTGGAAAATGCAGTGCAGTTTTGGACTACAGTCCTTAGGAGGGATGTAAATGAGCTGGAGAGAGTGCAAAGACGTGCAACTAAACTGGCTAGAGGGATGGAAGACTTAAATTATGAGGGTAGACTGTCCAGGTTGGGGTTGTTTTCTCTGGAAAAAAGGCGCTTGCGAGGGGACATGATTACACTTTACAAGTACATTAGAGAACATTATAGACAAATATCAGGGGACCTTTTTACCCATAAAGAGGATCACCCCTTCAGACTAGAAGAAAAAAACTTTCATTTGAAGCAGCGTAGGTGGTGCACACAGTGATGACAGTGAGCTTGTGGAATGCATTGCTGGGTGATTATGTGACGGGGGCTTGGATGATTTTTTGGGCAGACATAATATCAAAGGCTATTTTGATACTAAAACTCTACAGTTAGTAAAGCTATGGGCATATATGGTTTGTGTGAAAGAGTGGGGTGATGTGTGTGTATGCTGGGTTTTAATTTGGAGTGGTTGCACTTGATGGACTTTTTGTCTTTTTTCATTCCAATTTAACTATGTAACTAACTATGTAAGCCCCCCCCTTATAAGTTAAAAAAAATGTGGTTTCAGGGCCCCCATAAAAGTTTTTTTTATAAAAACAGGGCCCCCCTGCCCTAGAGAATATTTTTTTTTTAAAAATGTCACCAAGGACCCCCTTAAAAGTAAACAAAAATTTGGGGCCCCCAGAGAACATTTTTTCAAGGCCCCCCTTACACGTTAAAAAAAATTGGGGGCCCAAAAAAATTTTTTTTTGAAAACCTTGGTGCAAGGGCTCCCCTTACAAGAAAAAAAAATTGGGGCCCCAGAGAATATTTTTTAAAAGAAACATTGGTGGCAGGGGTCTATAGAGTATTAAAATAATACATTGGTGGCCAAGCAGGATTTTCGGAGCTTTTTGCTGTGTGGTATGTGTTTTCAACAGGGTGAGTTGGCACAAATAGTGTAGGATGGTCCCAAGTGCAGGAATTGCACACCCCTGCACCAATATCTTTAAAGTTCAGGCCTCAATCTTGCTCACCACTTCTCTGTTCCCCACGAGAGATTGGACCCCCTGCACTCCCAGAAGTTACACCACTGGTTAGCAACTCTAAATCAGCACCTGGAGATAACACAGAGTTAAAGTTATATGTATGAAAGAATAAGCAAATATATGTAGTAAAATCTGAAGCTTAGAGTAATCAGGAATGTTATGGTGAGTTAAGTTTTAAGGAGATAGTCTCCACTGTAAAATTAAAGGGACAGTGTAACCCATTTTTATAGGTCAATGAATAGGGCTTGTGCTAAACATTTGTTTTTCCTATTCTTTTAATTAGGAGATCTCTATGATTTTTGTTATTTCTTGGTCCAAAGAGGGCAAAATTCTAAAGGGAAACTAAACCTGCTTTCTACTTCCTGAACTCAAGGAGTAAAGTCAAACAAGCCAACACTCCACTTAGAAGCCTCTATATTTAATTATCTGCTCTTTCACAGACTTTAGCTCAGGAAATGAGGGGTGCACTTACAGAGGATTCTTAGTGGGTTGCTGATTTTTTTTTTTTTTTATCATTCCTTCTCCAAAATACTCTATGAAGAATAGACAAATAATTTTACATGTTCATTTTTTTATCTTTTTGATTTTTTACTAAGAATCAGATTGGACTGTTCTTGAACTGCTCTGCATTTGGCCTTTTGCCATATATGAATATTGTATTCAGTTGTATTTTGAATACATGTTTTATGCAGTCAGATTAAAACATGTGACTGGTGGTATTTCATTCTTATGTGACCCTTTAAAGGTAAATAGCAGTGCAATTCTTGATCCTGCTGGAAAATCTGCATCACTTTTCTTCAAATACTGCAGCTTCCAGGGAACAAAGTCTGAGATCTGAGAGACTGCGATAGTAAGGCATTTTGCAGTAACATGTACTAACTGAGAAAACACGTAATCCAAGTTTCATGTGATCTGCTAACCAATTCTTTAAAATTATTTTTGGATGTTGGCAGGTATGCTTGTTGCTTACTAAGAGGGAATTGTTGCTAAACAAAATCGGTATAACTCATTTGCTACCATTGGTAAAGTTACCAAACTGCGAACAGCTGAAGGCAGTCTAATGGAGTTAAAATAACGAGTGTATATATTTATTTGGGGTGAACTGGGCACATATAAAATGTCTTTTTTAATCACTATAGAATAATTTGTGCATACAAGATGCAATATGCTTACACCTTATTACAATAACAAATATATTTATAGCTACACCATATTTAGCAACACAATTTCTGTATAATACTGATAAAGGCAAGTGTAGAAAAGGAAGTAATACCCTTGAGCGTTTTATTTCCTGTCAGTCCAAATTACTGCAGTGCAGTTACTCACTGTACATTTTATCACTTAACATTTGTGCAGTATACAAACATATGTGATCTGTGGGATTAACTAAATACATGTTATAGGTGTCAACAGCAAATGATACACTATAGCTCTAAAAGGGAAGTTAGTCACCGAGGCTCATTTACAAATGTCACTGAAACCACATTTGCACTGCTCATTTTCAACACTTGTGCATTAGTATTAGTTGTACACAAAAATGTATGCTGAGTACATGAGTACAGACTCATTGTGTATTTGCTCACAGCAGGCCCGGACTGGCCATTTGTGGGTTAGGGCAAATGCCAGAGGGGCTGCTATAAGGTCCCATAGAAAGTCAGTGTTTAATGGGCTGGTGGGGTCTGTTTGGGCCTCTATGTGGGCTGATGGGCCTCTTGTGTACCTGAAATGCCAGGGCCTATTTTAATTCTCAGTCCAGTCCTGGCTCACAGTAAGTTCCAAGTCTAGTTCAGCTTTAACCTATGCATATTTGCACTTTACACCTTTACAGGAGGAAAATTGTTAGCAGATGCAGGATTAGGGGACAACAAACTGGGGTTCTAAATGTTCACGCTATCCATATCATACAAATTATTCTAATGTAGATTATTTGCTACGGGGTTTAAAACCCAGTCAATAACATGTTAAAAATTGCTGCCTACTTTGCCACTCAAAAGTTGGCAGCATTTTGGCCCATGAGTGGGGCTAAAACTAGTGGTGTAACTACAGAGAAAGCAGACTTGGCCCACATGTCTCTTTCCTCTATAGCAAAAATCTAATGAAGGATTGCACACTCAATATTTATTACATGTGGAGCCTCCTCTGGATTTGCACCTAAAATTTATTTACTGGGTGTGCACCTCCTCAACTTATATTTCCATCTTTAATCTTTAGCCACTGAAAATGTGAGCATCACCAGCAAACATGCACACAATTGAGCATCGGGGTCGGTAGGTTGCTGTGTGCTACGGGCCCCTTCTAAGATTTTTTTTTGCATGGGGGTTGCCAATTAAAGCTATTCCCTTACTGACAATATTGGAATGCATACCTATTGATGTATAACATGTCTGCACTATGTGAATGAAGGATAAAAACATTACTAATTACAACTTCTTGCAAAAATTATTCATCATGTAAACATTATATACACCCAATGGGCTGGTTTTTGCTTCCAAGAAGGGTTAGTTATATATTACATTGGATCAAGTAAATTGTACTGTTTTATTAGTACAGAGAAAAAGGAAATCATTTTTAAAAAATTGGGTTACTTGGAGAAAATTGAGTCTATGGGAAATGGCCTTACTGTAATTCAGAGCTTTTTGGTTAATGTGTTTCTGGATAACGGATCCTCTTCCTGTACTTTACCTGTGTCACTGTTTGTGACCCTATAGGTTTACCTGCATTGTGGTATTTGTGTTTTTCTTCTCTTCCTTTGCTTAACGCAGCTCACATTCTCCTTGTGTTCTCTTAGATGAAGACTCGTTTTCTGATTCGGACTGACCATGGCAATTACACAGCAGAACAGATAACACAGGAGAATCTGCAGAGCAGATTCTTTGAAAAGGATTATTCCAACACCTGAAACATTTCTGTCTTCTGTGATGTGATTGGTCAAGGAGGTTGCCTTGGGAGCGAACATTAACCATTATTCGTTTAAAAAGAAAAACACTCCTTTATAACATGGACCATTTTAAGGAGACTGGAGGTGCACAGACTGCAGAGAGTAAAATGGAACATCCATTTAAAAAAATCCTTATCATTGCATGCATAAGCATATGGAAGCCCAGCCGCTAAGGGGGAACTATGTGAGGATGTTTTTTTTTCTTTCTTTTTTTTTTGTTTTGTTATTATTTGTGTTTTGTTTGTGTAAAACTATTGCTTTGTATTGTTTTCTTTTTATGTAATAAATGACAATAAATCATTTTGAAGTAAATAATGAAAAATAAAATTGGCAGAAAGTGTTGTTGGAACCCTATGAATCAAAGGTGCTAATGGCATCCTACTTTTATAATGAATTGGTACAGTTTTGGTGGTAAGAGCTGAGTATGGACCTGAAACTCCTTTGTTCCTGTTACATGAAGCCTACTTTTCAGTATTACGCATTAACTTTTTTACTGTGACAAAAAATAAAGCCTCAGTTAATACAACATGGATTTTGTCATGTCTTCATCCTGTTCTGAAATGCTTGATGGGTGAGCATACAACAGACTAATTAAAGTCCAATTATGGGGGTTGGGTAAAGGAACTGGCCTAGCACATGCCAGCAATATAGGAAAAGAAAAGAAGGAAAGCCAATACCTTGTCTGCTACAAACAGGGGATTCCCATACTTTATTCCATGGTGCTCACAACACTTCAGTGATCAAACGTTTTGGGACCGCATGGCCCTTCATCAGTGACAATTATCATTGAGAGACTGTGCACATTTTATAGGCAAAACAAGTGTGACCTCTAGTGGTGGTCATCAAGTGTGCATCAAACAATTTTTAACCATTTACATACATTTTATTAACAACCATGTGTATAAAACATTACATAATAAAAGAGAAAAAAGACAACAGATTTTGCTTGATTCTGCCATGTGTCCTAGGGGCATTATACATAAATCTTGTATTGTATTTTATTCTGCTACTTATACTTGTATATGCATAGTCTTGAAACAGCTGATCAGAGAGTCATAATATAAACCCTGCAGCAGTGGTGTCAGGCAAGGACTGTCGCATGACCGTATTGAGATGTCTGGAGACATCCCTCTGCACCTGCAAGACTGTACTATACAAAAATTGTACATGTATAGTTCAGTACTTGGTAAGCAGTCCAAAACCAAGGGAGCCCTAGGTCTCTGCAGTCTTTTGAATTTTGGAATAGGAAGATGTGCATTAATGGCTAGCCAAAATATGCATTATGCAAAATCAGCCATATAATCCACATTGACCTCTGTAATTGTCCAATTACAGGGTTCATCTCACTGATCCAACAGGGACTTCCTTGTCGCCACTCTTGCAATGCTAAAGGACTGTAGATCAGTAAGTACAGTATAATAGCATGAGAGGGTATCAGAAACAAGAACCATCTAAGACTGTTCAGCATTTCTCAGTGAGAGTCATAGAATAAAACATAGACATATAACACATTTAGATTGAATATTGGACTGGGCAAGGACATATTAAAGGGATACTGTCATTTTTCAAAATGCATCGGTTAATAGTGCTGCTCCAGCAGACTTCTGCACTGAAATCCATTTCTATATTCTATTTTGAAATCTGACATGGGGCTCAGTTTGAAAGACCAGTGGCATGTTTATCAATTTTGTCTGCCTGTGTATTCTGATGCACTCCTATCTGCTCCTCACTGGCACAGCACCAACCTGTGATTGCACATATTGAGTGGCTTTCGGCACGAAAATGCAAAAGTATACATGTCTGCACCAAAACCTGCTGCTGCAGTGACTTTGAGTACACTTGTAGGAAGGAACAAATTGGAGAGTATCAGCTTTTTTCTGCTTGTATAGAAAACTTGGGTAAATAAAAGCAACTACAACAGCCCTGTGTGTGCCACATTTTTATGGTTCCTGGGAGTTGCAAAATTAAGCCCTGGGAAAGTTAACACAGGTGCATCTATATATGGGATGAATGTGTTTTTCTCTGAGGCCTTTCTACTCATTATTGCCTTTATATTTTAGTGAAAGAACAATGTTAGGATGGTGACAGAGAAGGTTACTAATCTTCCCTAAATGCCTTCCCACCGGCTAGAATGTAAATCACCGGTGGGATGGCACTTGGAGCACCTCATTTTCTGAAGTCGCTGAAGTTGCCTCAAGAGGAAACTTCAGATAACTTCGGGAAGCTGAATCGATCTGAGTGCCATCTCACCGTTGATTTACATTCTAGCTGGCAGGAAGGCTTTTAGTGGAGATTAGTCGCTGGGCTACTAATCTCCCCCAGCAGCCTTGTGTGCCACCACCCTAATGGCAATGGTGAAAAGCAGCAGTGTATTTCAACATCAACGCTCTTTTAAATTCAATTTGGTTGAAGTGATTTTAAATATAACCATTTAGGTGCAGAGCCAACAAGTTGAATAATGATGTATCAACATTTGGCCCTAGATGCTGTTCAACTGCAAGTTCCTACAGTCTTTAGCAGAAGATCCCCGTTCCAAATCACACCCTCTCACACCCTTAGAGTGCTACCTTACAAGGGCATTGCGTGTACTTTAGACACGTTGTTGGAAACATAATAATTGAAGATGCCTTATTGCTTTCTTTAAATCAGGGGTGTCCAACCTGTGGCCAAGGGCCCCATGCGGCCCAGGATGGATATGAATGCGGCCCAGCTTGAATTGCTTGGTTCCAAAGAAACGTCATATT
The DNA here is from genome assembly GCA_024363595.1 of Xenopus borealis. NCBI lineage: Eukaryota > Metazoa > Chordata > Amphibia > Anura > Pipidae > Xenopus > Xenopus borealis. The sequence continues at coordinate 48,087,020 of CM044437.1, forward strand.
GCAAAGGATATTGGAGTAGGCAGGAGTGGGGGGTCTCTGCCCTTTAATATCCAGGTGTCCCACATTCCAGTGTATAGCTCCATCTGGTTATCCAGCTGGTATTGTAGTTTTTTTCTGTGCATCAATTTTTAAAAACCAAAAGTGTTTGTGTATTTTATGTGTGGGCCCAGACACTTTTTCTTTTTCCACTGTGGCCCAGGTAAGCCAAAAGGTTGGACACCCCTGCTTTAGATGAAAAGAAAACCCCTTACAGTTGTCGCAAAATATATCTCTTGAAGTGTATGCTGATTGCCTCTGCAGAGCCAAGCACTATGGCAGCTGTCATATGTAGGTAAACATTTATAAAATCAACACAACCACCTGAAATAGGTGTATCATCCTTTTTTTACCCAGTTCCCAATAACAAATTGGGAAGGGAATGGGGGGGATTTGCTGGCATCTTATTTGACAATATTAACATGGCAGACGAGGACTGAGATTGACCCATGTGTTGTCAGTCTTGCAAACATTTAGAACATTTCAGTTCCTTTATCAAAAAAGTTTTTTTTTTTAAAAAGGGTCTGAAATGTTCTGAACACTTCCTTTGATTAACATCTTAATTAATCTATAAAAGTATCACCTTTACAGCACATTTGTCATGCTTCATCAAAAACTTTACTCTATAACATTTTTGACTAGCTATAACAAGGTACAAAAAAACTTTACCAGGTTCTTGCTCCAGTTCCATTTGAATTTATATTCACATGCTGGTGGCCACAGAAGAGCTGGCCTTAAATATATATGGCTTATTTAAGATTAGTGGGATAAAGGTTATGGTTGTAGGGTCCACAATTAATGATGTGCTGGCTGTTACCACCCCAAAAGAGATGATCCAGCAAGAAGCACACAAGGTGGAAAACAAGAAAGAGCCATTATGCAGACAGAAGGTAAGTGCCAGGTACTCATGAAAGTTTTACCATAGCCCCTGATATCTCTTAAGTAATTGAATGTATGGGGCTGATTTACTAAGGGTCGAATTTTTTTCAAATTTAATTTAATGCAATTTGAACTATCGAACAATCGAATATAAAAAATTTGATCGATCAATAAAATCGTTCGAATTGAACGATGTTAACCATACAGTCAAATTTTTTATATTCGATCTAAAAATCTTGGAAAAATCCTATGGGAGCTTGCCATAGGGATATATAGCAATTCAGTAGGTTTTATCTGCTGAATTGTTATATCAAATTTTTTATAAAGGGCCAGTTCTTCGACAATCGAATTCAAATTTTCGAACTTGGCAAATTCTAATCGAATTTTGTGCTATTCGATAGTCCAATAAGCCCAAAATAAATTTGAATTTGAAATTTTTTTAATTTGATTCAAATTTCACTTCCAATCAATTTGAACCTTAGTAAATGTGTGTGTTTTTTTAAAATTATACCTTTAATATCCTACTATTTGCTTCTGTAAATTGCCATTCCTTTCCTGTTCAAAGTGGGAGGCCATTACTCTTTGATCTTTAATGCAGTACTTTATATTTATTTATTTGTATTTACTATTGTAATGACTCCTGTTTGCTCTATTGATTTATTTTTCTACTGTACAGTGCTGCATTATACATTCATACAAGCAAGTAGTTTGAAAATGTGCATTTTTCTAATCTGCCACTAGATGGCAATAATGTTTATCATATGGGCATATTCATACTGACTAAAATTTGTGCTGGCTTTACCCGCACTATGATTTAACAAAAGCACAGTTGTCCCATAGGTCAGGGATTAATTCAAGAACAGATTGTCAACTTTTAAATAGGATATCTAAAGAACGCTGCGCAGCTTTTTTCCTAAAGCAGCACCAGTATATGTTGTGAACCCACGTGTTCACTCTGTTAAATAAGATTGTCAACTTTGCAGCAAAAGAATAATTATAAAGCACTGAGATGATTTATACATTTTTTAACATGATCTTTCTTCAGGTTTTCTGATTCTTCTAAACTGGTGTAAATGTCATACCTGGCCATAACTAACGAGGCAATAAAAAAGATTAATGTGTCAAACCCCAGTGTAATTGGAGGGATGGCCATAGGCCTTACCCCTTTGCACTTCATCAGCAGGAAAATAAGTAAACAAAGGTGAAATGGGGATCCCTCCCCTGGGGGAATTATGAACTGATCCCACTTTCTAAATTTCCAGTTGCTGAAAACTTAGAAAAGCCCCAACAAGAATATAGTAAAATTGTCCCACCTCTGTCTGACCCCTGACCCCCCTCCCCTTAGGCAGTGTGTATCTGTTTTTTTTCTGTCAGTCAGGGGCAAGGAGAGGTTGGGGAGCTTCATACAAGGAGTTTCAGGCAGGCAGGGTTTTTTTTCCAGTCCGGCCCTGTGCCTAGGGCATAACTTGAGGGGAGAGCAATGTGGGGGTAAATTGCATTGATCCTAGGGATAGTTTGATCGCAGCTTAAAGGACCAGTAACATCAAAAAATGTTATTGTTTTAAAGTAATACAAATATAATGCAGTGTTTTCTTCAGAAGCACTACTATTGTTTATATAATTAAACTGTTGTGTAGCCATGGGGGCAACTAGTCAAAGGAGAAAAGGCTCAAGTTACACAGCAGATAAGCTCTGGAGAACATAATGTTATCTGTTATCCATTATTCATCCTTTGCTATAGAGCCTTTTTTCAATTTCAGCCATGGCTACACAGCTGCTTGTTTATATGAACTATAGTAGTGTTTCTGAAGCAAACAGATCAGTTTTAACAGTGATATTTTCCTTACTTTAAAACACTTTAATTTTTTGGTGTTACTGTTCCTTTAAGAAGGGCCATCAGCCTATCTATACCTATATCTATATCTATATATATATATATATATATACATATATATATACATATGTATATATATATATATACATATATATATACATATATATATATATATTTATTAAATAGGAACATGTTCCTGAAGAAGGCCCGCAAGTAGGGGCCGAAACATTGTAAATACATTTTTTCATCATGACCAAGACCTATGAGTGTGGTTACTTGCTATTTATTATACATACATTTTGAACCAGCACTGAGGCAGCGTGATGGTCATTCGTTGTGCACCAGATTTTGGACTTTTATAACAGGGGCTGAATTTGACACCGCGCATCTGATTTTGACACCAGTGCGCCTGAATTGGACACCGGCGACCATAAAGGACTCCAACCCCTCTGACCCCCCTCCCGACATTTCACTGTAGATTATAATGCATAAAGTAACCCTACTGAAATTTAAAAAGATATCAGAGGTCACCTCGGAGTTATGTGACCCCATATTTGTAAAATATATTGTAAAATATAGGCAATATGGTAGCAGGCATTTAATTAACTAATTAATTGATAGCATCGTTAAACACATTTTTAGAAGGATGTACAGGTTTTTATGGCTCTAGTGAATTTTTGATTAGTCTTATCCTATCCTGTGATCAGATGCTATTAGGGACCCATCCAAATGCCCACAAAAAAAGGCCCCCATGAACAAAAAATATGGGCATTACTGAGATCTGAATATCACTCTGAATCTGAATGAGATCTAAATATCACTCTGGGGGCCGCTGGTTTCAGATGATTTGTTTTGTATCGTTTATAGTTTATTAACCTCTGCATCATTCATGTCCCAATAGAATTCCAGAGACTGCTAATACATATACCTCCCAACATTTTGCAAACAGAAAGAGGCGAAATGTTTTTGACCACTCCCATTTTGTGGCCACACCCCAATTACCGTGTTTAGTTTACAAAATTTGGCAGGGTATAAAAGCATAAAAGTTAGTTTTGCCAATGAAGGTGAATTTTTATTTAAGCTGTGAATCACGGTTTGCCCAAGAGATCTGCTTATCTCAAATTGTTACAATTGTATTGAAGTGCACCTGCCACGTATTATGTGCTCTCTGCCAAAAGCCAATTAAGTTAGATACATTGTATCTTTTTCTGGATGTTCCGTGCAGGAGATCAAAGAGAAAGTTGGGCCATTTCAGTAAAAATCCAGGACTATGAGCTGAGCTGGGAGGTAATGTAACCTGTTTGCACAATTGTGACTACTGCAGCTAAAAACTTTGGCTTCTTTATACATTGGGTTCTATCTGTTTACTCTTTTTTTATAGTTTTTTGCATCGTGTAATGTATGCGCATGTATGAGACAGATAGCAAACATCCCTGGTGGGAACTTTAGATGCGGGGAAAAGTGGCTCCATATAAAACGCAGCTCCAAACGGCAGAGGCCATTCCACTCTGGTCACGTGGTATGAAACAAAACATCTCAAAAGGCACTTGTTGGCTTGCCAAAGATTCGCTGCTCAGATCCAGTATATCGTTAAAAACTAGAAAACTTTATTGTCCAAAAAAAAGTTAAAAACATCACCAAAAGTTCATGTGGATATGATGGGCGAGGGAGAGCAAGGCTTAACGTGTTTCGTGACTAACCTCATCACTTCATCAGAAGCCAAAGCGCCCTCCACTGTCAGCACTCAGATATAGCCCACTCAATCAAATGCAATTAAAACCGAAAGTTAAGGTTTAAAGGCCAAGTAATAGAATAGTCACTGAAAACAGTTTTTTGAAATTTAGAAAATATTCAAGCATTTAGTTGTATGAGTCTGTTGCTATATTTGGATAGAACAGCAGAGAGCAGCTTGAGAATAACAGAACACCTATTATTAAATATACATACATGAATTCACTATACTTGAAATTAATAAATGTATAATCTCCAAAGCATGTTCAAAATTATATACTAACCAATTAATAAAGTAAAAAGATATATATATATATATATATGTAATATAATTAGTGCATACAAACTAAGAGGGATAAGCTAGGAAACGGAAAGCATGATAAAAGGGTCGAATCGAATATGAGACTAGAGTGTGCACGGGATATGGTAAATTAAAGTGTGGAAATGATGTATAGATGAGACAGATAGCAACGGCTGTTATAAATGACAATGCATTCATTACAAAAAGACATGAACGCTCACAGCCGCTTTACAGCACAGCAGACGCTATATACGCATATATACACAGCAGCACTTAAAGAGTTAACTCGCTAAGCAAAGGGCTATGCACGTGATCACACAGGAAGCTGATGGCTGATTGGCTGGGTCGCACAGCATCTTTCACTGATTATACGGTGTCCATTTCAGGACATCTGTGTGCAAAATACAAGGGAGTTTGTCTTTCTTCCCAGTCTTAAATGTCTGCGTTAATAAATCTTTATTGTGCTTCTCCTGTTTGGTTCTTTGTTCTCCCCCTACATGTAAGGGATCTTTTTCGGCTGCAGCATTCTTTCTCTGTCCTGCTCCCCCCACATCCCTCCACCCTGTTCCCCACTCCCTCCGTCCTGTCACTTACTGCAAACGTCATTTGACCCACTCCCAACACCCTCTGCCCTAATTTGTCCATGCTGCAGCATTTTAGAATCAGAATGGGTTTTCAGAATCAGAAAAAACCTGCCACCTCCTCCTTACATGGATAAAACAGTTACATTTTTGACTATGAGTTAATGTATGCCCTTACATTAACATTTACCTATATAACTTTTACTTTGAGCACTGTCAACAAATAATTTGAGAGTATATAATAACAGTATCCCTACTGAAAGTAAAATATCCATTCACTAGCAGCACTGGAAGAGCATACAATTGTATTTAGGCATTGTTTTATTATAAAGATTAATATTAGTTTTTAAACTTTGATTAGTTGAAGATTAAAAAAAAGATAAGGTATAATTGCACTGAATAAATTATAATAATATAATAATGTATTTTTACAGAAATTAAATAGAATGGCTTTCGGGATGACATGTGGGTTGGGGGGGTGAGGGAGAGTATGACTGGCAAGAGGAATCAGGTAGAATGCTGCAGCAGGAAGGAATCAGGAATTACAAATCAGGTAGAATGCTGCAGTATGGATGAATCAGGGACCAGATGGAGGGAAATGGAGGGGGAGTAGGAAGCAGGATGGAGGGTGGTAGGTAGGCGGAGGGAGTAGGGAACAGGATGGAGGGAGGTGGGCGGAGGGAGTAGGGAGCAGAACAGAGAAAGTATGCTGCAGCCCTGAAACAATCGCTTACAAATAGGAGGATTACACAGACCTTAACTGGGAGGCACATTAAGAATTTTCAGCACCAGAGATTTTACACTGGGGAGGGAGCAGGACGCACTGTTATATTGCACACAAATGTCCTAAGATGGACACTGTATGGTTACCTGTAGAGCGTTTGAGCGAAGGAGAGGGCTGCGTGTACATGGTGTGGAGTATACTAGGTTGCCCACTGCGCTCTCAACTGTACCGAGCCTCCAGGTAGCCAGTCTTTTCCTTTCAAGCAGACACTACTGGAACTGGTGAGCTTCTGGAGCGTGTTGAAATTTTGTAGGAACTCAAAGACAACAAAGGGTTTATGGAGGCTTAAACTTGTCTAATGTTCTTGGATAATGGTGTGACTATGTAACAGGTTGCTGGTATTCACATAGCCCCATGGGAAGTGAAGAGGAATAATAACAGATGTGCGTGGTAGTCCCTGGGTGCCTTACAAACATCTGCTGCTGAGCCAGGTGACATAATCCCTAGGCCAGTGCCATGCCTTTTTGGTACAGTGCCACCCACCACTGATTTCCTTATTTCCAAAAGCACTAGCCATGAGGGTGACTGGGGATGATATGGATGGCTTTGAGGGAGAAGTGTCTAGCACATCTATGGTGTCAGGGGCTAGCAGCCCATATCAGCCCACCACTGAACCAGTAATGCACGGTCGGGGACTTCGGGGCATTCGCTGCGACTTGGATTATATTCGCTCTCTCTTCGGGATCTTGAAATGCATTCAAGTGGTGAGTAATCTGAATGAAAGTTTAGTGTGAATACATGGATTTGGCATAATCAGATGATCATAATACACTGCCGTTCCATTGTTTTGCTAATTCCCCCAGGATCCACTAATAGCCAAGGTCCTAGGAGTAGCAGTTTTGCAATAGGTTGACAGGTGTGGGTTTGAAATGACTGCTTTAATCTGGCCATGCATGTTAAAATTTGAATCTTTCTCACAGAGAATGCTTACAGTTAGCTAGTGTTAACATTTCATTGGTGGTTCACCTATAAGTTATTTAATGTAATGTACATTACAGAATGTCTAGTTCAAAACCACTTTTCTTTTTTTATGTTTGAATTATTTGCCTTCTTATGACTCTTTTCAGCTTTCAGCTGGGGCCCATCTAAAAATCTAATGTTTTGCAAGGCTACACATTTATTGTTTTTGCAACTTTTTATGATTCATCTTTCTAACCAGACCCTCTCCTTTTCATATTCCAGTGTCAATGCTAGGGTAATTTGGACCCTAGCAAGATCTATTCTGAACTGTGTGCATGTACAGTATTGCAAATATTTATGATATTACTGTACTGTGCTCAGGTCCGGACTGAGAATCAAAATAGGCCCTAGCATTTTAGGTTCATAGAGGCCCAATCAGCACACACAGAGGCCCAAACAGCCCCCACCAGCCCACTAAATACTGACTTTCTATGGCACCTTATAGCAGCCCCTCTGGCATTTGCCAGAACCCACAGATTGCCAGTCAGGGCCTGACTGTGCTTGTGCAGTATTCAAAGAGGGATTGAAGTTTAGCAATTCAAATACTGGGGTACATACAGTGATTTATATTTTCTGCGTAGAACCAACCTGACCAACATTTTCAGACCTGCCAAACCAGTGAACCAACCAAAGCCCATTATATGTGCCTATATGGGAGAAGTGAAGATTCCTGAATGTTTTGTCAACACAACAACCTGCAGATCTGTATTGGAGCAAGCAGCCATAGATTAAGTATCCAGGCTGCTAGTACAGGTATGGGACCAATTATCCAGAAAGCTCAGTACCTTGGGTTTTCTGGATAAAGGATCTTTCTGTAATTTGGATCTTCATACCTTTCTACTAGAAAATCAAGTAAACATTAAATAAACCCAATAGGCTGGTTTTGCTTTCAATAAGGATTAACTATCTTAGTTGGGATCAAGTAAAAGCTACTGTTTTATTATTGCACAGACAAAGGAAATCCTTTTTAAAAATTTTCATTATTTCATTCCATAAATCGGGACTTGCTGGATAACAGGTTTCCAGATAACGGATCCCATAGTGTAATAGAAGTCTGAATTAACCTTGGCTCTTAAAGTCATTCTTAGTCAGGTTTGGGGACATACGAAGTACGATAGCAATTACTTTCTCAGTGATAAAAAGCACATTTTATAACGTGAATTATTTAGTGAGAGCACTTATGAACAAGATTATGGATTGGGTTGCGTATTGCTGCTACAGTTGAATAGAATTTAAGAATTTTCTTACACATGGTACATATTTCAGTATTGTACATGTGGTTTGTAGCTTTCATCTGTCCTGTAGCTAATGTCAATACATGATAAATCACAATGATTCACAGACACTGTGGAGTGATGATCACAGTATTTATATTGTGCTGATAATTTAATTTAGCTAAGTCTAGGATTAAAGTTTGTCCATGTGAATGTAGATCTGCATAAAGGTGAGGGTAGGAATGTGTAGTGCCCGCTGAACTTGCATCCTTTACAAGCCCAGTCTTGCTCTCTGGAATGAGCACAATGCTAAATTGTTGTCAGGGTCACCAAATAGAAGGCCAGAGGGTGCCAATAAGGTATATATTAAAGGGATGTTTCACCTTTAAGTTAACCTTTAGTATGTTAGAGTGAACAATTATAAGCAACTTTTAATTGGTCTTCATTATTTCTTTTTAATAGTTTTTGAATTATTTGCCTTTTTCTTCTGACTCTTCACTGACCCCATCTATAAAAAACAAATGCTCTGTAAGGCTGCAAATGTATAGTTATCACTAGTTTTTATTACTCCTCTTTCCATTCAGGCCCTCTCCCATTCATATTCCGGTCTCTTATTCAAATCAATGCATGGTTACTAGGCTAATTTGGGCCCTAGCAACAGATTGTTGAAATAAACTAAAGAGCTTCTGAATAAGAATCTAAACTAAAATAAATTAACTCAAAAACAACAAATAATAAAAAATGAAAACCAGTTGCAAATTATCTCGGAATATCTGAAAGTGAACAACCCCTTTAAAATTACAGATAGTGTCACTTTGTGCATGCAAATATGTATACCAAGGAATAGCAGCATATGGTACAACTTTTATAGTGGGCTCATAACAACGTGCTCATAACAACTCTATTTCGTGACTAATTTAGAACATGCAGTCTCTTAAAAGTGGAATGTTTTAGAAAGCTAGATAAGGAAAAGGCCATATTCATGTGCTGGGAATAGTTTGCTAGATCATTCTTTATGTATGGCCAAATGTTTCCTAGGCCTATTCAACCACCAGATAAATCTGGATTAGAACTATGAAAATATAGATCAGATCTGCTATAAAAAATTTTTAAAGGTAATCTCAGTCTTACACATGCTTGTATTGTCTTTAGCCAAGGCATGCACTACTAGTTTTTTTGTTCTTTGATCCTTAATTTTAACATCTAATTTAACATCAATAAAGCATCATTGGTGCTGTCTTTATAAAAATCTAAATCAGTCTTCAAACATTTATTTCATGTCCTCTTTATTTTTATTCTGCACCGGGACATCTTTCTTGAGTAGAAGCCAGTAAGTGCATGTGAAATTTGTTAGTAGTCTATTAATTATTTATAAGCAAAGGCTATACCTAATCCTTTTCTAAATGAAATTCCAGCTCCTTCATGCTAAGAAAGAAGTGACACAAGAATGACCAGGTAGAATTAACAAACTTTTGTTCTGGTGGCACAATGGCTTTGTTAGTTGCCTTAAAGGCATCGTACACCAAAAAAGCTTTTTTTTTTTTCTAATGAAAGAAAACTTACAATGTAGCTGACATGCCCAGATTTTTTATTTAATTAAAGGTTTACATTTGTTCAGAAACATTGTTTCAGGACACAGAACTAGTAATGCAGAAAAGGTAAGCAGTCAAACAGTCATTGATTTTAATAGCAATCACAACTGCAAAGAATTTTAAAACTGCAGGAAATCTTTTATTATTGTATATGGAAATGTTACTTAGAATTCCATTTTTGGGGGGGTAGAGTAGAAGCTTAAAAGCGCCGGGGTCCTGATAAATCTTTGAACTCTAGAACATTTTTTACACTACCTATAGAATGGTTTCTTGCACATGGCCTTGACGTATAAGAATGCAGACTGTCAGAAAGTAATTTGCTTGTGTATATTAACATACATTAGTTTTAAAAGCACACCACTATTTTGTCTGTTTCAGTTTTTCCTCAATTTGTTTTTTTTTTTATTGTTCACACACATATTACAGGTATGTCTAGAAGCTTCTATTCACCAGTGTTATCATTAGAGTCCTCTCTGACACACAGCTTTTATTCATATTAGGAACATTGTACATATTAATTTGGCAAGTGAAAAGGGTTTATGTTCTGCTCTTAAGTGGCGTTTTTATGTTCTAAAGTTAATTGTTACATCCTGGCCATGGTTTCAAAGGCACACCCAATATACCTTCTCTTCATACATTCATACACTATGAGTGTTTTGGAATATTGGCACCTAGAAGTCATCAGTAGGCGGTATTGTTGAGAATTTTACAAGATAAATTTGAAGAGGATATTGAGCTCATGTTTATGAAATCGAACATTTTGGAAATGGGGTTTTATATAATGCTCAATTTTATATTTGCTTTTAAATGAAGCACTTTCTCAGTACCGAAGTTCTGTTCAATGTAACTGGAGGAGGGATTTCCAATCCCCTTGCAGTGATGTCTGTAGCAGGCACTGGTGCTGTCAGATGGAGATTGGGAACACTCACTTTGATGCTTCAGAGAAATCCTGCAGGACAGTGCTGACAATAGATATCATGATTATAATTCAAATAAAGATGAAGTAGGGGACATGGGCACTACAGCATTTTCCAAAGAGCATCACAAAATGAAGTGTGTATATGTTTAACTAAATGAAGAATCAGAATGGGGAGACTGAAGTAAAGATAATGCCAAAAGCACATAAATAGCAACAGCTGCAATAGCAGTGTTACCTTTTTGCTTTTAGGTATGCCCGCTCCTTTTGTCATACTACTGATGTGTTGGGTGGGCTCTGTGTCCATCCTGTGCTCACCATTTATCGTAGACTGAAAATACTGGTGGACAACTCACCTGTCAGTGTTTGCCAGTTCATATCTGAGCTAAAATATTCTGGTGTGGCTGCAACTCTAGGGATCACTCAGCTCAGTCCCCTTGTTACCTTCCCAAAAACATCCAGGAGTGATGTTGCACCCCAACCAAAGCCAAGCTGGCAACAGCTGCATCAGTGCTTGAGTTGAAATGGTTTAACTGACCTAGATTATACTAGTGAATCCAAAGGATACCATTGCTTGATTGTATGAATTCTTAACACCATTTTAATGCTTTTCAGTTAGTTAGATTTCATATTCTATAAACAGTAGTTCTATTATTCTGTGAGGCACCACATGACATGGGAATTTCCCCTGTATTAACTGGTCAAAAGTCTTCTATTTATACTGTACTTCAATGCAGGGTCGAAGTAGGCTGCTGGAACTCTGCTGTTAAATAAAATTTGGTCGGCCCGACAGCTCCAGTTCAACACTGCTTCAATGTTTGTTTGTTTTTTACCAGCCTGAACTGATTCTTTTTATTTTCTTTCAATCTTCATTTAAACTAAAGAAGCCTGCAATTTGTAATTGTCATAAGGGGCAGTATAGTTAACTGATTTTCTTTAACTAGGCTTAGGCTATTTACTTTGTTTTCACAGCCAGGGAACCTAGGAGGAGGGTTATGTTTGTTTGTTAAAGATAGTAAATGTAAGAGCGATAAGGACCATTCTATGTGGATTAATTCATAAGTAAATAAGTTATAAGAAGAGGAAAGCATTTAAAAACTTTAAGATAGAGGGGACAGAAGCTGTGTTTAATTAATATAAACACAATAACCAATGTAATAGAACAGCAACCCAGAAGATCCGATTGCGGCAAAGGTTTACGGTTAACCAGCAAGATGGCAAGTGTATTAATAGTTAATAATGTAGGTTGAGAGTGTGGCTCAAATAAAAATAGTTTGCCTCTAAAGAATACAGAAAAGGTAGAGTCAGAGCTTCAAGACCCACCTGATAAGGGCACAGATGGTTCAGCTCAATCAATTCAGTGACTGAAGCAGGATATACAGTGAAGCCTCAATTTTACATACCCTGATTTTAAGTTTTCCCTTATTTTACATTGTTGTTTTGTGGTCCCACCGAAATATTATGCATAATACATTTCCCAGATTTAAAATTTTTCTGGAAGTTACACCATTTTTTCTGGTCCCCTGAAAAATGTAAATGTGGGTTCTATTGTGGTACATAAAAGTTTACTCAAAATGAATGTGAACAAGGCATAAGGGCCAGATGGAATACACCTACTGGTACTTCAAGAGCTTAGCTCAGTTTTAACTGGCCTCTATGTCTGATTTTCTCACGCTCTCTTTAAGCTATGGTAACTATAGATTGGAGGAAGGCTGAAGTAATACCCTTTTAATATAAGAATTACAATCTCAGCTTGGCAATTATATGCCAGTAAGTTTGACATCACACAAATTTGTTTGACATCAGACAAATGTAATTGCATTTTAAGATGAGGTTAGTATGAGTTTATCAGTAGGTGTAATTATTTGGACTTTTCCAAACTGAGGTTTGTTGGTCTTAGTTGAGTTCTTTGTACATGGATGGGTAACTAGCTACAGTACATTCTCTACTTGGAGTAAGGTTCTTACTGGATTTTGTATTGGGACCACTTTTATTTAACTTGTGGGGGTGAACATGCAAAGTAATGTATATGTGTTTGCAGATAACACATTATGCAGCCCAAATAATTCCCTCCCGTATGTGGCATATTTGCAGCACGATCAAGGAACACTGTCAATCTGGGTGGCAGATGAGATTCAATGTTTACAAATCAAGCACTTGAGATGTAAAAATATGTAAGCCACTTTTAACCTTACTGCAACCTTGGAGTACGTGTAGATAATAAACTTGGCTGTTACAAGCAATGGCAGTCAGCAGGTGCAAGGGCAAACATGATTTTAAGCTTGTATTAAAATGGGTATAGACTTGCTTGAATAGAGAACCATTCTCAACTTTACAGAGTGCTGGTAATTCCCCATCTAGAATTTGTCGTGCAATTTTGGTCTCCAGTGCTCAAATGGGATGCAGCAGAATAAAGACTTGTTCTGGTGTCCTTTGGGGGATTGAAAGCTCAGTGGGAAATGTCTAGAAAAATAAAGTAACTAATGCTAGAGAAAACAGTTGTCACTAGAGATTTAAAAACATTGCTTACATTCCCAATCTTTTAAAGGGCAACTCTATTAGTTGCCTTTAAAAGAAAACCTTAACCAGCACCCAACCCTAACTCACAAAATGTTGCCACTGTAGAACACAGACTCAACCCCTACTCGCATCTTCTCACTCCATACTTCTACTTCTGTTCAAAATTTGGTTCAAAGAGAAGGAATCTTTGGGAGCATGGAGGAGTGTACTTCCCCAGTCTGACCTGCACCTAACCCAACATTGCACCCAAATTTCAAACTGCATTACCTGCGAGTTTCAATTCAATCAACACATCACTAAACTCTACCCTATATATAAATAGTGCTGATGTGCATTTTCATTATGTTTTCCTTCCCCAGAGGACTTTTTGTTGCTACAGTCCGGACAGAACCGGACAGTCAGGTTTTTTTCACCTGCTCTCCGGTTCAAAAATACCTGCCCCGTTTTCAGAAGTCTGAAAACCAGGCAAGCCTGTTACCTGCTTCTTGGGGGCTGTGACCAATCATGGACTGCCAGGTCACAGGCCCACCCCTTTACATCATAGGCTGTCCCCTTTACGTCACAGGTCCACCCCTTTACATCACAGCTCCACCCCTTTACGTCACTGGTCCACCCATTTACATCACTGGGCGCGCCTTTGATGTCACTGCCACCACCCCCAAGCCTGGATTATTATTGTGATCACTGCAATTGAACAAGCTGCAGTGCAGAAAGATGGCAACATGCTGCCTCTGCACTGCAAGGACTGCCGCCAAGCATCCAAGGTTTAGCTTCCCTTTCTACCCTAAATTCTGCACCATGGCACTGTACTGTTCCAAGGGCTTAAAGGATCATTATCCCTTTAATTATTTCAGTGCTCATTTTCTTCTCTTTAAAGGGAAAATATACCTCCCTTATGACATGAGTTCATTTAGTTGGTCTTCAGTACAAAAACATGCATAAACCTTATGCATTTATAAAAATGTTTTTTTAAATAGACTGAAAGAGTTTGTTCACCGTTAACTTTTAGTATGATGGAGAAAGTGATATGCTGAGAAAATCTGCAGTTGGTTTTAATATTTTCTTATTTGTGGGTTTTGAGTTATTTAACTTTTTAACCAGTTTGCAATTTCAGCCATCTGGTTGCTTGGGTCCATGTTACCCTAGCAACTATACATTTAAACAAGAGATTGGAAAATGAATGGGAAAGGGCCTGAATAGGAAGATGAACAATACAAAGTGGCAATAACTATACATTTGTAGCCTTATAGAGTATTTAGATGGGGTAAATTACATATTTAAATTAGGTTGATAAAAGACAAAGTCCATCAAGTTCAACCCCTCCAAATTAAAACCCAGCATACACACGCACCCCTACACTCTTTCACACAAAACAAATATGCCAATAGCTATGCTAACTGTAGAGTTTAGTATCAAAATAGCCTTTGATATTATATCTGTCCAAAAAATCATCCAAGCCCCTTTTAAAAGCATCACCAGAATCAGCCATCATAGACCACCCATATTAAAGCTGGAAAGAGTCAGAAGAAGAAGACAAATAATTAAACTATACAAAACAAATACCGAAGGCCAGTTGAAAACTGATTAGAATTGACCATTTTATAAAATACTAGAAGTTAATTTAATATAAAAGCTGCAGGGATCAACAAACCAGCCTTTAATCTCACAGGTGATCCTACCCCTCCCTCACCTCATTGCTAATAATTCCTCTGCTTTCCAGAGAATCGGTCTCCACCCATTATGAATTTCAGGAGCCAAAATCCATCACTTTGTTATGAAATTATGGGAGGGTTGCATTACACTGTCGGCCTAAGTGATGTTGGGAAACAGTTTAGAGTAACATGGTTTCCTTTCAATCCATGCAATCTTTTATATATGCGTAAGAAAAATTATTATTTTTGAAAGCTCCGATAATGTTGATTTACCTTGTCTACATAAGTCCAACTCAATGAGCTTGTGTCCTACCCCTACCCCCCATAGACCCCACTCCCCCCAGCCTACTTGCTACCCCGGGCAAATTCCCCTAACTTTTTACTCACGGCAGGTTCAGGTGTCGGAGTTCACGGGAGCCATCGTAATCTTCAGTAATCTTTGTGTATCGAATGGCGTTTCAGCACATGTGCAGTTGGAGCAATTTCTCGGCCCCGGACAACTGCGCATGCCCCGAAAACTCAGGAGAATCGCCGAAGAGCTGAAGGGAGAGACAAAGATTACAAAAGGAGAAGAAGATCGCTACAGTGAACTCCAACACCCGAATCTGCATCAAGGGGTCGGTAAAAATTTACCAGGGTAGCGTGTAGGCTAGGGGGAAGAGGGGTCTACAGGGGGGGAGGGGTCTCCAAGTGGAGGTTTTTTTTAAAGTATGGGTTTAGTTTTCTTTTAAGATTAAAATAACTGGTGTAACTACCAGGGGAGCAGGGGGTGCAATTTCACCAGGGACCGCTCCCTCTAGGGGCCCCCCGGAGAGGCTAGGAGAACTCCAATGTGCAATTCATAGGGGGAGAGCCCAATAGAGGGGTCCGGGTGCCAATCCGGCACCAGGGCTCACCAGCGAGTGGTTCTGAAGATGAGTAAAATCTAACAGTGTTGATAGCCTGAAAAATGAGTGCCCTTCAAAAAGGTCACTTAGAAATTTTGCTTGTGTAGGTATAAACCGTTTCTCCACTAGCCTAAAAAGGAAGGTATAATCACTTGTGATTATAATAACTTACCTGAGACCTTGGACAGATGTCTCTGGTTACTAAATAACTGCACAGTGATTATTTATTCTCCTTTTAAGCTATGGGAAATCAACAAGTGACAGCAGCAGGTGAGTTCCCTGGGTCCCTAGAAGCACAAAGAGAGAGATTCATTTTCTTGCAGCAGTGTACACTGACAACTGATTATCTTCTGCTTGTCCATTAGTTTTAACACTTTTTTCTTTTTTACTGGAAGTTTTCTGCTATTAGTGTCCCTGTATGCTGTGCAGGAACAAATACCCATAATTCAACCATAAAAAAACTGCAAGCACTGTAACACAAAATACATTCCATTTCCAAGAATAAATAGGCTTGTGGTTTAACTGGGGGAAGAGCAGCCCAGACGGAGGAATGTGTTTCTGGATCACGAGTTAACGTCCCGTTTCCTTCTCCTCTGACAAACTGTGCATCTCTCGCTCCTGATGTTGAGAATGTTGTATTAACCTGACAATTTGTATTGGTCAGCAAGTGGAACGGCTTTACCTTTTTATTCCCCCCTTAGACTTACAAGTATTTTTGTTCATCCCTTTTGTTTTACTCCATTGGTAATTACTGCCATTAGTTTCATTTGGCTTCACCAGAGTTAAAGAATTTGCGTGGTTTGATCCCTGATGGGCTTCAGTGCCAACATAATACATTGGTCTGCTCTGTGGATTTATTTTAATGGCAGAAATGTACAACATTTATTTCTAAAAGTCTGAAGTCAGCAGCTTAGCCGTAATGTATTTACAATAAGGAGCATCCCTGGGCCCTTACATAGCTGTCTCATTTCCCACCAGCCCCTGCACAGAGGACTAGATGGAGCGCTACTTTTTACATCTTTAAATTAAAAAAAAATCTGTTATTACAAACAACAATTCAGATTTATTTAAAAAAAACTTTGGGATTCATGGTGAGCCAACTGTGGATACCTGACGCTTTTATTTTTTTTTGTCTATAACTTATACAGGTCTGTTTTCTTTCCAGCAATTTTTTTAGTTATGACTACAATTCTGCTTGATTATTTTGTGATACACATGAAGGGATGGTTCACATGGCTAATTCTAAGCAACTTTTAAATTGACCTTCATTTTTTCTTTTTTATAGCTTTTGGATTATTTAGCTTTTTTTTCTTCTATTTCCGGCTTTCGAATGGGGGTCACTGACCCATCAAAAAGACAAATGCTGTGTTATTGCTACTTATTATTTATTGTCTTTCTACTCAGGGCCTCTCCTAGTCATGTTCCAGCCTTTAATTTAAATTATGGTTGCTGTGGTAATTTAGACCCTAGCAACTTCTGGAGGTCTAATTGCAAAGGTCAGATTTTACTCAATGCCTACTGCGCTTCTTGTGGTTTTTAGGATCAGATGCTGTCTGAATTTTTTTAATCAGTACCATGGTCTCTCTGGTCAAAGCAGAGTTAGGGCCCTTACACACAGGTGTTTTGTGCTGCACTACCATGTGTTACAGTTTCATGTGTTACAGTTTCATGTGTTCAGCTGCAGGAGTAGACGCACGCCATTACTGTCAAGGGGGCTGTATTCACATAGATGCATGTAAGCACCAAACGCAGGTAAAATGCAACATACTGCGTCCCAAACAGTGTTTGGCACTTACATGCATCTGTGTCAGTACAGCCGCGTTGACAATAATTCAGTGCGTCTACTCCTGCGCTCCCTGCAACTGAATGCATGAAACAAGAACAAGGGAGCGCAGCTCAAAATGCCCGTGTGTAAGGGCCCTTAATGTTGCCTTATAGGCTTTGGGAGAGGAACAGATGGGTTGCTCTGTCCATTGTGGATTTTGGGTTATTATCAGCATGGAAAAGCATCCTATAATTATATCAGATATATATAATTTGGACGCCTGCTTACTCTTGAGTTGCTGCATCTCATACAAATGCTTTTTATAGTGATATGGTAAAATGTTAAGTGATTTAGCAGTCCTTCAGACAGACAAAGGGTTACACGAGTAAGTCTGTGCTCTGGTTTATATATAGACTTACTGGGGCATAGCAATGTATCTGAGCATCCAAATGTAATATTTTTTTGGGAAAACACAGGGGCCTGATTCCCCTGTAAACTAGCCTGCAAATTATTTTCTCAGTGACTGGTACTGAGGGGCAGATTTAGTGAAGGCAGAAGGGAAAATATTTCCTGTTCACTTTTTTTACCTAATTTATGAGGTTATTTTTCTAGCGTTTGTGCTGTGTGCATGAATTTCTGTGGTTTTAAAAAACTGTTATGGGTATAGATCCCTTTATCCAGAGACCTAATATCCAGAAAGCTCTCATTTACAAGAAGGTCACCTCCCATAGTCTATTATTTCATATCATATTTTGAAAGTTTCATATTTCAGCAAGATGAAGCTTATATTAAATTTTCATTTTTGCGATATATATCCCCCTTAAGTGATGAATCCTGCTCTAAACTAGGGTTGTTTTGTAGTGCAGTGGAGCACTTCGGGAGGGGGAAAGCGGGTCACTGCAGGGGTCATAACTTAATTACAAGGTTTCATTTAAAGAGAACATTATGCCTGCCATATATCAGTCTTCCTTTTCTTGCAGGTTAAATTCTGGTGCATATACCTGTTAACTATTATTGCAACACAATGTCCACAGACTTTTTGCAAAAGCAGTGTATTCTAACATAAAGGTGTAATATAAAATCCCCCCCCTTTTCAGCATGAGCTGGGAATATGATGATGCTAAACTTACTTTTTGCCTTTTGTTTTAATTAAGAAATATCTGATTTTTTTTCTTATTTCTAAAATAAAAAGTCGGAAAATGGTTTGGTCTTTCGGTTTTATTTTGCAGTCACTGGTTGTAGATAGGGTTGCCACCTGGCCGGTATTTTACCGGCCTGGCCGGTATTTTTGATGGTTCATCCCAATGTTATTAATAGGCAAAAAAGATAAATATATAGGAAGGCCAGTATTTTTTTCAAGAAAAGGTGGCAACCCTAGTTGTAGAAGATGGTAAAACGAATTACCATTACAAACACAATCCCCCTGTATAATTAACTGCTCCTTATTACAAAAGCTACAGTTTAGGAAAGGAGCTCAATATCTTGGATGTTGTCAGGATTTTTGGTTGGAGATTCTTACTTTTCAAAAATCTTACTGTGTTGTCGCAAAGGCCACAGGTGTAAGCCAATACCTTGTGTAGCAACCCTGAGATTTGGGTGTAGTTTAATCAGGCAGTATTTGGACACCTAAGGGTCCTTAAGTAACTCAGGCAGCTATGTCCCTTTTCCTGGGTCCATATCAGTTCATGGGATTTGGCCACCAGGGGGCAGTAGTTAAAATATAAAAGGAGATAGCACCATGTGCTTAGGGTCTTACTCCTGGGACTGTGCCTCCCAGAGAGGTATTACAGGGCCACGGTCCGGTTCCTCTAAAGTTAGGTTTAGCCAGTGGTAGTAGTTACTGTGATAGTCACTCTAGGAGTGAAAGGCAGCTCAGGGTAGCTAGTGAGCAGTTGTGGCTCCAACAAGGAGAAATAGTGGGGTTAGGACCCCGTGGTATGTAAACCACTAGATCAGGGATTACAGCGGGTGAGTTGAGGACCAGATAGGGTGCCAAGACCCCAGGCTGAATACAGTGGGTGAGGCAATAACCCAATAGGGTGCCAAGAAACAAGACCCCAGGCTGTGACATCCAGGACCTAGTGCTAACCACCTGAGAGGAGACATTACCTAGTGAGAGGGTAACTATCCTGTTGAAACGTGAATCATTGCATATTGTCTTTATCACCCCACTGGAGGGATTATCAAAGTATCCTACTACGCTGTCTGTTCAATAAATAAGTTCAAGTTTGCTGCAAAGAACTGTGTCTGACTGAATCTCCTGCTGCACTGAACAACACCAGGTACCAGGAGTTGCACTGGGGGTCCTGGGCACGAGCTAAGCAGTTAGCCGGGTCACACACATTCCACAAATCCACAGCTAAAGCTACACCTACGGGTGCGCTACACTTAAATCATCCCCATATATAATATAGTAAATATAGTATAATATATAGTACAGGTATAATAGTAAATGAATGATACACTGAGCTATCAATAATCAAGCAGCCAATATATAATTGTAGGGTAAACACTATAAGTAGCCCTCTTTAAAATATATATAGTGCAGAAGGTTGTGCAGGTATGGGACTTATTATCCAGAATGCTCAGGACCTGGGGTTTTCCAAATAAGCAATCTTTCTGTAATTTGGATTTTCAATCTTCAAAGGGGTTGTTAACTTTTAGTATGATGCAGGGTCGAACCGGGGGGCCTGGACCCACCGGGGCTGCTAGCCAGGGCCCCTCTTCCGACCCCAGGACCCCCCTCCACTGAGCGCGAATGCAACACCCCCCTCCGCTGTGCGGCTGCTCCGCCAAGAGAGTGTGCCTGTTACCCAATAAACATAGTGCGTGTGCGCGCCTGCGCACAAGTGCACACTCTCGACAGAGCAGCAGCACGGCAGGGGGGCATTGCACACACACTCAGTGGCAAGCCACCTTTGCTGTGGGGGTCGGAAGGGGGGCCCTAGCTAGCAGCCCTGTGGGCCTGCAAAAGCAGATCTGGGCCAGCAGAACCGTCCGACCAGTCCGACACTGGTATGATGTAGAGATTGATATTTCTAAGACAATTGGCAATTGGTTTTCATTTTTTATTATTTGTGGTTTTTGAGTTATTTAGCTTTTTATTCAGCATCTCTCCAGTTTGCAATTTCAGCAATCGGGTTGCTATGGTCCAAATTACCCTAGCAACCATGGATTGATTTGAATAAATCTGGAAAATGAATTGCAGAGGGCCTGAATAGAAAAATTAATACTATCAAGTAACAATAACAATAAATCTCAACAGGATTGTTTTGCCTCCATATCTTAGTTGGTATTTAAAGGACACTGTCATGGGAAAACATTTTTTTTCAAATTGCATCATTTAATAGTGCTGCTCCAGTAGACTTCTGCACTGAAATCCATTTCTCTAAAGATCAAAACGATTTTTTTTTATATTCAGCTTTGAAATTTGACATGGGGCTAGAAATGTTCTAATTTCCCAGCTGCCCCTGGTCATGTGACTTTTGCCAGCACTTTAGGAGGGAACTGCTTTCTGGAAGGCTGTTGTTTTTCCTTCTCAATGTAACTGAAGGAGTCACAGTGGGACATGGGTTTTTACTATTGAGTGCTGTTCTTAGATCTACCAGGGAGCTGTTATCTTGTGTTAGGGAGCTGTTATCTAGTTACCGTCCCATTGTTCTGTTGTTAGGCTGCTGGGGGGGGGGCTAATATCACTCCATTTTGCAGTACAGCAGTAAAGAGTGAAGTTTACCAGAGTACAAGTCACATGACTTGGGGCAGCTGGGAAACTGACAATATGTCTAGCACCGTATCAGATTTCAAAATGAAATATTAAAAAAATCTGTTTGCTCTTTTGAGAAATGGATTTCCATGCAGAATTCTGCTGGAGCAGCACTATTAACTGATGTGTTTTGAAAGAAAAATTTTTTCCCAATGACAGTACTGTATACCTTTAAGTAATAGTTTATGTTTTATTATTACAGACAAAAAGGAAATCATTTTATTATATGGTTAAAATGTAGTCTATAAGAGATGGCCTTCTTGTAATTTGAAGCTCTCTGGATAACTGGTTTCTGGAAAATCGATCCTATACCTGTACATAGATTATCTTTATTCTCCTATACATTATTCCCCTCAAAAGTTAACCCTGGGACAGTGACTTTTGAACATTTGAACTTGTGTGCCACCAAATGCTATGAATCTCTCTCATCCAACCTGATTCGCATTCCACCTATATAGCCCACTTACTTCTTCAATCTTAAAATAGCATTCTTGAATAGGAAAGGCTTCCCTCATCACACCTCTTGGTCTAGGTACCCATCTAGGTAACTTCCCATCTACATCTTACAGTTTGGAGCAGATTTACTAAATTCACATGAATTATTCGAAATGCGATCGAATTTTCAAAAAGATTCTAATTTGAATTTTCTAATATTTTTGAAGGCCACTTTGACCATTGAATTTTGAAAATTCAGTCGAATGATTCGAATAATGTGTATACAATTCTATTTGAATATTCGTCAGTTGAATTACTTGCCCTTTAAATTTTTATTTGACTACCTAGTTTGCCAGATTAAACCTACCAATTTGCTATCAAACCCTATGGGAAGCTCCCATAGGGTTTTTTAAAGTGGACCTGTCACCCAAAAAAAATATTCAAAATCACTATTTTATCCCATTAGTCAAGCAAAATGAACATTAATTACACTATATACATTATTTTAATCTTGTTTTCTTCAGTCTGGGAATTCATAATTATAGCAAGCAGGCAGGAGCCATTTTGTGGACACTGTTATTAAGGCAAGCCTTGCATCATCTCAGAATCTTGTTTGTGCACCAGAATGGGGGACCCAATGTCTACCCCCATGTCCTGGCTACACAATTAAATGGTTAAGAGAACTGGGGGAATGTGTGGGGAGCTGTGGCATCTAGGAAGTGCTGAATGGAAAGTGAAAGTAATTGTCTGCCACGCCTCTATGCCTAAGGCATAGAGGAGTGTCAGACAATATTTGATTGACAGCTGAGATTTTTAAATGAGCTTAAAACAGCTATGAATGCTTTAATTAAAATTTGAAATTGGATTTCATGTTTGATTTGAAAAGGACTTTTATTATACAGATTTTTGTGTCTGGGTGACAGGTCCACTTTAAACCTTTTTAGATTGAATAAAAAAAATTGGATCGAATGGTTAAAATCGCTCAAATCGTTCGATTAGAACTATTTAATCGTTCGATCAAATCGTTTCTATTCCATCGAATTGCAGTAAGAACCTTCAAATTCGATATTCGAATTTGAAGGTTACAAATTTGACCACAATTCGATTGGTCTAATTCGAGGGTAAATTCACCCTCAAATTCGACCAATAGTAAATCTGCTGCTTTGTGTTTTTTCATTGTAATGTGTCAACTTTCCCCAAAGTAAGATGACCTTAAATATTCATATGTACCCCTTTACGAAGGCGAATGTTGAAAGTAGTGGTACCAGATAATCATTTTTTTTTTTAATGTCTTAAATAGCATGTAAAGTCAAAAAAATTAAATCCCATTTTTACTTTCTTTAATGAAAAAGAAATCTTTCTCAGAAATACTTCAGTTAAAAAATGTCTACTGTTTTAATAAGAAACCTGACTCTATGCAGTGAAATTCTCCCTTCATTTGGTGGATAGGAATTGTCAGACTATCCATAAATGCTGCAGGAAAACAATCATACTTATGAACAGGAGTGTGAGCCCTCACCTTACTACCCAGACTCCAGCAGCTTTGTTTCCCTGTAGAGCAGTCGGCGACTGTGTAGAGATTTTATTTTTGCCTTTACATCCCCTTGTGTTTCCAAGTCCAGCTGCAGGGACAAAGATCATGGAGCCAGATTTAAACAGATAAACTGGGATTCTATTCAGAGGATTTTTTGCTGGAGTTGGAGAAAATTTCTAATAAAAAATACAAAAACTAAAAATCCACATTAGATTACATGACAACACAGGAGCCAGTGTAGTTTGTATATTCTGATTATTAATCAGTCTTGATGTATCGGCTTCTAGTAGGTATCATTTGATTTGTGCTGTTTTGATCATTTATGATGCTCCCTAAGCAGCCCAGGCCACATTAAGCATATGCACAGTCTTGGTCTTGCAAAGATGACAGTCCCCTGTGCCCAACTTTGAAAGCATAAATCATTTGTTTGATTAGGCTTGTGGTGCAGTAAGTTCATGTTTATGTTTAGTATACAAAATACATTTTTAGCCTTATTCTATTTTAGACTTTCCTTGTCCTTTAAGTCAGCTTATTGTAGTATGTCTTTTATAGGAGTAAATCTTACATTTGGCAGCTCTGCCTAGCAGTTCTTTTGGGCTGACCCAATATTTTTGTGGTAGCAGCAGCAAAACCCAAAATACATTTTCATAGTGGAAGAGAAAAACAGCAAACCGTTCCAAGAACCATATTGATTTCTCTGCAGTTTTGCCTATGAGTATGTGGACAGTAACTTTTTAAGACCACTCACAATTTTATAAATACTTCATGGCTGAATGACAAAAAGACCAGACTAAATTTCTCACAAATCTTAAGGCCCTTTCTTACAGTCTATGGAAGGTGACAACTTTGGATGCACTGTGCCTTCCCTGGATCTTAACATTTTCATTGCACTATATTACTTCTCCTAATGGATGTGTAGGCCATAGTTAAATTTAGTAATTTTGTCACATAATGAAAATGTTTCTACAGAAATTACAGATGACGAATATAAATCATGTTCTAGAGCAGGGATCCCCAACCTTTTGAACCCGTGAGCAACATTAAGAAGAAAAAGGAGTTGGGGTTGCCAAATAAGTGCTATGATTGGCCATTTGGTAGCCGCTTGTACATTGTCAACCTACATTGAGACTCTATGTGGCAGTGCACCTGGTTTTTATACAACCAAAACTTGCCTCCATGCCTTGAATTCAAAAATAAGCACCTGGTTTGAGGCCACTGGGAGCAACATCCAAGGGGTTGGAGAGCAACATGTTGCTCATGAGCTACTGGTTGGGGATCACTGTTCTAGAGTGTAGAGCATGGTGTCAGGAGCCTGTGGGATACCCACAAATCGGTCTGGACGGAATCTACACCGAGCGGGTAACACAGAGGTAACCGCAGTGGGGTGGCTGTTTAGGGAACATTTCCCTTTTACAAAGTAAGAATGATAGCTCTGTGACATCACATCCGGCTTAAATGTTGTCACTACTGGGCAATGCAACAGTTAATGCGGGAAAAGGCAGGTAGCTTTCTTTTGGTTTCAGAAAGCGGGTAAGTGGGTATAAGTGTAAGTGGGTGTGGGTTAGGCCTAGAGTAAGCGGGTATGGTTTGGGACTGGGCCTGAAACAACAGACCCACACAGGACTCTAACATGGTCCTCATTTTTGCTATATTTGCTCTTTTCTTTTAAAAATACAGGTATTGGATACATTATCTGGAAACCCATTATACAAAAAATTATTTGCTTTTTCTCTGTATTGATAAAACAGTAGCTTATACTTGATACAAACTGAGATAAAATGAATCCTTATTGGAAGCAAAACCCATTATTATAATGTTTAAATGATTTTCTAGTACACTTATGGCGTGACAATACAAATTTTGGAAATCTGTATCTGGGAAAACTCCAGGTACCCAGCATTCTGGATAACCGGTCATATACCTTTACCTAAAATGTATTATCACCTTTATTAATATGTATATTGCCAGCATAATATATAGCACTTTTTTTAGAATGTTCACTGGCATTGAGCCCTGCCCCGGAGTAGTTTACAGTGTCATTTTCCTAAGTCGAGAACATTTATATCAGGAAAGAATTAAAGCAGTGCTATATAATGTATAAACACCCCATCTTGCTTCTTTATCCCAGGTATCCTCTGTGTTTAATGAAGTTGGGCACTTGCACAGTACAGTATTCCAGATCACAAAAGTTACTGGGAATGGAACA
>CM044437.1:48123561-48134691 GCA_024363595.1 Xenopus borealis
ACGCATACTCCAACTCTGGGCCCATATGTATGCAAAATTAGCGGCACACCTGCGCAAAGGGGAAGCCTCGTGAATGTGCAAAAGCCAGCACAGCGTGAAAATGCAGGCGTGCATGCGGAAGGTCCGCCGCTCACCATCACTATTAGTTTTTTTGGGGGGAGGCAGCAGATCGGGGCAGGGGGTCTGAGCTGGCGGGAGCCCACCGGGTTTTTTGCTGGTTTACCTCCAGCCCAGTACAACCCTACTTATAAGGGGGCCCTGGCCAACAATAGCTTCAAATTGGAGAGGCTTCAGATGGGGTTTTTTGCCTTCCTCTGGTTCAACTTGCAGGCAGGTTAAAAAAAAGTTAAAAGGTTACACTTGATGGATGTCTGTCTTTTTTTCAACCTAACTTACTGTTACTATGTCACTACAGCAGACCTCATGGTCCGGGCCCCCCTCCTGCAACCGCAGGGTAGACTATATTATAGTTACGTCACTGGCCCTATAATATTTAACTAGCTGGACCTCATCACTACCTAAACCTCATTGCCTACTAGGCTCACTAGCCTTGAATCAAATACTGCACAATTTGACTTTTAAATTGTGAATAAGGGTGCTGCTATACTTGGAAGGGATCTTTTTGCTGCATTAAACCAACAAATAGTGGATGGTCTCAAACCTACAATTAGTGGATGGTCTCATTACTACAGCACCAGTGCCTGCAACACAGCCTGTGTATACAATTTCACCACAAATTTAATTTTACATTAAGTTTACATCAATTCTTTTTTGGGGTTTTAATCCCATTCAATATACATACATAAGTGCTTTTCTGATCCTGAGAGTAGAGAGTATGTTGCCATTCATATAAATTCAAAAATAAATTAGCACATATGCACAAGTAATGTGTGTGGTGCCGTGCAGGCGAGTGCTTGTATAGAAGTCACAAGTTAGAAAAATTATTGATCATAATAATAGATTACAAAGTAGGAGGTGCTGTTCTTATATGAGATTGTCTTGTGTGTGCATTTGGGGTTGTGTGAAGGGTTGAAGTGAAGTGGGGGACAAGGAGCTAGCAGGTAGCATTATTTACACTATTTATTTGGGAAATTTTCTCCTAAAAATTACTTATGAGGGACCAAGAGTATTAGTACAAATTACATTACTACCCCCATTTCTTCATCTTATACTTGTACCATGAAGTTATGTATAGGCACATAAACACTATCAGAACTACCAAAAGTCAATATATGTTTTTTTTACACAGGCATACATGATTCCCCAAATAAGAGGAAACCATAATAGTCTGAATCACAGGAACCATTTCCAAACCCATTTTAGGTTATCCCTCAATTTATAACACGTAATGATCAAATGTTATATTTTCAATTGTAATGGTGATATGTAAAGCATATACATAGGAATATACAGTATATATATATATATATATACATTTTCTTTTTAGATATTAAGCTCTTTGGGCAGGGCCTACTTCGCCTCTTGCTTTTGGTTATTGGTTGCTTCATATGTTTATTGTATAGCACAGCAGAATGTATTGGTGCTTCATAAATATATGGTAATATTAATAATATTTATTGTTTTTAGGATCTGGGGAACACCGTTATAAGTGCTTTGTTTTTCTTCATTGCTTCTGTGATTCTGGCTTCCCTGAACCACAAATCTGGGGCAGAAATTTCTGCAGCGGTAAGAAAATCATAATTATGTAATTTCTGCCATTTGACATAGTATTGAGTTGAGTATTATACACATGACACCTTACATACTTAATAATGACATATTTTGCTTGTGTGTGTATATGTAACCCTCCCATCTCCCTACAGTATGCCTCATCCATCCAAATTGGGCTGATAGTACACAAGGTGACTTCTCTGCTGTTGTATTCCTGTGCCAGAGAAGTGCCCAAAGCCATTTGTAGACATTCGGACATGTATACCCAGTTTCCTTTAATATCTGAGCTACACAATGTTTAAGAATTATTGCAGCCGTACCAGTCTAACATCAATACCAGTTAATTAGTAACAGAGGAAGAGAACACAATTCTTTCTATAGGAAGAGGGTGCAGATTGGTCCATGAAATTTAATGGTCCATAGCACATGGCTTACATTGAATTTTACTGCCCTCTGCTGGTATTCAACTCATAAATCTAAAGAATTCACATGAAAAATGTATACAAAACAGAACCAAAGAGGTTTCAAATAACTAAAAATACTACAAAACCACTAAATAAGGGTTGCAGCAATGTAACATTAAACTGTCACATAAATGAAAATTTAATATTAGCTTCACCATACTAAAAATAAGAAAGTAAGAAATAAAGGGGGGAATGTAATTAAAGTCACAAACAGAAAAACATTGCGCACAAATAAGAGTTAAAATCCACATCTCGCAATGTAATATTGTTCCTTAAACGGTTATTGCATTGCAAATCGTTATTGCGAATTGCGGATTATAATTGCGCACTCTTAAGAAGTGCTTGAAGGTGTTGTTATCTTTTGGAGCAAACATTGCGACTTTTTCAGTTAGAAGTTTTATTACATTGACAGCGCATTAGCGCAAAGTATAAAATTCGCAAACGTCCTTCCGCTGGCGGAAGTGGTCGCTAAATAGTTTCCGGGTTCGCAAAAGGTATATTGTTCACACAAAGGCTTACCTTTTTGCATTGTGAATAGTTTTTGCGTTACCGATGTATATTACATTTGAAATAATCAAGTTTGTCTTCACTATTCTCGTAATTCTGTTTCATTCAGGAGTTCGTTAAATGATCCAATATATCATATAGGGGGCTCCTTTTGTGTAGAAGAATTATTAGAGCCATTAAAATCACCAGACATCATGTTTCTCTACATATAGAATTTGTGCAAAAGGCAGTTATTTTGTTAGATTTTGTTTATATTGGAATCAGTTGAGGGAGCTGTAATACATCTGTCTGGAAAAGGAAAACCCCCTATAAAATAGATTGGATCATTCATCTGACACCCAACTGCTGCATGAAGACAGAATGAAGAGAAACAGATGCTGAAAGAGGAATAGTGAAGATTAACTTGATTATTTCAGAAATGCAGAATTTTTAATTAATTGTATTGGTATTTAGAAAGTTTCTTATTTCAGTATGAGACAGCTTATATTACATTTTCATTTTCAAGATAGCTCCTCTTTAATATTGGTTACATTGCTGCAATCCTTATTAAGTGGTGATGTAGTATTTTTATTTTTTAAATCTCTTTTGTTCTGTTTTGTCTTACATTTTTCCATGTGAATTCTTTAGATTTGTGAGATGACTTCTCAGCTTTTCCTGCTCAAAGCACCACAGTGTAATATAATTAAAGTCAGTACATACAGTACATAGCTACATAATTTATATCTTTTACAGTGGCCAGAACATATGGGGTTACTGTACAAACAATGGAACTAAGTCATAACTTGATGTCACCAGGCTCTGCAGCAAATTCAGGTTTTGCTCCATATGTTGTCATGCCCCTTAATAGAGCATATGAACACTTTAACTGTTCATACATTTTTCATTTCCTTTGTGTAGCAAAAATCCAGTAATTTGTTTTTGCTGCAAGTCACTTCTTTCATAGCATGATTGTGATTTCAGTGAATCTTTTGTATTTGCTGTTAACGTGATTTTAACTTCTTTAAGGTATTTGGCTTCCTAGCCACCCTTTCCTACATGGTGAATGCAGTCCTGGCACTTAGAAAGTGGAAAGCTGGTAACAGATCACAGAATATTCGTCAAACAAGTGATTACATTCGAGCTCGCAGCGAATCCCGTGATGTAGACTGCCGTCCTGAAATTCAGCGCCTAGATGCCTGAGAGGACTCCGCACATGAATCTCAACTGACTGGCCTCTTGTCCAGCTGGTCCTGGTTTTATTCTAAGGGTCAGACAACCAGAAGATTTAACCCTGGGCAGAAATTTCAGAGGTTTAAAAGAGAAGCATAACTTCATGTATGTGATGAACATTTACTGGATGCAGGAAGGTTGCGTGTTAGTTTTCCTTTAGGAATGTACAACTTTAGGAATGTACAACTTCTTCTCTGTATTCCACAAAACATTTTGTTATATATTTATGGACAGTTTCATTACCCATAACAAACACAAGTTGATTTCAACATTCCCAAAATTATGTTATGTGGAAGTTATTTATTGATTGATGCAATTATTAGTTTTGTAAGGATTTTAGTTATTCTCTGTGGGTCCAGTATGGTACTGAATCTGAGGAAAGCTACCCTGTCTGATTATTGTAAGGGCAATTGAAGATCCAAACACATTTTGTTTATAGAGTTTTTCACTTGCAGAAGGTTGCTGTATGTATAATATTAGCAAGTAAAATAGCTACTAGGTGCCACAAATTTGTATTAAGTTTGTATCTGGTTTTGCACTTATTTGTGAGACATAGGACTATCAAAGCCAGCTGTGTGCAGATGTTCTTAAAGGGGAACTCCGGCTTCCAAACCAAAATTTGATAAAGTGGCCCACGTAACACAGTGATGTCCATCACTGTTACCTGTTTCTTCAAAAAGTATGAATAAAGGCCATTATATATGCATAAATGTAGCCGTTTAACAGTTATTCTCTTTCAGTTATTCTCTGTCATTTAAAATCCTGGCAGGGGAGGAGGGACTATAACACTGATACTACAAATTGTAACAACTTCTCCACAGCTTACGGACAGCATGCAGGAACTACATAACCCACAATGCATTGCACTGTGATGTGTTCCTATCCTTATTGAAATCACGTGTGCAGGGAATTGTGGGGTTTGGAGGATGCAAGGACAGATGGCTGTTAATACAAAGTAATAGTAGTCAGTCAGCTCAGCAAAATAGTCAAAAAGATTAGCAGGAGAGCAGAGGGCTAGGCTTAGGGAACTGTCAGAAATCATTAAGTTTTTTGTTTTTGTGGAGTTCCCCTTTAATAACAAAGGGAGGTGAATCATCCAGATATCCATACCCCATAAGTGAATATAAACAACTAGAGGCAAAGAGTGGGAGTGTGTGGGGCAGGAACATACAGCAACCATGTGCAGGTACTGTAGGCAACTTTAGTTACATACAGTTGTTTGGATATTTACTTAAAACTTAATTACCAATCTTTATTTCATCATTAATTGTAAAGAAATAATAATTTTTAATCTTAATAGCAACGTCATGGTAAAAAAAATACATTCATTTTAGTTATGGTTTTTAATTGTGTATCCCTCTTAGGAAGTAAAAAGCGTGGGTATTTGCATTTATTGATGAGAATATTTACAGCTATATTGCTTCTTCTGGCAGGGGCATTCTCCACAGACTGCCGTCACAGCAGTAATTTTATCCCACAGAAAGTGCTTGCTTTTACTGTTGCGAATAGAAGCTGCCTTAGTCAGGGCCTGATTCGTTTGGCGGGCGCCCATAGGCCTAGCGCCCACCCACACTTCCCCCTCCTGTCTTGAGTGTATGCGTGCCTGAGCATAAGCGCCGGCAAAGGGTGCTATTGAATGGGGATGCACAGGCTGGGTGGCATGCCGCCCCTATTTTTTTGCCATCCTAGGCCCAGGCCTATATGGCCTTGCACAAATACAGGCCTGGTCTTAGTCGAGGAAAGCTATATACTCGGTATGAGGAGGTAAATAAAGTAAGGTAAAATCACTTTAACTCGATTATGCAGGGTTGCCATTTTTAGTAAATTTTTTCATCATCATGTGACAAAGCAACTCATTGCAGAGCTGTGCAATAAAAAAAAAGGCAATAAAACTGTTACAGTCCCCTAAGTAGGGGGAGAACTGGAGAAGGCTGATTTCACTACATTTTTAACTTTCCTCCCTCCCATGGACTTTGAATAATGAAATTGTAAGTTTTCTCTATAAATATAGGTGAATACATATTTTATGCCTATAACACTATAATGCATCCCTATAATTAGGGGTGCAAAACAAATCCTCAGTTGTCCAGATCATTTAAATCAACTTTAAAGATTGGTTGACCTGCTTCCTGGATTTGTTGCATCACTTGTCATAGCAATATATCACGCCACCACATATATGCAATGTATATTCCCCACCAAGTGAGTGAGGCCAATTTTATCTTCAACATTAAAAAACTGGACCAAAATCGATAATGCAATGATCATTTCTAGAGTAGATGTCTTTTTAGAAAATGAGGGAGGCTTCATTTTGTTTGAACTTAATGGATACATGCCCCTTTTCAACCTTATCTACAATGTTCCTATGTTATTTTACTATAGCATTCATAAACCAGTGGACAATACTGAGTTATTGTGGCATTCCTTCGTAAGCAATTCAGCTTAATACACTTGGTTTGTATTAAAAAATGTATTTCAAATTTTTTAGAAACCAAATGCTATTAGATGAATAGCTGTTATCATTAAATAAAGGAGAAAATATGGGGTAGATTGATATTTATTATTTATTGACATATATTAACACACACAGCCAATATTGGAATTGCCTATTTAAAAATCTTCAAAATGTTTTTGGAAAAAGGCATTCTTTTTTTATAGAAATTTCACTGTAGTAGTGAAATGTAACTGAAATCCCCTTATTTCAATGGCAGAACTTTTGACAATTACTTAAATATTGAAGTCAGTGAAGTTATTCATATTCAATAGGAAAACATTGTCTGAGCAGATCTAAACATTTTAGTCAAAGTAGAGTGAGAAGTTGTCTTAAAGGGGAAGGAAAGGCTAAAATTAAGTAAGCTTTATCAGTAAGGTCTATATAAATACACAAGTAATGCTGCTCTGAGTCCTCTGTCAAAAGAAACACAGCATTTCTTTCCTTGTATTGTGTACACATGGGTTCCACACCAGGCTTCCTATTTTCAGCATAAACTTCCAGGGCTAGGGCTTGAGCATACTCTGTTTGCTCCTCTCTTCCTTCTCCCCCTATCTTTTACCCCTCCCTGCTGTAATCTGAACCCAGAGCTATGAGTGAGCAGGTAGAGACTCAGGCAGGAAGTGATGTCACGCCAAGATAAAATGGCAGCTGCTATGCTAAACAAACAGATAGAGCTTCTAGAGCTGTTTACTTGGGTATGGTAAAGCATTCTACAGAATAAATATAGTCTTATAGCTTGCTCTATTGTGCAACTGCTTTGGTAGCTTTCCTTCTCCTTTAAGCCTAATGCCACATGTAGCTTTTCTTTGCCACCTACTCCGAACAATACTGGCATCAGTTAAGCTGACAGGGAGAATTCTGGCCCAAAGTTATTATTTTAGAGCTCTGGAGGAAGAAAAGCAATGTGTGATATGAGCCTTAACGATACTGACACATTCCTATAAAGCTCCTCCTTGATATGGACACATTATTATGGTATTGCTTTAATTGTTCACCTTATCTTATTGAGGGTATGAAGCTATACTGTTCATCTTTTCTTAATTCATTGCCTGTTCAAAAGGATGATTGGATTTTTGGAATTAGGTGTGTGTCATAGCTGTTTATACCTGCTGAATAACAGTTATATTTGTTTAGGATTTGCCCTAATATTCCAAGAGTCCAATGTGATTCTGTGATATAGAAAAATATTAGATGTACTTGTTTAAAATGCACCCAATTGGAGATGCTCAGAGCGTTCTGGGTATTGGGTTTATAGAAAAGAGATTCCATACTACTGTGAAAGAACCTAAGAAACAGAGTAGTTAGATAAGACCACCAGCCAAAATCAAATTCAAATGGAAGATGCTTAAAATTGCCTCCTTCAGAGCAAGGGGCATGAACACATGTCCAGCAGACACTTTATCACCGGTGTGACTGAAGGCCCATGGCCTCAATGTAATTAATGTAATATTTGCTTCCAATCCAGGTTTTCCACTACCACTTGGAAATCTCTTTCCTTCCATATTTGTTATTCCTTGTATGTTGCTTATATAATGGTCCATTCCCTGCTGTGTTCTTTTATGGTGAAATCTCTGTACCCATGTACCCAAATTAACAGGCAAGTTATAATAGATGTACCCTCTGCAGTTCTGCCCCTGCACACAGTGCTTTACATTGTTTAACCTGATATTACTCATAAGAGCTTGTCCGTACATTTTGAATTGGATTTGTTACTTTATAGCAAGCAGACAGTCTCTTGCCTGTTTTAGCTAACATGGGCCTTACTGAAGTCCTGCATAACCATAATGAGAAGCCACGATCATGTTGAGAGAATAAGCAAGGTGGAGTGACGTTAGTCTGTCTCTAGCAACTGAAAAAGAAGAGGCAAGACTCTGAACAAGTTTTGATAAGTGATAACTGTAAAGCAGTTGATGTTTCTCTCATACTGGACAATTACAGTTAAAATTTGTAATTTTCATATATGTATTTAAAGCTTATTCACAAGATTTTTTTAAAGGGGAAGCTGACCCGCACCAGACCTCAACAATCCCGGATATGGCTCTGCTAGTTAAAATATAGTGAATTCATGTAGCCCAGGGGCGTAACTACTGAAGAAGCAGATCCTGTGGCTCAGGAGGTATAGGGGGCCCTAATTAACAAGCATTTTCAACATATATTAATTAAACAGGACAACCTCTGGGTATATTGGGGGCCCTAAATTAATTTTCTGTGGGGCCCATTAATGTCTAGTTATGCCCTGTCTTAAAAAGTGTAACATAAGGTAGAACTGGGAGTTCTCAGGTGCTGTACCCTAAAAATAAAGCTGTAGCACTACAGCACTAAATCATTTCACGAAAAGACCATATTCTAGTGTGATCTTGGACTAAAGCAAATGTTGACTTTTGTGGTGCAATTTATTCTCATGAAAGGATTGAAAAAGATGGCCACAACCTCTTAACAGGCTAGTGTCTGTTAGCCCATTGTAAACCCACTGTATTGAAAAGTAGTGTGCTGCAAATTATGGATCTGAAAGTCACAGGAGTAGTGATCGTAGCATGTAATGGTGTATGAGTTAGGCCAAAACCAGGGGTCTGAGCAGGCAAAATACTATTTTGGTGGATGTCGCTACAGTAACGCTAACTGAATTACTGCAGCAGTAAAAAAAAGAGCATTGCCATGCTGCAAATGGATCGACTGTTGTTTTGTTGCATACCCCAGATATATTTTTGATGAAATCTGCAAATCAACAACCTGAGTAGCAAGTTTTATGTGTTCTTTATTTTCAACATGCCTCAGTCTCTGATTTATCTTAGATTCATTCTGATATGAACTATTGTGAGAAACCTTAAAGGGTTTATTCACCTTTGAGTTAACTTTCAGTCTTTCGGTGTCATATGTAGAGAATGATATTCTGAGACAATTTGCAATCGTTTTTTTTATTATTTTGGTTTTTGAGTTATTTACCTTTATTCAGTAGCTCTCCAAGTCCAAATTACCCTAGCAATCATGCTTCAATTTAAACAAGACTACAATATGAATAGAATAGTGCCTGAATAGAATGAGAGTAAAAAGTAGCAATTACAATAAATCAGTAGCCTTACATTTGTAGCTGAAAAGAGTCAGAAGAAAAGACAAATATTAAAAACTATAAAAAAAAACAATTGAAACATTGTTTAGAATTGGCCATTCTATAATATGCTACATTAAAGGTGAACTACCCCTTTAATAGCAAGTACACATTACAATATCCCAGACACCTGTGAATATCTCCATTAATAGAAGCCCAGTATGACTGGTTGGTCAATATTTAGACCAGAAGTTGATTATTAATTACCCCTGTGACAATGAATTATACACAATTATACCTACAATGGTAACATATTTAAGTCCTATTTGTCACTAATTATTTAATGGTGTGTCGTTTTTTTGTTTTGTTTTTTTTAATTATTTTAGATCAGTCTGTTCTCTTTTAAGGATAAGGTTGCAGATGGTACAAACCAGTGTTGATGCTGGAGGTGGCAAACATTTTTTTAAATTTAGTTTTCTCTGTAATTTAAATGTTGTTGTTTATTCTTTTATAATCTCACTTATTTAACATCTGATTAGAGTATTCAAAGCATTACAATGTTAAAAACAAGCATTAATGAAATATACTAATCTATTACAAGGATGCAAACTGCCGTTCTACCCTAATATTTGCCTTAAATATAAAGCTGTATTGTATGCTGCTTTGAGTGGCTTTAAAGCAATAGGAAAACATTTCTACTCATACTATTACACAAACCTGTGTTCTATGCACCAGCCAATATTTGGGCTTTGTAGCTACAAGTATTGCACTCCTGCGCCTTCCATTTTTGTAAAGTGCTCCAAAGTCTTTTTACTACTCCTTGTACCCAAGATCTCCATAAATTTCCTTCAGAATCATCCAATACAAATAGCCCACAATATCGGCATATGACTCTTCCCATCTGTGTGGTTTTTGCTTTGGGTATGCCACTTTCCTTCTACACTCCAAATACAAACTGGTAGGTTTGACAGCTGGAATAGAACATAGAGTCTGTGTTCAAGGGAGGGAAGATTGTAAGCTCCAGTGGGGGCAAGGATTTATGTGAGTGATTGAACAATCTGTGTAAAGCACTGTATACCTTGTTGGCACTATATAAATGAAGGACTTATAAATAATAATGATAATAGATGTACTGCACTTCTCTGTAATCCTTATGCGTCTCCAAAAATATGCTTTACCACCATGTTGAACAGTGGACAGGGTGTTATCCAGAATATGGCAAGAATTGAAGGCAGTGCCTTTGTACAGGTGTGGGATCTATTTGCCAGAATACTTGGGATCTGATGGTTCCTGTTATTTGGAGCACCAAAGCTACACTACAAGGTAAAATGGGTGGGTGTAAAAAGCAAAGACAAAAATGAAGGCTGGAGGCACTTGGGGGTTAGGCACCCCCAAGTGATTGTATCTACCTTCCTAAAACCCTGGGCAGCAGAAATGTGCACCGGCTCGGGTTTATATGAGTGAGCACCAAGGAGAGATCTACTTCTGTCTTTGCATGGCTGCGCATGCGCAGTAGAACGAAAAGCTAAACTTACTAACTTACTGACTAAAAAATCGGCTTTTTCATTAAACTGCACATGCATTAGTCAGGGGAAATCTTAGACAGAAGAAAATGGAAGTCAATTGCTCCATGGTGCTCACTCATATAACCCCGGGCAGGTGGAGAAATCTGCCTATGGGAGAACCCAGGGTTTCAGGTAGGTAGATACAATGGGGAAAATTCATTATAGCGCGAAGCG
>CM044437.1:48136474-48153343 GCA_024363595.1 Xenopus borealis
ACAGCACTCTGCCTAGCGAAGTAACACTAGCGCAACTACGCTACCGTTCGCCGACCTGAGAGTAAAATCGCACTATAGTGAATTTGCGTAGCGCTGGTGAAAATTCGCCTGGCGAAGTGAATTTGCCCCTATCGCTTTAGGTGCCTAACGTTTGGCACTCCGAAGTGCATCCAGCCTTTCCTTCTTCTTTAAATAGAAAGTATTGCAGTGCTTTTCATCTATGATATGGATCAAGAATGCTTGGGACCTAGGGTTTTCCAGATAATGGATCTTTCCTTAATTTAGATCTTAATAACTTCTAGTCTACTAGAAAATCATGTAAACATTAAATACACCCAATAGTCTGTTTTTGCTTCCGATAAGAATGAATTAAATATTTGTTTTGTTCAAGTATAAGCTACTGTTTTATTATTACAGAGAAAAAGGAAATCATTTTTAAAATGTTGGATTTTTTGGGAAAAATTGATCTTATGGGAGATGGTCTTTCTGTATTTCAGAGCTTTCTGGATAATGGGTTTTCAGGTAACCGATCCCATACGTGTAATGGGTTTCTGGATATTACATCCCATGGCTGTATTGTGCATTTTCCAGGCAGTAGCCTGCTAATCCCCAAACCTGTATTTGACAAAGACGACTGAGGATGCCAATCAAATCCCTCAAACTGCCACATTCTGAGTATCAAGATGGTATAGAGGTGCATTAATGGGAGCATCAGGAATTTCTTGTTTGTATTCCTATTAGAGAAACATATACCTGATTTTGTATTGCCCTGCTACTTGTAAATGATGAACCTTTGGCTGCTTTCCATTGCTTATTCTGTAATAATATATAACAAATAACTATTGTTCCTTCCACCTTGTGTGCCTTTCATAGCAATCTGCACTTGTCAATCATACAAAGAAATGGAATAGTCGGTATATTGTGAATTTCTTATGTTTTGTAGATCTCTCCAGTCAACTCTTTGTAACGTGTCTTTTTATCACTTACTACCACACACATTTATCTCTAGACGAGAACTCTTGTAGACGGTGTGATTATTAAAACGATCAAATTTGTTTACTGTGAAATCAATGAAAAATGAAGGTGCATTGTTAATTACGCCTTGCTTATTTGTTCATTCTCCTGCTATTCATTGCCTCTTTTGATCTCCTGATTTTATGAAGTAAATATTTGCAAACAACCTCCTTTTGTCTGACTGTATTGTGTTGTCAAGAAAATGAAATGAAGCATGATCCTATACATGGCCAGTAGTGTCGAAACATTGTTCAGCCAGTTGCTTTGTGACATCATATGATAGAAATGTGTATATAAACTAAAAACTTTCTATTGAAATCAGGCAGA
Organism: Xenopus borealis; assembly: GCA_024363595.1. Classification (NCBI taxonomy): domain Eukaryota; kingdom Metazoa; phylum Chordata; class Amphibia; order Anura; family Pipidae; genus Xenopus; species Xenopus borealis. The sequence continues at coordinate 48,137,816 of CM044437.1, forward strand.
AAGATTCTAAACTCAGTTGGATAATATTAGTGGCACATTATAGAAGTTGTAAGACATTTGGATTTCAAGGGGGTGCAGTTTCAAGGGCCGGTGCCGATTTCTGCTGCCTGAGGTTATATGAGTGAGCGCCAAGGAGAGATCTACTTCTGTCTTATGGCCGCGCATGCACAGTAGAATGAAAAGCCGAACTTAGACTAAAAAGTCGGCTTTTTCATTAAACTGTGCATGTGTTAGTCCGGGGAAATCTTAGACAGAAGAAGATGGAAGTCAATCGCTCCATGGTGCTCACTTGTATAACCCCGGGCCGGTGGAGATATCTGCCTATAGGCGCACCCAGGATTTCAGGTAGGTACAATCACTTGAAGTGCCTAACGTTTGGCACTCACAAGTGGACAATATTAGTGGCACATTATAGACGGAAGACATATTTGGATTTCAAGGGGGTGATATTTCTTCACTTTACTATGCAACCAGTTTTAATCTGCATACTGTTGTACTGTGCAAAACACTGAAGATGGAGAAAGAAGCAAAGCAGAGCACTCGGTCTCAAGAATATACAAGTTCATCTCTAGAGACCTTTAAAGGGGAACTATCGTGAAAATGAAAATCAATATAAGCTTCATCATACTGAGAAACTAAATACGATCAATTAAAAATTCTGCATTGTTTCTGAAATAAGTTTTTCACTATAGCTCTCTCAGCATCTGTTTCTCTTCATTCTGTCTCTCTCCATACAGGAGTTGGGTGTCTGATATTTATTGACAGTTAGATCCAATATATCTTATAGGGTGGCTTCCTTTCCTAGCAGATATATTAGAGCTCACTCAAATAACAGATTTTGTTTGTTCTGGAATCAAACAAAATAATTGCCTTTTGCACTAATTCTGCATGTAGAGAGACATGATGTCTGGTGATTTTAATAGAGTGAGCTTTGATACTGTACATCTTCTAAGATAAGATATATTGGATCTAACTGTCAATGATTATCTCACACCAAACTGCTGCATGAAGAGAAACATGATTATTTCAGAAACAATACAGAATATTTAACTGATTGTATTTAGAAAACTTCTTCTTTAAGTATGCAGCAGCTTATATTAAATTTTTTTTAGAGGGACAGTCCCCCCTGTAGTGAGACAGCTCAACCTGCAGTCCTTCATTTGTACTGGAAAGTCCTGTTTTTCTCTGCACTAACAGTTTCTAACTTAATTGGCTTTTGGCAGAGAGCCCAGAACTGCCAGGAGGTTCAGATAAGATACTTTGAGATAAACAAATAAGTAACTGTAACAAGATAACATAGCAGGTCCCTTGGGTAAAGTTAGACTCTGTAATAAATGGAAAAAAATATGTTAAAAACTATACTAGTCAAATTTTGTAAAATGTACATGGTAATTAAGGTGTGTGGCCACAAAATGGGTGTGGTCAAAAAAATGGCATGCCAACTTTTTTTTATTTCCAAAATGTTGATATGCACAACGTATAATTACATTACTGGTCAAGCACTAGGAACAACAGTTTCAACTTTATCCATTCAGCACCAAACCAAGAGGCATGTATGGTAGGAGTCCCAAAAAGAAGTTGGCAAAAGAACAACTCTGCACCTAGCACGGGTTGCCTTGAGCCAATGCATAGCATTGTGAAATTAGGATATTATCAAGGCATTTTGGATAACAATATTTAACCCAGTCTAAATGGTGGAAAAATCTGAAACTACTGTTAGAAGAAGAAATCTTGGAGAACTAGAGCCTTTTGTAAAAAACGAGTGATACAAACTGATGTATGAGGTTCTGTTATGCACCCCCAAGTCAATCTTGTTGCTAAGTTTTTCCCAGGAACAGTGCTCCTCCTTTATGTGATAAAAATGCTGTGTCCTGGTCAGAAAAAACTCGTACAGTTGTGGAATATTTAACTTATAATCAGTAAATTCAGGCACTTTTACTCTACTGCACATGCACAAACCTGGGGTAGTGCGGAAGCAACAAAAATGGGGGTGCAGAGCTCTGGTTTTTAGCCAAAGTCAGTGGATTGTTTTTCTTTAAAGGAGCAATGGCCTCTGGCAATGTTGTGGAAACCTGCACACTTATTTTTATCAGGGCAGGGCCAAGATAATTTGGCACCCTAGGCAAGGGTTCCAATCAGTGCCCAGTTCTATATTTCCCACCTTACCAACCAAGCCATTATTTGTACCTGTGCTACTGCCAGCAGCCAACAAGAAGCCCAACCCAGTGGGGGGGGGGTTAGTGCAGGAGGGGTTGAGTTCCCCTTTAATACTGCAGGCCCCAAGCTACACCCCCACCTGTATGTACTTGTGCCCAACCCAAACCCCTGTTCTCTGTACCTGTGCCAGCAGCAAGCTTTAAAGACTGTAAAAGGTAGGTGCAGCTCCCAAAAGTACCCAGGCCCCAGCCAGCAAGACAGACAGGTCTCTTCAGCACAATTTTGAGTGCAGCCCACACAGCAGGTCCTCTCTGCGGCTGCCCAATGCTCCAGCCGATCACACTGGTGCCACAGCCTACTGTGCATGCATGCAAGGGTGTTAGCATGGAAAGCCCTAACTCACGCTCCAAGGTGGTGGAGCATGAGTTCGGGGATTTGCGAATTTTATAAATTATAATGCTTTTAATAAAAGCCAACAAGCCAAGTAAACTGAAAAGTAAAAATGAAAAAAAAAATTCCCCCTGAGAACTCCGCCCACCTATTGATTGCACCCTAATAGGCTGCCTACCCTACCTACCTCTTGGCCTTTATAGTCTCTTAGGTATCACATTTTCCTAAAAATGGGCGTTGGTTTGGGCAGCCTCTCTCTTAAAAGCCGCATAAGCAGGTGGCTAGGGAGGATCTAGCCCACAGATTGAAACCAAGTTTCAGGAGATTTATACTCCAAGTAATGCTGTTAAGCAGAGAAGTATATGACCTTTTATATTTTGACCACAGGTAAATAAGTTAGGGACCACCGTGTGGGGTTTACCTTGATGTGGTATGGTGGCTTATCAAATTTATGATCATAATTTTGTAACAAAAAACCCTGTTTTTTCCTTTTTAAATACATGCACTTGCATATTCATATATATATATTCCTGCTTCCATTTGTTAATAATACATTTTAAAATGCTGCAGTTTCTGCTGTTTGGGTGTTTCCCTGTTTCTCATTCCGCCCTGTTTTACTTAGCAACAACAAATCCTCAGACGCTGGGAACAGATGGGCTTGTCTGAATGAACAAGCTGAGCTTTGTGCCAAACTATCAGTTGCAAGAAATATATGAACCTCATTTCATTTAGCAAAAATGTTGTCTCAACCCATAAGACAAACTGTAATAGAAAAGTATGTCTAATCCAGTCCGTTATTTTGAAAAAAAAAATTTAATTTTTCTCAATCTCTTCCCAATCTCTTCTTCTGCAGTATGTATATGCAAAGTTTCTGTAAAATATGTTGTTCTTTAGAGAAAAATGCCAGGCCTGTATCTGATTACCAGAGTTTCTTTCAGCTCTTCTGTCATAACACCACCCCAGGGAATTCTATCTTATAATGTTTCCAGAAACAGGTGTCCAGTAGAACTTCTGTTATCTAGTCTGCCCCAACATGTTGTTTATTGTGAAACATGAAACTGAGGCAGGTCTTGCCCATGGCACACAATGGTAAAGCTGAGTTTAAAGCATTTACTATAAAGCACTATGGGTTTGTTTTTTTAATTTCCATTAATTGGGGTTTTGGACATTTAACCCAAATTCATATCAATTACCCTTTCTTAGTTATCTGCTTAACCAACTAAGACAGCACATGGTTTATGATAGAAAATGTTATCATGTAAAAAAAAAAAACTATTTGGCTATGGAAATCTTTTTTGGCCTCCCTTTACTAGAAACTCAGCAATATTAATTTGAAAAGAAAGTTCAAGTTACAAGAGTTACAAGATACATATGTAAGCAATGGACTATTGTAATTTAAACTTTACAATGCACACCCATTTATTTAGATCAGAGATGCCCTGTTTCTTGCTTTACTTAGTTTAGTAACTGCTGTTCCTATTCCAATTTATGTAATATTTTTTTTCTACTTTGAATAAAGTGAATTTTTTATTCAAAATGTTTGATTATTTCATTAAAAACTTGTATTGAAAAAAAATGCTTTAAATTTACCATAAACTGCTCTAGTTGAAGTCTATATATATATATATATATATATATATATATATATAAACCATGTCACAGAACTGCACTCCAAAGTCTTAATGAGTGAATCAAATTACATTTATTAGCATGTGTGTCCAACGTTTCGGCCCCCCAAGGATAAATGCTTACAATAGTGATCACATATTTATACCTTCACCTCCCCCAGTGTTTTAGGCACCAAATGTGACTTCATACATTCCAAATTGACACGTCATTAATTACAAGCAATGCAAGACGAATATAAAATCTCACCACATGGTGTCTCTGTTGTGCATTGAAAGAAAGTGTCCATTTTGTTACATTTTCTGCCAAACATAGTTCCTGTGAAATGTATGCAGATAAGAAACTTTTGTAAAATTTGTAACCGTGTATGTAAACAAATAATTAAAACCAATAAACTTATATAAAAAGTTTATTAACTAAAAAATTGCCAAATGCTCCGAGATTCAGCTATAAAAGAGGCAGAAATCTGAGAGAAAATCTGAGTCCATCTGATCCTGTAGATAAGTATAAAGGCACCCCAAAACAACACCTCTTGACATTACGACCTGGAGTATATAAATGCAGCGGATGTGTTTTATGTAGCAGCCTTATAATAGGTGATAGTTTCACCCACCCACAAACAGGCAAAAGATATAACATGTCCCTGCGGTCTAATATATTGTGGCAAGACCATTAGACAATTAAAAGAACGTATAGGTATGCATAGGTCTAGCATCAGGGCAGCTCTAAACCTTGGGGCCCAATGAAATTTGGCCTGAGTAGCACATGACTGGGAAGGCATGGAAATGAGAGAGGCTGGCCAATGGGAAACTTTGGTGCAAAAATTTAGTCCCAAAGTTGAGGGGACAAACGAAGGAGCCGGCACAGATACTTGAAGAAGGGGCTGAGAGAACGTGGCAGTGATGGAGGAACTGTTTCGTTCAATACAGGCGGCAGTCGACCAGCACGAAATACAATGGGTGAAAGAGAGGTTTGTGGACTTACCGGAGCACCTCAAGTACCTCAAGTTCCAACAGCAGAGAGGCATTTGGAGCAGCTTGTGTCTGCTAGAAGGAGAGCGGGTGCGCCGGAGCGTTTAAGTCCATCACATAAAGGCGGCACAGGTAGGAGACGTAGGAGCAAAAGCCCAGGAGAGATAGTGGCTAAGAGGCCAGCGGTAGCAACCAGCGTCCAGTCAGGTAGCCTGCCGAAGAGGAGCACAAGGAGCGCAATGAGCGGGTTTGCGGGGGAGCCAGCGGTGAGGTGCGCAGAAAGAAACAGCAGCCATGTGAGTCGCAGCGGCTGCGGGGGGAGAGGCATAGGAAGCGAAAAGGACCTGCATACACAACAGAAAGCAATTAAAATCACCAGAAAAGACTATAAACGCGAGCAGAAAGTCAGAACAGAGAAAGGCAGATACATATAAAGTGGGTAATACCGCAGAACATACAAGAGCAAGCAAAGAAAAGGAGCAACAAAGACTGCAACAGTAGCCAACTGTACAGAAAAACAAGGAAGCAAAAATAGACACAAGGGAGTAAACAGTGACAATGTAGCAAAAGAAAGCATGTGTGAGGAAAGTAGAAAAAGAAACAAGGTTACTGTAGCAGCCAGTACGCAGCAGCAATTACAGCTATTTGACTCTGATTCCTCAGAATCTATGGACTCTTTATTAGAGATAGAAGAAGGTGGCGCAGAGGCAAAGTCTGCAAGGGTACAGATACAAGGCAGAGAGGAGAATTTACAAAGAGAGCATGAATTGCATAAAGAACAGCAAGCAGGCACAAGTGGTGCTGTGTCTTTCAGAGTTTCAGGTGGGTGTGACGAGGAAAGCAGTTATTCTAGTGGGAACCATATGAATAATTTTGGAGTAAGGGGAAATGTGATGCTTGATTCTGAGGATGTATTTATGTCAAAACTGAGAGCATTATTATCAGTCTGGGACCCGAGAGAAACGGATGTGAGCAGGTTATCTCATGTTTGGGGTAATGTAACAGAAATGGGTCAGAAAGATAATGTACATATAATAGCAATATGTTGGATTTAGGTTTAACAGGAATGATTGCTGCTGCAAGGAATGTGGTGAGTACTTCAGGTAAAGATATTCCTTTAGTTATAAAAGAAAAGGATGGAGAAGATGCTGAACCAAAGAAAAAAAATCTAGATCAGGCAAGTACATCAGTGATAAGGGATGCATTATTGAAGGACAAGGACTTAGAAAAAGACAATACGAAGGGCAAAGAACCCGAGGTAGGTAGATCGTTACCAATATCAGATAATACAAGAAGTCAAACATATGTATGTTTTGAGGGTTCTTTGGGAGCTCATTTATCATTGGAAATAAGAGAAAACATTTGTGGATATTTTTAGGCTATTGCCCCTGGAGAGGTTTAATTTAGACAAATGGGAAAAAGGAAAAGAGGCAAGGAAACAAGAAGATGAGGACAGAAGGCCTTTTAGATGAATTCCACACACTTTTAGAAAGTGGCTACAGGCATTTGCCATTTTAGCAAGTATAATAGGGGAGCGAAAACCTGAAAAATGTTCGGCATTATTTTGCTATATGGACATGATATCAGAAGCATTTAGAGTACATGGAGGGCTAGCATGATGAGCAATTCAGGCAAAGGCTAGCTGTCAGACCATCACTGGAATGGGATCATAAAGACATTAGTCTTTGGATCAAATTAATGAATGCAAACAGACCAGGGCCCCTGGGATTTTCAGCTGACCCCTTTCGGTACGGGACCGGCGGGCAAGGAACCGGGAGCTCGTCGGTCATTAACAAAGCAGGTTATTGTTGGGTGTTCAACGAAGGAAGCTGTAAGTGGGGGGCTACATGTAGATATAAACATGAATGCTCACACTGCAATGGTAGACACCCGTTGTACAGATGTTTTAAGAAAAACAAGTTTGGAAAATTCGGTGACCCCAGTCCAAAAGGGGAGGACGCCAGTGATCGTAGAAGAGATGGCTCCATGGTTAAGGGTTTATCCTAAAAGGAACGATGCTATTACACTTGAAAAAGGTTTTAGATTTGGTTTTGTTATTCCAGCTGACATGATTAAAAAAGTGCATGCTACGAGAAATTTAAAATCTGCTTATGAATTTTTCAAGATGGTAGAGGAGAAGTTGGGAAAAGAACTAAAACTTGGAAGAATGGCTGGTCCATTCCCAGAACCTCCTTTCGAAGACCTGTGCATATCTCCTTTAGGAGTTGTGCCTAAAAAAGAGAAAGGGAAATACAGATTAATACATCATTTGTCATTTCCGAAGTGAGCTTCTGTGAATGGGAGCATCAATGAGGATTTGTGTAAAGTCAACTATTCTTCATTTGATAAAGCAATTCAGATGTTAAGGAAAATGGGAAGTGGAGCACTTCTTGGGAAGACAGATATCGAGTCAGCATTTCGGCTATTACCGGTTCATCCGGATAGTGTTCATTTGTTGGGTTGCCAGTTTAAAGGTAAGTACTTCGTGGATAGGTGTCTTCCCATGGGGTGCTCAATTTCGTGTGCCTATTTTGAGTGTTTTAGTTCATTTTTGGAGTGGGTGTTAAAGCAAGAGTCAGGAATCACATCATTACTCCATTACTTGGACGATTTTTTATTTATTGGGCCGAAGGGCTCAAATATCTGTGCAGCATTGATGGTAAAATTGGAAGAGATTTCCAGGAAGTTCGGAATACCGTTGGCAGAGGAAAAGACAGAGGGACCTTCAACATTTTTAAAATTTTTGGGGATTGAAATAGATTCGGAAAAAATGCAGTGCCGCCTGCCTGAGGATAAATTAGTGGAGCTAGGAGAAGCTGTAAATGCAGCTATTAGCTCAAAAAAGGTTACATTAAAAAACCTGCAATCATTATTGGGTAGGTTAAATTTTTCTTGCAAGATAATACCAGCAGGAAGAATTTTTTCTAGACAGCTATTTTTAGCAACTTCTGGCATCAAAAAAACACACCATTTTGTGAGGCTTAAAGGAGAAGGAAAGGCAAACCATAAATAGGTTTCTATGCAAAGTCTTGTGGACATAGAACTTACTTAGTGTTTTCTAAGTTTTCTCCCTGGTCTCATCTAGAAGCAGTTAAGCCCGTAGGAAGACTGCAGCGTGTGACTCGGGTGACGTCACGTTTTTCACGTCTTCTTCTATCCTGCTGCCCGAGGCAGCTTTGAGACGCATTGAGCATAATTTCAATCAACTGCGCATGTCCTGTGGGTGATGCGCATTCAAATCTGAATATGCGAGCGTCATCACCCTAAAGCACACGCCTCCTACCCAATCACATTCAATAACAGGAGACGCGCGAGCTGTATGATTTAATTATAGTTAGTACAGCAAACACTCTGCATCTAGCGCTTGCGTTTCGCTGCGAGGGGACACTGCCACTACTGACACTACTGAGCTGCTGGCGCTGCTTTGTGCTGAGCACTACGTCAGTAGTGACACACTCCTGGGGGCAACTATTCTTTTTTTGGTGCATGCGCAATAAGGAGAAGTAGGTGAAGGAAGCATTCTAAGATGGCGCCTGCCAAACTAACTAAGCAATCCTAACAAGGAGAGGGATTCTACCTGAGTTGAATGGTCTATGTGACTTTCTACCATAGCGAATTTGCACGTCTTGGGGAGTACAATACCGGGAGATAGGTATTGATTTTTTCCTTTCCTTTTCCTTTAACAGCAAGCACAAAAAAGACACGAATATGGCAACAATTTTTACAGGAATGGTATTTCAATTTGGCAAGACACAGAATTATCTAATATAGAATTGGAACTGTTTACGGATGCAGCTGGCGCAAGTGGTATGGGAGGCTACTTCAATGGGAAGTGGTTTTCAGAACCTTGGTCAAGCAGCTGGTCTGAGACAGAAATAGTGAAGAACTTGTTTTTTCTTGAACTTTTTCCAATTCTGACAGCACTCATAATATGGGGTGGAGAAAGAGAGTGATTTTCTATTGTGATAATATAGGAGTGGTGCAAGTATTGAACAAGTTGAGTAAATCTTCTTTACCGGTGGTAAGGCTTATGAGAAAATTAGTGTTATTAAGTATGCAGAAAAATATTTGGATAAGAGCAAAGCATGTGCCGGGAGTGGAGAATAACATTGCAGATGCCCTTTCTCAATTCCAGTTGGATCGTTTTTGGATTTTGGCACCGTCAGCGGATCGGGTGAGGACCAAAATGCCAAAACAGCTGTGGGAAAATGTGTTCGAGGATTAAGTGATGCAATTAAAAATTCATTAGCACATTCAACATGGAAGGCATACAGAACCATTTGGATGGAATGGACCATATAGAAGACCAAGAGAATTTGGATAGAATGTTATTGTATTTGGCACAGCTAAAAGAGAAAGGAAGCTCTTATAGTATGATTAATAAGAAAGTGTCTGCACTTAGTTTTTTATTTAAATTGTTAAATTTAAAGGATATCACCAAGATGTTCATAGTGAGACAAATTTTGAGAAGCTTTAAGAAAGAACGAGCAAAAATTTATAAAAGAAGTTTCAGTGATATTGTTAAACAAATTATTTGGTCAGTTAAAGGGGTTGTTCACCTTTGAGTTAACTTTTAATATAATGTAGAGGGTGATATTCTGAGACAATTTGCAATTGGTTTTCATTTTTTATTGTTTGTGGTTTTATAGTTATTTTGCTTTTTATTCAGCAGCTCTCTAATTTGCAGTGTCAGCAATTTGGTTTCTAGGGTACAAATTACCCTAGCAACCCTGCATTGATTTGAATATGAGACTGGAATATGAATAGGAGATGGACTGAATAGAAAGATGAGGAATAAAAAGTGGCAATAACAATACATTTGTAGTCTTACAAAGCATTTGTTTTTAGATAGTGTCAGCGACCCCCATTTGAAAGCTGCAAAGAAACAGAAGAAAATTGCAAATCATTAAAAAACTATGAAAAATAAATAATGAAGTCCAATTGAAAAGTTTCTTAGAATTGGCCCTTCTACAATATACTAAACGTTAACTTGAAGGTGAACCACCCCTTTAAGAAGTGTATGTTTTTCAGAATATGAAGAAAACCTTTTTAAATTAGCTTTTTCTTTAGCATTCTATGGGGCTTTTAGAATTAGTGAGTTAGTTTCAAAGGACAAAAAAGGAAATGGGGGTTTGTTGTTAGAGGATCTCCAGTGTTCAGAAGAGCAGTTATCTATTTATTTGAGATTCTCAAAGACAGATGTTTTTGGAAAAGGCAAAGTGATCACTTTGAACAGGATGAGAGAAAGTTTGACTTGCCCAGTGAATTGCTTCAAGCAGTTTATAAGATCAAGACCGGAAAAAGGTTCAATATGTTTAATTCATGAGGATGGCCAGGCTCTATCGCAGGGGTCCCCAACCTTTTTTGCTCGTGAGCCACGTTTAAATTTAAAAAATAGTTGGAGAGCAACACAAGCATGAAAAAGTCCAAATAAGAGCTCTGATTGGCTTTTTGGTAGCCCCTATATGGACTGGCAGCCTACAGGAGAGAATGTTTATCAGGACATCTGTTTTTTATGCAACCAAAACTTGCCTCTAAGCCAGTAATTCAAAAATAAGCACCTGCTTTGAGGCCACTGGGAGCAACATCCAAGTGGTTGGAGAGCAACATGTTGCACGTGAGCTACTGGTTGGGGATCACTGCTCTATCGGCATACCAATTTCTATCCGTTTTCAGGAGATGCCTGAAGAATCTAGGTCTGAATAAAAAAGAATATGCATCACACTCATTTAGAATTGGTGGGGCCTTGATTCAAAGACCATCAAGAAGGTTGGGTGATGGGATTTAGAAAGATACAAATTGTATGTTAGGCCTCAATTGGTAAAAAAAAAAAAAAAAAAGAGAAATGGATTACTGCGTGTGTATAACTTTGTTCGTTTTATATATTTTAGGATCCTCATGCTGCAGGGCTTGGATAGTAGGACATTCATTTATAGTCTGGACATCAGAAAGGATGGGTGGCAACTAGGTTTTTCAAGACAAGATCTGGATATAAGCTGGCTTGGGAAAAGTGGAATGTGTTGGGATGCTGTGTTACCTAACATATGGGATATGATTAGTGCGGGTCAATTCCCAAACATATTACTGATTCATGCAGGGGGAAATGACTTAGGAGCTTACCCAATGAAGAGCCTCATAAAGGACATGAAAAGAGATATTTGGGAATTACTGTCATCTATAAAAGGGCTTGTACTAGTGTGGTCGGAAATGGTTCCCAGAAAAGTTTGGAGATATGCTAGATCGCATGAAGCTTTAGACAGGACAAGGATCACTATTAACAGGGAGATGTCCCGATTTATAAGGGGTAAAGGAGGAATAGTTGTGAGACATAAGGACATGGAATTTCAGGATGACTTATTAAGTAAGGATGGGGTGCATTTAAACAAGATTGGGCTGGATTTATTTAATTGTGGACTTCAAGGGGGTTTGGAAAAGGCCCTAGCAGAATGGAAGAAGATGATTGCCTAAGGAGTCATGCAGTCATCCTATGGCGGTAAAGCATACTATTTTGCAAGTTAGTTTAAACACAAGGGCATAGTTAAGAGATATAAAAGGGCTTACAGTTAATTTGAATTAAATGGAGAAGACATGTTTATTACTTACCTGATGGAATTCTTGTTTCCGAGGGCTGTAGTCCCTATGGTGATTTATGTTTACAGATTTGCTTTGAATTTATGCAGAAGTCATGGTGTGCCCACCAAGTCGGTTTGTTTTGTGGCTGGTGCAGGGTACTGGTCCTTTGAAAACAATGAGTTGGAATTGTTTCAAGATTTTATTCAAAATGCAATGAGATTTTATTAATTCTGATAAATGTATGTTAACAAGTTGAAATCAAAAGAAAATAATATGTGTATTAAATATTGTGTGGCCAGCTCAATTCCATGCCTTGTGTCCAGTGTTTTATTTATGTAAGTGAAATGAGTCAGGCAATTCCTTAGTCATGAAAAAGACAAAAGTAAAAAACAGGACATATCACAGCAGTTAGTGGCAAAACATTGGGCCGAAGCAAAACACAGCCCAACCTCATTTAGATGTATGGCCATTGAATAGATTTCAATGGGGGCATGAGGGGGAGTTCATGATAAAGCCTTTACTGTGTGGCTCCCTGAATGGGAAATTGGTACTTAGTTGTTTTTTGCATTAAAAAGCCATGTTCCTCTTATGTTAAAGCCAGTAACTAGTGTTCTAAATACATTGTTTCAAAAAAAGTAACAACAAGGTTTTTGTTATATAAGTTTATTGGTTTTAATTATTTATTTATATACACGGTTACAAATGTTACTAAAGTTTCTTATCTGCATAGTTTTCACAGGAACTATGTTTGGCAGAAAATGTAACGAAATGGACACTTTCTTTCAATGCACAACAGAAACACCATGTGGTGAGATTGTATATTCGTCTTGCATTGCTTGTAATTAATGACGTGTCAATTTGGAATGTATGATGTCACATTTGGCGCCTAAAACACTGGGGGAGGTGAAGGTATAAATATGTGATCACTATTGTAAGCATTTATCCTTGAAAAAGGCCCCAAGGGGGGCCAAAACGTTGGACACACATGCTAATAAATGTGATTTGATTCACTCATTAAGACTTTGGAGTGCAGTTCTGTGACATGGTTTAAGTATCCTTATTTTTGAACCTGCACCCACCAATAAGCAAGAAATCCGGATCAGAGTGCGGCTGCTAGCAACTATATCAACTATATCTGCCGAAACTTTACATTTCTAGTTCTACAAATGTTTTTGCACTCATACAAATTAAAATTCAGGGGTTTCGGTGCAAAAAATTTGATGCGCTGCAAAAATTTTAATTGAAAGTCTACACCACCAGCCTACTGAAATAGGCTCCACACCATAATCTCTTTTTAGTTCCACAAACATGAAGATGAACTGTATATGAGTATAAGTATTACTACCTGGGGTTTTCCAAAACAACGGATCTTTCAGTAAATTTGGTCTTAAGTCTACTAGACAATCAAGAAAACATTAAATAACCCAAGTAGTCTGGTTTTGCTTCCAGTAAGGATAAATTATATCTTGGTTTGGATCAAGTCCATGGTACTATTGTATTATTACAGAGAAAAAAGGAATACGTTTTAAAAATTTGCATTATTTGTATAAAATGGAGTCTATGGGAGATGGCTTTTCTGTAATTCAGAGCTTTCTGGATAACGGACCCCATACCTGTATTGTATTTGATGTGTATTAATAAATACATGTGATTAAGGGCAGCTGTGCCCGAAACACGTCAAGCGATTCCATATGGCGTGCATTTTAAATGGAGAAATAGTCAACTTTTTAATAGATGGCCCGGTGTGCGGAACTGTATCTCTCTCTCTTCTATTCACTATACGCGGCCTAGGACGCCAAGAGTTTCCTGCACCCGATGTTTGCCTGCTCGCTGCCGACTTTCTCTTCATAGGGTTGTGGTGAGTCTGAGCGGTTTTCTACTATCATTCATGTATTAATAAATAGCTTACATATTCTATAGTACTGTAGCATAGATGGGTGTGTATATCTTACTCACAATTTACATACGAAAATTCAACCTATAACCAAAGAACCAAAGAGGGCCCTGTCCAAATATGCTTACAATTTAAAAGATATGGAACATTAGCATCATTGGGCTCAGCCCTGCTTATCCTTATAGGCCAATTTACAAGTAGCAGAGCAGTGAAATAGTAACACCATTAGCTTGGTTTCTGTATAAACGTGAAAAAGATTATGCTTGAGTCCAAACTTTTGCCATGTTTTCTCTGTATTTTATTGAGTTTCAAAAAGTTAGTTTGACTTTTGCAGAAAATTGTCAAAATGAAATTTTGCTGCAAAATATTTGTGTATTTGTGCCTATTAATAAATGGACATGATACACTTCACACCAATAAATAAAGCCACCCTACCACAACCAGGGCTATTTGTTATGTTCATTGAGAACTATACAAACTGCAGAAACCTTCCCCAGAATTCCTAACCTTGTATATTTAATTTCTACAATAGAATGGCACCATGGCACCAAGCAATTCATAGTGCTCATTTCTGCCTAGCAAAACTTCATTAATACACATACGCTTAGGTCAGTTTGAATAGGGTGGGTACATGTAGGGGGTATATATGACTTTATTAGAGAGGTTGGTGATATTGCTGAAAGTGGCCACTTGTTATTAAAAATGTCCAAGGAAGCAAAATAAAGATTAAAGAGATCTTGTATCGTCCTAGACATGAGCCCACCCTAAAACAAATGTGGCATGACACAATCCCAGCATTATGTCTTTTTTTATGACTTTTCAGATATGATGTCACAGACAAACGATCTAGGAGGGTGTAGCATCATCTTATCCGTTTACCAGGTATTACCAGGTGAAAGAAACTCTGACAAAAGAGTAACGTAATAGAAAATTAGCACTAGTGAATTTGCGGAGTAACCATCGTTTGCCTGAGAGAACATTTGTCTGGCGAAAGGGTGAAACTTCATTAGCGATGTACTTTCTCTAGCGAATTTTCCTCTACGCATGTTAGTAAATTGATGATGTCCTGTGGATTGGATTTCTTGCAAATTCTGTAGTGATGACCACCTTGCCCTTCAGTAAATTTGCCCCAAAGAGTGATATGGGTTCTTGGCTCTGCCCCAGGGCCAGAACTATGCGTAGAAAGAGAAGGCGGATTCCTAGGGCACCATCATTGAGGGGCGCACTATAAAGAAGATTTTATACACATACAATAACAGACACACACTGTAACTGACACGCACTGTAGCACACAGTAACTGAAGCACACAGTAACACACACACAGAGTAACTAACACACTGTAACACACACACACAGTAACTGACACTGTAACACACACAGTAACATACATGCTGTAACACACACTGTAACATTCACACACATACACACTCTCTGTAACACACACAGTAACTAACACACACTGTCTCTCTCACACACACACAGTAACACACACAGTAACACACACAGAGTAACTGACACCGTAACACACACACAGTAACTGTCACTGTAAAACACACAGAGCAATGTACACAAAGTGTAATTGACAAACACACAGTAACTGACACACACTATAACACACACACAGCAACACACTGTAACAGACACACTATAACACACACATACAGTAAAAAACACACAAACACACACACAGAGTAACGGACACACACAATGTAACTGACACACACGGCAACACACACACAGTAATACACACACAATGTAACACACACATTGTAACACACACACAGTAACTGACACAAACTCACACACACACAAAGTAACTGACACACTGTAACACACACACAGTAAAACACAAACACAGTAGCAGACACTGTAACACACACACTGTAACACACACACTTTCACAAACACACACACAC
>CM044437.1:48161179-48198129 GCA_024363595.1 Xenopus borealis
CCACCTCAAGGTGGTGACATCACCAAATGAGCGGATCTCTCCGTGTATGGCCACCTTTAGTTCCCCAGAAAAACAGGTCTGTTAATTAGCTGCCTTGTCTTACATTGTTATCAACAGTCTGAGCCAGCAGGGCAGAGAATAAAAACGGACAAACACTATTATAGGAATACATATACAAATAACTTACAAACCATAGAAAATGCGTAATTGCAAAGTTGCTTAGAATTATTTTATTTTATTAGGCAATTGTTTATCTTTAGCATTGACATTCCTTTTAAAAATGATGCCTAGGGGGTCCACACATCAATGTGAGAGAAACCACTATTCACTTTTTGGCTCTGCTGGAATTTGCAACAATAAAGAATGCACAGGATTCATTTAATCCAATTAGTCAAGTTATTTTCACCAAGGATTAAAGGTGATGATGCCAGCATTTGCTGCTAAAGGAGGAATAAGCAAGAGATAAGAGTTTCTGTATGCAGCCCATCTTATGCCTTGAATTACTAGGGGGATTTAAAGTGAGAATTGAGATTTCATGGGATAAAGGAATAAAGCTTTATAAAATTCAGTAGTTATAAAAGGATAAGTACAAGGGAAAGTGGATAGTGCTAGGTATAAGCAGACTTAAAGGGTAAGTTATGCAGTTATTGAAAATGACAGAAAACCTCTTGGTATTTTGTGCACACTGTATATTCCGCTACTACCAGCTGCAGGGCAAACACAAGGGCAGGACACAAGCCAGGAATCCTTCATTTGGATTATGGAAATGAAACAAGTAGAATAAAGGCTACCTGCAGTAATGGTTTTGGTTGCACTGCTAAAGACACTTGCACATTAAGAAGCATTTTTTAACCGCAATGTTGCGCAATTAATAGTCGGGGGGGAAAAGAAAAATGGCCCAATGCATCTGTTCAGACAGGTATCATAGCAGATATCTGATGGAAGTGTTCACTCAATCATCCTAGATTTCCCTTTATTCTGGCAAACTTCCTCAGTCCTGTGTATGACAACTGAGAGGAAAAGATCTCAGGCAACCCGGCTCCGTAGCATTGCACAGGAGCTTCAGAATGCAAGCCTACTCTCCAAATGTATATGCTGCAGTAGACTAACTAAATATTCCATATTAATGCATTGAAATACTTAGGGGCAGATTTACTAAGGGTCGAATTCCGAATGCAAAAAAAATTCAACAGGGAATAGTCGGGGAATAGTGGGGAATTAAAAAAGCAATTCGATCGATCGAACGAATGATCGAATAGGGAAAATTCGATCGAATCGATCGAATTCGAATATTCGAACAATTTTTAAACGATTGTAGGCGAAGTAGGTGATCGAATTTTAATTTAAAGGGGAAGTATTCAACCATCGATTCTTTGAATATTCAAATACAATTAAATTTGAATATTCGAACCATTCGAATTCGAATATTAGATGGTCGAATTTGGTCAAATTTGCATATTCGAAATTCGAATTTGAATCTTTTTGAAAATTCGATCGAATATTCTAATCACTCATGTGAATTAATGTGAATTTAGTAAATCTGCCCCATAGTGTTTAGACATGTTTAAAGCAACATACATCATAGTTTAGCACATTAAGGCTAGTTAGCAGTGCAGGTAAAGCAGTTAGAAAGCGAGTGGTTCTGTGTCCCTCCAGCAGGCAGATCTCCTCAGGTCTTAGAATACTCCAAATAGAATATCTGTAATAAGGTGCTTAAGAACTACAGAGCTTTTCAGTCCTGTATGGAAGCTTTGTGATGAAGGCAAGAGAGAGAGAGAGGAAAAAATTATAAATATAAATCCACTTGTGAAGTTGAAATGGGCTAGGGATGGACCGAATCTACTATTTTGGATTCAGCCAAAACCCCAAATCCTTTGTGAAAGATTTGACCGAATACAGAACCAAATCATAATTTGCATATGTATAGACTTGCACCCTGCACTTTCACAAAAGTCAGATGCGCAACAGAAAATGGGATTCCAAATCCAAGGAACAGTATTATTATAAAAATCTCGTGAGCTTCTTACAATAAAAAGTTTTACCAGAAACAGAATTAGAGTCTCTCCCACTTCGCCGAAATAGGTCTCTTATAGAAATCAAATGATCTCAGGCTCCACCGTCAGCACCTCTCCAAAATAAAACAAGATACAAAGGCAGTTGCGCGTTGCGGTCACACCAAGAAGGAAACCTTGCTTGATTTATACTTAGTGATGTTGGAGAGACAAATTCTTTTTTGGTAAAACTTTATTGTAGGAAACGCACAAGATTTTTATATTCATTTGCATATGTAAATGAAGGATGGGAAGGGGAAAACATTATTCACTTCCTTGTTTTGTGACAAAAAGTCACGCGATTTCCCTCCCCCCTGATTTGCATATATAAATTAGGATTTGGTTTTGGTTCCGTTCGTTCCCACTGAAAAAGGCAGAAACCCGAACCTGAATCCTGGATTCGGTGCATCCCTAGAATGGGCATAGGGACGGCTATGCTGTGCATCATCAGCAGCTGAATGAAAGCAGGTCACAGGTCAGCCATCACTTCTCTATGCACTGCAGCATATACATTACTGAGCACAAGCTGCTGCCTTCAAACCACACTTCCTCTGTCCATATGTACATCGCTTATTTACATACAAAACCATCCAGTAAAAGAGAGAGTAAACTAGGCAGAAACAAGGGTAATGCTCAGAGGTAAGTACATTAGATGTGTTAAGATAGTGTTTTAAATACATTAAAATTGGACTTCTTACAAAAACATAGGCTGTAAATTATATTAATATATAGTGGTCAACTGCTCTTTGTACAAAGTATTAATGTGATTAAACATTCTATCAATACACTTTCAGCACATAATAGGGTTTATCGTTTCCATGTCAGGACAAAATGTTTATAGAATGGGTTCACAGGGGCAGATAACCCTTATGCTGCCCATTAATTGGAGGAAAAGGGAACATATAACAAGGTTCAGTGACTAACACAAAGGCAACCTTCGTAGAGAAGACTGGAATAACTGAAAAGAGCCAAGAGTAGTTTTGTGGTGACAGTTGGCCCTCATTATCACAAAGTCAGGAGGGTTGTGGAGTAACATGGGCAACATTTTCCCTGGGCTGTTGATGAAAAGAAATCAATCAGCACTTAATTATATAGATAGTTTAGTAAAGTAAAGGTAGCCATATAGCTGATAAAAGGCTCGACCTTTCATTCGGTAGCTCACTGGCCCATGTATTGGGACCTTCCAATCTACAGGCTTGAACATGCATGTGTATAATCAAAGTAAGGTAAAGATCTGCTCATGTCATGAATGCCAAGCATTAGATAGGCAATGGACGTTTACAGGTTACTATCCATGAGTAAATGCTGACTATGCTACTAACAGAACCCCCAGAACAAATAGTGGATTCGCTTCACAGCCTTCTATTCGGGGTAGTAAAAACTGATAAATAAAAGTCAGGTATCAGGCAGGCTTTCTTGAATTAAAATAAGACTCTATGTTCTTTTTAGGGTAGAGTAGTGTAGGGAATCGTCCTACTCCCTTGTTGCTAAAATGAGTGTATAGATGGCACAGACATCCATAGATTCTATATACCCATGTACATTTACAGAAATACCTGCAAGGCCGACTTTTCAACAGTAAATAAAATTAAGTGGTAAAAATATAATAAAGAAATCTAAAAACAAACCTCTAATGTGTAATTACCCACCAGCTCCATGGAGGCAGCTTAATGCACATCCTTCTTTAGCTTGTTTAAACAAGCATGTTATTTTGGACATTAAAATATAAAAAAAATGCAGAAAGAATGTTGGTAGAACACTTGCAAATAATATATATGTAAAAAAAGTGACAGCAATTACAGTGCATAATTACTCCAAGGACCTGCGATGGCACTTTATTAACTACTGTACCAGGCACTTGGAACTGACCAAACATACTATGCTTTGCCCAGCGTCATTTCCATCAAACTTTCATTTAAAATTATTTTGCTTTCAAATCTTCCCATGTTATGTGCTCAGGGTGAATTTCCTCCAAACATTGCTTACTATATGCTCCAGCAAATCATGTTAAAGAAAAACATGAATAGCACAGAGTCTTGGCTAACTGCTTCTCTGATCCATATTAACATACATACATCCTTATTTTCATTAATGGAACGCTTTCCACTCACTTTCTAAAAAGCCATTCAGGATTGTATTCAGTTGCCTTCAGCAGCAGTGCCTGCAATGTAACCTGTCTTTTAGACAGCAGGTTAATAACCTAATGGGGAATGCTGTCTGATAAATATGATTTACCTTTTAGCCTTCATCAGGATGGACTAGTGTGTAAGAACAACACGTTAAGTGCTTATAGGGGCTGCAAAGTGCAGTGCTAGCCCAACTCCTGCACTTAAGGAAAAAACCAGGTGGAAATTCCAAGGCAAACTTCCCATAAGGGCATGTAACACGTAAGACAAGTGAATCTGCTTGTCTCTTTCCACAAGAAAAACTACAGTATCTGCTGTGTCAGAGCAGCCTTGGTATCATCAGTTCTGTATACAATAATATTATTTGGTCATTTACATAAGTGTTGGTATTCTTTAGCTTAATAAGATGGTCAGGCCTCATTCTCCGTTGGGGAAGAATTGGCTAACACAGTGTCTGGCTGGCAGGTCATCCTGTCTAGTTCCTCTTGGACATTGGTTAATACCGGCTTCTGGCCTAAGAAAACAATAAAGGTATATCAAACAATGTTAGCACAATCACATTGCATTTCATTACAACCATACATAATGGTTTATGATATTGCAAATAGCTTTAGTAAAGAGATTATGCATCATTCTGCTTTTTTTTATTCCTGTTCATTTTCACCCCCCAAAAAACTTGTTGCCAGAGTTTAAGAATATTGAGAAATAAGAGATCTACATAATTAGCACTGCTGTGCACAGGCTACTGGGCTAAGTACAAAGATGTCCTCACTCATAATAGCGAGTTAGCGTTAAAATTTGTCAGATGTTCTGAAGGTTGGGTCAGAGACAACAAAATGAGCAGCTGCAAAAGTTGCTCCACTGGCACACAAATGTAATTATAGTAACACTATGGGGGTTATTTATTAAGGGTTGAGTTGAGGTTTCCAAGATCATTTTTTGGTCAAAAAAATTATTT
Organism: Xenopus borealis; assembly: GCA_024363595.1. NCBI lineage: Eukaryota > Metazoa > Chordata > Amphibia > Anura > Pipidae > Xenopus > Xenopus borealis. The sequence goes on from CM044437.1 coordinate 48,166,315, forward strand.
TTGGGGTTAAAAAAAAAAAAATCAGATTTTTCATGTAGGAGTCAATAGCAGCGGTCCCTGAACCAAATGAAAATGTTAACGGCTTTCATGATGTTCGAGTATTTGCACAATACTTTTACATTACCTGTCTGATGACCCATGTTCCTGTATGAGGGGGATGCAATATTAGTGCAGCAGGAGTCCTTTAGTTTTAGAAACTCTAACTGACAGGTTTAGAAGGGACAGTCAGATTGGCAAAACAGTCTGGTTTAGGATCTTCAGCTAACAATAACTTACCAAAAAATTATCAACATGACCTATAGGTAATTTTTAATGTACATTCATATTTTAAATATGAACCAAACCCTATATATTAAAATCCCCTACCCCTCTACCCTACATAGACCCCCCTGCTCCCCCCAAGCCTAGGTGTTACCTATGGTAAATGCCCCCAACTCAACTTACTTACCCTCAGTGCAGATTCAGTGTATCAGAGTTCACATCTGCCATCTTCTTCTCTTCGGTAATCTTCCAGTCTTCTTCCGGCGCTTTGGCAATTTCCATCACTTTCGACACATGCGCATTCTCAAAAACTGGAAGGCTGCTCCAACTAAGCTGATACGGTGTTTACTTCACGAATATTACCGGAGAGAAGAAGATGGCACCCGTGAACTCTGATGCACTGCATCTGCAACGAGGGGTAAGTAAAGAGTAAGGGGCATTTATCAAGGGTACGTAGGCTAGGGGAGTAGAGAGGGGGGTCTGTGTAGAGTAGGGAATTTTAATATAAAGAGCTTGGCTCTCATTAAAAAAAAAAAAAAAACTCTAAAATTTGACCTTTGATAAAAAAAAAAAAACCAACAACCCTATTCCTCTGTTTCTGAGTGTAGGATGGAAAAGCAGTGCTGGTGAGACATCTACATGAAAAAATGGAGAGGTTGGAAAATAAAAATGATTTGGAGAGGTAAAGGAGAAATTCTGCCGAGTATTGAGAAAATGCTTTGAAAGGAAAAGGCACAAGATTGTTTTGGTGAGAAGTAGAAAATGCAGAAACTGGATATGAAAATGGGCAACTTGGGTTTTAGACACTAAAAAAAACCTACAGCGAAAACAGTGAAAAAGCTTTACTTAAAGAAGCAGAGGGTAGAAAGAAGAAAGGATGCAAATAGCACTTACAAAGAAAAGTATTTCCCCTTTTTTGCTTTTAATTGTAATAAATGTATAGGATATCTTATTGGGAACTGGGGTTTTCTGGATAAGAGAGTTTTCAAAAACTTGGATCACTAAATTACTGAATCCAAAATCATTTCAATTTAAAATATACTCAATAGGCTAGTTTTGCCACCAATATAGATTTGGCAGATTAGTCCCTATCAACTTTATTTTAACATTGTAATGCAAGAGAAACACAAGGCAGTGAGTTTGAATATACCACTCAGTAAAGCTTTCCTACCTGGCTTTTTGGCCACACCTTGTGCTGCTCCTCCTCCACCTGGGCTTCCGGGTGATCCCGTCTTTTTACTGAGCAGGCTGTTAAAGAAACTGGCCAGGACGCCTTCACTGGCAGCAGCATCTGTGGTAAAACGTATCATAGAAGTATATGTATTTTTCACTTTAGGCCTAACACAGAATTAGAACATTAGTTAAAGGAAAACTATACCCCGAAAATGAATACTAGAGCAACAGATTTAATATCAAAATAAGTCACATATTAAAGAATCTTACCAAACTGGTATATATATTCAAGTAAATAACGCCCTTTAACATCTCTTGCCTTGAACCACCATTTCGTGATAGTCTGTGTGCTGCCTCAGAGATCACCTGACCAGAAATACTGCAGCTCTAACTGTAACAGGAAGAAGTGTGGAAGCAAAAGACAGAACTCTGTCTGTTAATTGGCTCATGTGATCTAACTTTATAGTTTGTTTGGTATGTTTGTGTGCACTGTTGAATCCTAGGATCCCAGGAGGCTGTCCTTATTTTTGAAAATGGCCATTTTCTATTTATGATGTCCCAATGGCACATGCTACTTAAAAAGTGTATTATTATGAAAATGGTTTATTTACATGAAGCAGGGTTTTACATATGAGTTGTGTTATGCAATATCTTTTTAGAGACCTACATTGTCCAGGGGGTATAGTTTTCCTTTAAAATCATTTTAAAGCTCATTTGAACAACCCTGCTTCATGTAAATAAACCATTTTCATAATAATATACTTTTTTTAGTAGCATGTGCCATTGGGTAATCATAAAAAGAAAATAGCAATTTTAAAAAATAAGGGGCACCCCTTGGGATCCTACAATTCACAGTGCACAAACAAACCAAACGTGTTAGGTCACGAGCCAATTAGCAGACAGAGTTGTGTCTTTTGCTTCCATCCTTCTTCCTGTTACAGTTAAGAGTCGTAGTCAGGTGATCTCTGAGGCAGCACACAGACCATCAGTAAATGGTGGTTCAAGGCAAGAGATGTAAAAGTGCAATATTTACTTAAATATATATTCCAGTTTGATGAGATTCTTTAATATGCCATGTCATTTTATATAAAATCTGTTGCTCAAGTATTCATTTTGGGGGTTTAGTTTTGCTTTAAGAAATACTGTTACTGCTTAGCGGAGGATTTTATTTCTGAAATTTTCTAAATTTGGAAACTACAGTTTTTAGTAGTGCTGAGCTGGTCACAAAACTTGTGATCTACACCTGACTCAATCTCATTCGACCCTCCCTGTCTCCTAGACGGAAGCCTGTATTAACTCTTTTGAGCCATCAAGGCATGCCCAGATAAATAACAGGTTTCCTCCAACACTGAAAAGGTTTCAAAGATCCAGTAACAAACATAAAATAATACTTTAGACTTCAATGCAAGTTATTTCTATCTAGTATATGTAAAATGCTTTTTCTAACTCTAATAACAGATTATGTAAGGATTGCTTTGATCATCTTTTCCTTTATTATTTAGTGTTAACTATAATGTTTTTAAAGGGATAATGTCAAGGGAAAAAAATATTTTTTTCAAAACTTATCAGTGAATAGTGCTGTTCCAGCAGACTTCTGCACTGAAATACTTTTTTCAAAAGAGCAAACGGATTTCTTTATATTTAATTTTGAAATCTGACATGCGGCTAGACAGTCAGTTTCCCAGGTGCCCCAAGTCGTGACTCTGGAAAAATGACCTGAGATGGCTGCAGAAATTACTGGTTCAGGAATTACATTTTACATGATGTAATGAATTATTTGCAGTGCAGACATTGTAATTAGGAAATAAAAACTACACCAATAACACATTCATAGCTTGGGCAGAAATCCCAAAAAAGCAGTACAATAAAATCGATAAAGAGCCTTGTTGGCTTGAAACACTGCTACTCTATACCCTAAAACTGCCGAACAAGGGCATTTTAATAATCGGAGTGCCCAATAAAATGAGTGCACAGTTTTCTGATGTTAATGTTACAAAAACTGTACCAGGTATTATTACACGAATGAGTTCATTTTGTTATAGTTCCAATGGCTTATTTTAGTTGCTGCTTCAACTACATGAGAGAAGGACTGGTGAAGAACACTAGCAAATGCATTTGAAAGATTGTTTTAGGAAAAAATCATAATCCCACTGTTATAATACAGAGCTCCTTTCCTGCCCCGTGCTCCCTCCCAGTTTTATTGCAGCTCTAGCCTTTTGTTCCTGAAATTTCCCTCCAAAGGAGAGCTGTGCACGTGAGCTGGACAAAAGGCCCACACCCTAGCTCCTCTGTGCATGTGAGAGGAGACAAGGTTTCATGTGACTCAGCCAATCAGGGCAGACTTTGCACCTCTCCCTCCCCCTTTCTGCTGGAGGGGATTCTAAAAACACTGCCTGGGGGAACAAGGGATGAGAAACTATCCTGTACTGGACTAGAGCTTCGGTTCTGTTCAGCTGTGGGATTATAACTTTATCCTGTGTGGACTCATTTTATCCTGTGTGGACTCATTTTATCCTGTGTGGACTCATTTTATCCTGTGTGGACTCATTTTATCCTGTGTGGACTCATTTTATCCTGTGTGGACTCACTCATTTTATCCTGTGTGGACTTCATCCTGTGTGGACCCATATATATTGTGCCATACTCTCATCCAAGTATCCCTGTATGCCTAATCGGAGTGCTCTACAATAAACGGGTGTGTTTCTGTATAACTCCTGGTGTATTCCCTGTCCTGGTGTCGGGTGTGCATACACCCTTCATTGAACCTATAACACCCACCATATGGAATAAAGGCCAACCTACTTTTAATGTTGGGGTCTGGCTTCTTCACAGCTGTCATAGGTGAAGAACTGGGTACAGCAGTTGGACCTGTTCTACCAGGAGTGCGGGGGGATCCTGTGGGAGCTCGAGCTGGGGACTCCTGGTAAAAACAAAACATCAAAAAAGATAAACCAACTATATTATTTTACATCTTCAACATATCTAAAAGGTTTCAATAAAGGGTTAGTGGGTAAGAACAAAATGTAAACCCTTCAATCTGTTTATTGACATTCAGAAAAATCTGAATTTGTGCCCTCAACATTCATGTAAGTTTTTAACAATATTTCCTTGGTTGGAGGAGCAATCTTCTGCTTAGTGTGGGGAAAGTCACGGAAATTGCAGATACACCGCTCTCTTTCTGAAGATTAGAAAACAGCCAGAGGATGGCTGCCGTGAACACCTGCTGGGAAGAATCTGCATAGAGTAAAGTCTTACAAGCATTTGCCTGGGGTAGCAGCTAGGATGGGGGGGTCTATGTAGGGTAAATGCATGCGACAGAAAACAAAGTAAGTAATAGAAAAGTTGGATGGTGTCGCAGGGTTGATCAGACACGACACAACTGAAAATACTGCAAGCTGCGTCTTTATCTGACATCATCCGGTTCAACCCTGCGACACCATCCGACTTTTCTATTACTTACCTTGTTTTCCATTGCATGCGTTTTTGGGCACAGCATTTCATCTGCCGAAAACGTATGTGAATCATCCATGTAGTTCTGCCCTAAATCTGGCATACTTTATACATGCCATTTTAGCTGCTACTATGACAAAGAACTTCCTGCAATCATAATTTTTGCACTTGTTTAATGAGGCTTCCCATGTCTAGGACTAAATTTTACCTGAATTAATGTCAGGTAAATATTGAGTTTTAGTGACATTATAAGAGTTATGCATTATCTGGAAAACAGTTTAGTAGAGCATTGCTCTTGTATTTGCTTGTTACAACACTAATTAATGAACATAAAGAAAACACAAAACGATTACAGATTTGGTGGAGGGGACACAACGTTGATTGTCACTGTATACTGGGTCTATCTTCTATTTATAAGATGGTATGTCATTGTTAGAAATATCAGACTTTGTGCTACTGACAGGCACACTCTTAAGTGTGCAAATAAAATAAAAATAGTATACACTTACATAAAATTCTCCAAAAACAGCCCAACTGTTTCGTGATTCAGAGGCAACAAAAGTCATATCCGGTCTGGGTACATTTATAGTTAACATAATTGATTAATTGTTCTTTCGAGGTTGAAGACATTATTAGTTTCAACACTCAAATTATATACAAATCAACAGGAAAATTTTGGAAGAATTTTAATGTAAGTGTGTACTATTTTTATTTGTATTGAATAAATTCCAATCATTTGAGCTGTTTGCTTCGCTGTCCGACTGATTTCCCAGCCTGCAGCACCAGCCTCTACATTGTCAGCTCCAGTCGATTCGGGTGAGTTTAACCAGAAGCTCTGGAGGGAAGGTGCTTAAAGGAGTGGTTCACCTTCAAGTTAACTTTTAGTATATTATAGAAGGGCCAATTCTAAGAAACTTTTCAATTGGTCTTCATTTTTTTCCCCATAGTTTTTTAATGATTTGCAATTTTCTTCAGTTTTTTTGCAGATTTCAAATGGGGGTCACTGACACCATCTAAAACAAATGCTCTGTAAGGCTACAAATGTATTGTTATTGCCACTTTTTATTACTTATTCTATTCAGTCTCTCTCCTATTTATATTCCAATCTCTTATTCAAATCAATGCAGGGTTGCTAGGGTAATTTGTACCCTAGAAACCACTGCAAACTGGAGAGCTGCGGAATAAAAAGCTAAATAACTATAAAACCACAAACAATAAAAAATGAAAACCAATTGGAAATTGTCTCAGAATATCACTCTCTACATACTACTAAAATTTAATCAATCAGGAGCCTGCGGGGTGAAGGTGCCAAGACAGAGGAATACGGAGAAGCTGATGGGGCTGCTACATCAAAGACCTCACTAGGAGCAACTAAAGAGTCGTGTGACAGACCACCAGTAACATCCGAGCCGACCTCAATATGTGATTATACACCAGAGATCCTGTAAGAAGAATTCTAGCAGGGACTCTGTGTCATTATTACGTAGAAGCGCACATTGGTCTTTCTCTCTTTTGTATAGTTTTATCAGAGGTGCAGCATAGAGAAGATTTGGCTTGCACAAGAGGAGCACAATTTACAACCTATTTTGTATCCTACACTACGCAATTAAGATACCCATGGGACACTTGAGTTGCAAGTAAATTTATTTGAGGAAAAAGCAATATTCTGGTGGGACAATTATTTAATATTGGAAGCGCATATAAAACTTTCTGTGTGCCCCCCAAAAAATGTTTTTTTTTAGTATATGCACAAAGCTAAAAGCTTGGTAACAATAACCATTCCTTCTGCCCTTCCACATACCCCCACTACCTCTGCCACAGTTAGAGTGCTGCCTCAGGACAGACATACCTCTGTGTATATTACCTACTGACAAAGACATACTCTTATAACTCAAGTAAAGAGCAACAATACCTTTAATGAACACATCTGAAAAACTTGCACAACTAAGTTAGACTGAGATTCAATATTTATAGGTATACTCACCGAGGCTCGTGTAGGAGTGGCTGGCTGCTTTGCTAAATAGGACTATATGGAAGGAAAAAAAACAGATGTGAATTTTTCCCCATCTTCCACAAACGTATCAAATGTAGCACAATGATGTGTAATGTTTAGCAGTTTATTTGGTGATCAGTGCCTGAAATGCCTATCATTCATTAAGAAAAGACTATTCACAGTATTACTGGCCTTTCAGTCTATTTCCTTGCACCACACTTTACAGCAGTTCTCAGCAATACAAGGGAGGGTCATGCATATATTAGCAGTGCCAAACTAACTTTTTACTGGCTCTCTGGATTCCAGTTATTACTTCAACTCTCTACTTTGGCTACAAATTCTGTATTTGCAATATTGATCCATTCCTTTAAAGTTTTCACAGGAGTGCCCGTTAGGCAAATGGCACATACTCTGTGTGATCTGGGCAGCTGGCTAGAAGCTAAACTTAGGGGATGTCGAAAACGATCAAGTCATAGATCTGTCAAGGAAACTGATGCTACAGTAACATAGTAGCATACAGTATAGGGAATGCTAAAGCTCCCCTGTAATCTGATCCTGGATGAATCATGATTTGCCTTGTTCAATGATGTTATCTTATTAATGTTAAATATTCTGAGTTGGTTCCTATGCTTAGGAAACTGACAGCAGCCCAGTGTGCTGTGAATCGGCTGAATGCAGATCTTCAATGCTAAATGGCTGTGGATAACCTGACAAAATGTTTTGCATTTATAGCTTTTTTTAAAATGTTGTTGTCTTTTAGGAAAGCACCATTGTCAAATGTATCAAATTTTAAATTTAAACATGGAGAATAAAAGACAACAAAAATATTTAAACTTGTTTACTGTTTTTGCCTTGAATAGTAAGATCCAGATAGGAGTATACACCACCAGGAAATCTTTAAGCTTTTAAAATACATTAAAGGCTAGTACTGTACCATATTCTCTCTCGATACAAATGAAAAAGTGAAGTTGAAAAGAAATTTACAGATATAGCCCAGAAAGGTTTAATAATTTCTAGATTTTATTCCTACCTGTTGTTTCATTAAAAAGACTTGCTCATCCTCAGCAGCAACTTCTTTGTCATGGACCAGCTGAAAATATAGGACATAATACGGTTATATTAATGTACTTTTTCCTACTGTTCTTATTTATGACACAAAGCTCTCTTTCAACTTTTTGGGCCCATTGCAACTGCAACCAAAAAAATGTCAGAAAAATCATTAATCATTATTGTATCATAATTGTAAACAAACCATTACATGTGCCACAGATGATAAGAGAAATATACACCAGTGCTGTATTGAGCAAGTAAATTGATAGTACAGAATTGTGCAGATTTTAATCAGTTCTCTGAAACGTCATCTAACACTAATCAAATCAACAGACGCAGCAGCTAAAAGCAGGCACAATTGTCTCTCAACCGCCAAACAAATAATTCTTGAAATAGCCGGCTTTACTTTTCAAGGATTCATTTAGCATGGTACAAACTATAGAGAGAGCCAGTTTTTATTTTTACACTGAACTGTTCCTTTAACAAAAAAAAGTTCAGTAGCATTGTCTAGAATTTTAGACAATTGCAGAGAAAAGCATTTGCTTCTAAACCAGGGATCCCCAACCTTTTCAACCCTTGAGCAACATTCAGAAGTAAAAGGAATTGGGGAGCAACATTAGCATGAAACATGTTCTTGGGGTGCCAAATAAGGGCTGTGATTGGCCATTCGGTAGCCCCTATATGGATTGTCAGCCTACATTAAGGCTCTGTTTGGCAGTACACATGGTTTTTATGAAACCAAAACTTGCCTCCAAGCCAGGAATTCAAAAATAAACTTCTGCTTTGAGGACACTGGGAGCAACATCCAAGGAGTTGGAGAGCAACATGTTGCTCACGAGCTACTGGTTGGGGATCACTGTTCTAAACCAATAGGCAGATAACTATTTCTTTAACTTGCATAAGACCTTTACATTTATAAATATATTAATTTAAAAATATAATAAACCCAGTCAGAACATGTGAAAGGATACTGAACTATTTGTCATTTGGAACAAAACTTTCTGCAATATGGTGGTACCCAAGAGAGAATTTTTTTAGGAAAATCAGTAATCAAAAAGCTAGCTTTAAAGGAGAAGTAAACCCTCCACAGTCAAAGGTCCCCAATGGCTCCCCTCACCGCCCCCCTCCTGCACACTGTTACACTAGGATTGTGTCCCTTAGAAATTCTGACCCGCACAATGCAGAATAGCACAGTGGAGCACAAGGGCGACATGCTGGTCAGCCTTGGCTTCTTCCGGATCCTCTTTTATGCCATTCGGTAATTTACAACTGCGCATGCGCCACATATGCATATGGATCAGAGCTTACTCAAAGAAGAAGTCAAGGCTGACTAACATGTCGCCCCTGTGCTCCACTGCACTGTTCTGCATTGTGCGAGTCAGAAGTTCTAAGGGACACAACTCTAGCGTTATAGTGTGCAGCGGGAGGCGGGCCTATGGAGGGGGGTCAGTGTGGACTTTTGCCTGTGGAGGGTTTACTTCTCCTTTAAAGCCCATCAAGGTAATACAGGGACATTTACTCAGACCAGGGAAAAAGTCCAAGAACATTTATATACACAAGCTCAGGGGGTGCTGTGCAGAACACAGTATCAGGATGTACAGGCCAGCTCTGTCCTTCATGACAACACAATGGCCAAACTCCCACTGTGCACAGTACTTTATAGGAAAACCAATAAAAAAGCCCCATGTGCTACCCTAGTCCCCTCCCTGCTTCCTACCATCATAGTGCATTATTCCAGAAAGTGCCCATAGACCTCATGCTCACTTAATTATGCAGAGTAGCATAGCGGAACTTGTGGGCACCATCTTCCAGGTCTTCAGTCTCTTCAGATCCTCTCCTTCCCTGAATTTTTCGGCTCATGCGCAGTTGGTACCAATACCAGACTCTGCCAACTGCGCATGCGTCAAATACGGTGTTCCCTTACCAAAGAAGACCTAAGACCAGGAAAATTATGCCTATGTGCTACTCTGCATAAATAAGTGAGCATGATATCTATGGGCACTTTCTGGAATAATGCACTAAGCTGGTAGGAAGTGGGGGCTATCTATGGGTCTTTTCTTATTGGGGTGTCCATTCTATGACACCTTGCTGCCACAAAAATGAGCAGACCATTCAATAATCATCTCCAAACAAGGTTTTCACGTATACTCAAATACCGAAGTCTCCCTTTTCAACCCATGCAGCTCTATGGTAAGATGTTGAAAACTAAATATCTATACTATTTCCTGGTCTATGCTGCAGCAGTGTATCTTCTTGTATTTTTCTTCATGTTTTGTTTAGTGACCCTCTATAAATAAATTTAAACAATACATTAAAATAGGTGGATTAATTACCTTTCTAACAGGAGGGTTCACAATGAAATCTTCATAGGCATCTTCAGGTTTAACTGTTGAAAAGTTTTCATGCAAAATCCCAATTTTCTTCTCATTGTCCCAGCCAGCAGGACTACAAGGCAACCATAAAATAAAATTGTGATAAGGGAACAATGCAATTTTACATAATTGGCTCCATATTTGAACAGTATTGGGAATGATCACTGCAGTAAGCTCCATGGCAAAAACACAGATGATTCAAAAGTATACTTCAAGACTTGTGGGCCTATAGCCTGCAGTGAAGATCACAGTTGCTGTAACCTTACTGGGACTGGTAAAATGCACTTACTTGAAAGGGGGGCAGAGATACATACCTTGCAAAGATCTTTTGTAACAATCAGCAATGCTGACCGTACAATAGATCAACTAAAATTGCCATTGTGCCATATAAACACTTATTTGCTTATATGTATAGCGATACACGTTCTACTGATTACTGTAGGTACAGTCAGCCTAAAAGGAGAACAAAATACACTTACATAAACACAGAATCTTTCTCCACCACCATGGCAGCACGATTAAAGTGAAAATTGTATGTTTTGTGTACAATGTACTTATACAGCAAATCCAGGTTTTTTTCTTCTTTTACAGATGTATAAATTAAGGCAGCTCCATCTAAATAGCTGTCATCAAGAAAAAAATTGTTTTTGAAAAGGCCTTTTGTTAAGACCAAGGGTACATTGAATCTTGCATTTTGTTCACAAATAAAGCAGTTTTATTACCGGTGCAAGCTAGTGTTCAGATATGTTAGGTATGGAGTATTTGACTGAATACAAATTAGTATGAATACAATGCATCCCAAAAAAGCCCAGTTATATATTTATTGCATCTATATGCTTGTTAATGCTATAATCTTTTTGTCTGTGTTCTATTAAAAATGTACCAAGTACATTCTTGTGTTTGTTGTGAAAACATGTTTTTAAAATGTATTTTAAAACCATTACACAAAAATAACAAATATTACCTTTTATGTTAAATGAAACCTCTTAAGGATATGTCAAAGGCATTATAAACAAGAAGCCACCATCCTCTTGCATGACTTATGTAAAAGTGTTGCCCCTAAAGAGCTCTTACGCAATCAAGAATCCATTTCCCTCAATAATACTTCAGTTGCACGCTTCAGCTGTGTCTAGGGAAGACTCAGGCTTACAGCAGGCCAGGCTTATGTATGCAGGACTACTGCCACCAGGTAAACAGATGGTCAGGGTCAAAATGATGTTGAAGCTGCAAGATGCAGCTTTCCAGGAAAGTATCTGATGAAAGTCTAGGGTGTGGTATTGACACTTTTTACCCCTCTATATAGTTTAGTTAAATGTATTGGCAGAGCCTTTTTGTCTAGTGTTTGCACATTCAGTAAACCAGCAAATGAAAATGCAAAAGGATACACTGCAAGCAAAATCTGCGTATGTGAGACTGAATGAAGTCAAAATGCTCATCTTTGTAGTCATGCTCCTTTTCCAAAACACTGACTGCATCACACTGAAAAAGAAGCGTTACACAAGAGTTAGTGTGCAGTAAACTGCCACATAGAAAAAGACAACACACGTTATCATGTCCAACAGTATACAGATAATTATTTTTGCTTGCTTACATGCTTCTGATTGTAAAAATCTACTGTCAGGAGCATACTGTCAGCATCATAGCATTTACGTTTTCTGGAATATCTTTGAACAACTTAAAATGCTCCCTAAGACTAATGTCACAATGTTCTTCTGCCAGAGAAAAAAACCCAGTACATGAAAATGTCAACTACCTCTCTTGTGTGTGTGTGGGAAATTAAGAAGAGTTTATGGTCACTGCAAACACAGGTCAGGGTTCAGAAAAATAAATGCTCATACAAGCAGTTTTTGCGCAAAATGCGACCAGTCTATAGTAACCCATAGCAACCAATCACCAGGTAGCAGGTCGAAAAAAACATACATCTGATAGGTTGCTATACTACCAGACAAATGCAAACTTAAGACTATAACATTTAGGTAGTATTTAATAGTTATTTATTAAAAGTTACTTAATAATGAAGGGGTCCTGATATTACACTGTAATTTTAGGCTTGTGAATACAAAGTTAAATAACGGAAACCAAGATACCTACATCTCCTTGCTCAGACAATCAGTAATGTAGCATTATTCTTTCACTTTATAAAGAACTGTAGTAAGTTTTGCATATTGGATTGTCAACAGTACTATATTGCAGGTCACATTCAGCATGTAAATAAAGGCAGTGTTTTTATACACTACTATTAATTGCCTGTTGTGTTTAACCAGGCAAACTATTATAATTTGGTGGAATGCAGGACTGCTGATCTAAAATGAAGCTTAGAAATATACAGGAAATATGAATGGGGTTTTTATTTATTTTTTCAAGAGTGCATAAAAATGTTTAGTTCATATGGAACGGTATGTGTGCCTTTAAATTAGGTTTATGTCATCTTTAATATACTCCCTGGAGGTGGATTGCCCTGAGACAGACAGCAAGCAAGGCCTCTTTGTAATACATCATTGTGCACAACCCTGGAAATAGTTACTTCAGCAGGAAGGATACTGACAGCAACTTTGTGTACACAACACAAATATGTCAGTGAAGCTGGATGCTTATTGTTTTCTATGCTTCACTGTAACAGAGTGATATTTAGCTTTCAGGAGTCTATTCACACATTAACCTCCCCAATAAAGGGCAGCAATATATATTTTAATATTTTGCCTATGGCTTTGCCTAATAGAAATATTATCCAAAGGATTTCTGAAGGATAATATCAGCTTCAATAACAGGGTTTGTGCTCAACAAGACAAGACTCTTTTTCCACTTTCTCCTCTTTTTTGTCATTTGGAAGACCATACCTTAGTGCAAACAACCAACACAGGAATTCCAAGGTTATGTGTTAAAATATTATCCCCAAGAGGCAAGACAATATTTTCATCCTCTGTCCCAGATGATGTAGGACCTCTTCTCTGTGGTGATCCTGAAAGTGCTTCTTCAGGTTCAACATATTCCTGAAAGTCCTTGATAACTGAAAAAGAAAAAGAAAACTCGAATTTGTATATCTGAGAATTATTTACATTCTGACAGGCTGCCGTTTGATCCATGCTGTGCAATAGATTGTATACCAGTGGTCCCGACCTTTTTTTACCTGTGAGCTACATTCAAATGTGCAAAGAGTTGGAGAGCAACACAAGCATAAAAAAGTTCCTTGGGGTGCCAAATAAGGGCTGTGATTGGTTATTTGGTAGCCCAAGTGTGGACTGGCAGCAACAAAAAGCTCTACTTGGCACTATACTTCGTTTTCATGCAATTAAAAATTGCTTTCAAGCTTGGAATTAAAAAATAAGCACCTGCTTTGAGGACCCTGAGAGCAACATCCAAGGGGTTGGATAGCAACATGTTGCTCACAAGCTACTGGTTGGGGATCACTGTTGTATACAAACTCATGGCATTGATCAAAGAGATGGGTTGTCACTTTGGTCTCAAATGCAAAAGCATCCAAAAGCTTGGAGGAATGGGAAAAAAGCTGGTAGCCTGTTGCAGACCTAATGGTGTACAGAAGGAAGCAGTGCAACTGGGCCCCTGCCCCTCCCTTTCAAATACACTTGGCCAAAGTAGCTGTGCATAATACCAGAAAATTAAAAGTTAAAGAGCAAGAGGACAAGAGTCCTCAATAAAATCACTTGTGCAAGTATAGGCTAAAGGCAAATCAAGAGGCATAAGGTTACCCATTGCCTAGCAGGTAATCGGGAAGTAAATATACTCTGCAAATAAGTTTTTCATGGCAGATGCATGAGCATTTCTTATTCTAGCCATCTCTGCAGTATTGAACACACCACACAAACCTTTGCTTGCGCAGACTGGGCGCACCAACAAAATGTGTAATAATATTTACTTAGCTAATTTAGTAGTTCATGTTTAAACATCTTTTTAAACATTTAGAAGTTATGCAAAGTTGATATTTGCACCCTTTGTTAGGTGCATTGAGGAGTTTATGTAGATAGGCTGGCTTTCTGTGATCCACAATTAAATCAGGATTCATTTATAAAAGCATAGCCATAAATGACCAACATGGGTACAAATAGTCATCAATGCAAAACTTCATATCATCTAATAACATATTTGCTTTCTTTAACTAGTGCCCCCTTAACAGATACAATTAAACATACTGATGTATTAAAACAATGTTATATCACTTTCAGGCTGGACTTACATTCAGATGCATACCAAATCGAAGCCCATTTGGTTTTTGTGTGGGATTCCACAACTGCTTTATGCATCCTCTGGATATCAATGTTAATTTCTAATTGGTTGCAATGATTGCAGTGATGTATTGTACTAATGCAAGGCTTCGCCTACATTGATAACAGAGGCTGATCTGATCAAGGGAGTTCACTTAGGATGCTTACTGGCAATTTTGGTACAGCTCCAAGGACAACTATCACCTCACATCTTCACTTGGACTCTCTGACTTCTCCTCTACTTTGCAGAGAATCTGCACTACCCACCACGGAAAGCATGGTTGAACATTACTTGTGTGATACTTTTAATATGTGCTGGACATTTGCACGTATTCAGTCACATGCATACACTGTGTTAAGTAGTAACTACAAACTGTTTTTAAAGAGGGGAAGGGTGTTTTTGTGGGGTGCGGGTATTTCATATATGCCTCAATAAATTCATGTTTTTATTAAAAATTAAGACTGTTGATTGTTATGGTAGGTAAAATAGCGTTAAAACATTCTTACCGACTTTTGCTTATTTATATCATAGACCTAAAGAGTATGACACCCATATAACTTTTTCACAAATTTTGTGAAGGTGAGCATTTGATTTTCTTGAAATTTCTGCTGTGGGCCCTAAAGCATCATGGGGTGGTTGCAGGTGCTTTTCAGCTAGCTGAAAGGCTCTCTTTGTGCCATCAGCCTACTAGAAAGCAATATGTTGTGTTTCTCTAAGAGAATTGCAAACACCTTGAATTTAACAAGCACATCAAAAAGACAAAAAAAGATGCCTCTTTTCCCCTTATAAAATCCAAGTGACTGAAATAAGAAAGAAGTGTTTAGGATTTCTCTAATACCAGGGCGATGCAACACTTTTTCACATTACCATTTTTTATGTCGCTTTGCTAGTAAGAAACAAAAGCAAACAAAAGTAAAGCTGTCCCCAGGCTCTTGTGCTGATGTAGAAAGCTCACACCCAACTTACTCTTTTGTTCTAATTCTCGCATTTCCTCTGGAGGAATTTTAAGTTTGTCTATGTGCTCTCGCAGAACACTTGCCCACTTCAACAATGATTCCATAATAGTCCAGGGTCTGGACATGTCCCCAACAAACACTGCCACAGTCTCGCTGATAGATTCTGCCGGAAGAGCAAATTTCAGAAGGCCTTTGTGGTACAAGTCTCCATCCAGAATCCACACATTGCAACGTGTGAGATCTGCAAAAGAGAAGAAATAGAAGGAAAAATTTTTATTTTGGAATAGCATCTACAAGCAATTTATAATAAACAGTAAAACAGAGGAGTCAATATTATTCACAGAAATGTGAGCCAGCAGTCCTGTACTGCTTTACCGCTTTGTTTTATAGCAGTGTTTGTTTATAGCAAGTACTACAGCAGTATTAAATACTAAAGAAAACCAAAAATACCCTGACAAGTAAACCAATTAAAGGGGACCCATCACCCAAAAGAAATATTCAAAATTATATTTTATCACAGTCAAGCAAAATGAACTTTATTTACACTATATAAATTATTTGATTCTTGTTTCCTTCAGTCTGGGAATTCAAAATTATAGCAAGCAGGCAGGAGCCATTTTGTGGATACTGTTATTAAGGCAAGCATATCATCTCAGAATCTTGTTTGTGCACCAGAAAGGGGGAACCAATGTCCATCCACATGTCCTGGCTACACAATTAAACAGTGAAGAGAACGGGGGAATGTGTGGAGAACAGTGACATCTAGGAAGTGATGAATGGAAAGTAACTGGCCACTGGCATAGAGGAGGGGCAGATATTTGATTGAAAGCGGATATTTTTAAATGAGCTTACAACAGCTATGAATGCTTTAATAAAAAATAGAAATTGGATTTCATGTTTAATTTGAAAAGGACTTTTATTATACAGATGTGTGTGTCTGGGTGACAGGTCGACTTTAATTTATTCTTATTCCAGATTGTTGGGAGCTTAGGCTTTTATCACAGAAAACTTGCTTTTGCTGACAATCTGAAGACATATGATGGGGTAATGGCTGCAACAGCTTTGCTAAAGGTACTTCCAGTTGAAGATATAATCAGCACCAAAACACCATCTATATCACACAAAAGCCATTCAGAACTTTAATTTGAAGCAGTGTGTGTGAATTATGACCCATATGCCTCCTCTGACAGTTAACTTCACATTTTAATGGTCGTCAGGAGTGTGGATTGCTGAGAAGCAGAAACAGGTTGCTGAAGGGCAATTGATAACCACTGTAAAAAGGTTTATAGAGCAAAATCTCTTTTATGCACACACACATATATAAAAATGTAATACTATGTGACTCATACACAAGAATGCTCTGGATCTGACTATAAAAGCAGCCATTGTATTTGGACAATATGAGCCATAATTTGTCACACAGCTGCTGCTTGGCATCAGTGCAGTCCTGTAAATAGCTGGCACTCTCCTAATGCGAGATGTCAAGGCACATATTTCAGGCTACAAATAGTCTGTCTCTTCATAACAGGCCTGAGTCCTTGTTGTTTATGCAAATGTCTGTCAACAAATGATTACATTTTTGCATTAGTGGCAAGCTAAAGCTCTCCTGCTGCCATAATGCCAGGAGGCCTAAACAAACACAGAAAGGCAGTGGGTTTTTTTTCCCCAATTTATTTTCAAAGTTTCAGACAAGGGATATTTATCTCAGCGAAGTAGACAGAATAATAAAGTGTTCTACCAGCAATAAGTGTGTGTTTGGAAATAAAATTATAACAAAACACAGTATCTCATGGCCCTAAATCAAAGGACCCTCAAAGGACAGCCATATGTCCAAAAGTACTAAGTGTCCAATAAATATGGTTTGTGCAGACCATACTGAGGCCAAGCAGAGAAATTTGGATCTACTTCAATGTTTTCAACTGCCTTCGTTCTTGTAAGATACTTAAACAAATTAACAGTGTACACATTTAAAAAAAAAAAACACTGTACACCACTCACCTAAGCCAAAAGACTGACAACAAAGGGCTGAAGTGGAAGAAGATTGTTTATATAGCACTAATTTTTATCAGTTAAAGAAATAACCAAAAAAGTTTGGCAGCCTAAAACTTGTTACTGATGATTAAAAAAATAATTCATGCAGGTAATGGGGAAGTAGGTAGTTATCTCATCTAGTTTTACTGAAAGACCTTAGAGATCTTCCGTTTTTGTATGTCTTTGCTGAAATGAGGAAAGTAGGCTCCCCAGCTTTCAATACTACTGTATGTATCTTTGCCATATTTGTTTGGCAAAGTGAAGCAGTACCATCAGTATAATTTAAAGGACAAGGAAAAGTGTGCATTATGTTTTGGGGCAGAACTACATTGCAGACTTACCTGCATTTCTGTCGGATCCGTCGCTGGCCGACAAATCCTCCATGTCAAGTCGGATCTGACAGGAAAAAGTAATAGGAAGTCGGATGGTGTCAAAACAGTGATCCAATGCGACACGATTGTCGGATGCAGACGCAGTTTGCAGCATTTGCATCCAACAATCGTGTCGCTTCAGATCACTGTTGTGACACCATCCGACTTTCCATTATTGACCTTGTTCCTGTTGGACCCGACGTTTTAGCCCAATGTCGGATCCGACAGAAACTCAGGTAAGTCTACCATGTAGTTCTGCCCTTGTGCTTCTGCACCAGCCCAAGGCAACCACAGTCCTTTAGCAGTAAAGATCTATGTCTCCAAAGATGCCCCAGTAGCTCCCCATCTTCTTTTCTGCCGATTCACTGCACATGTTCTGTGCTGCTGTCACTTACTGAGCTCAGGGACCCACTCAAACTATACAGTACACATAGAATAGAAATGTCACAATATAAGGCTGATAATTACTACATGGCAGTACAGAAACCAGTGTAACTAGCATCAGAATTTAATAATCAACCCTGTAGCATCAGCTTATATGACAGGCCAACCTCATTTTCTGCTTGATAATTAGTGACGACCCCTAAGCTTAGAATCTCAACAACTGCTCAGAGCCCACTGAGCATGTGAGTGTCACAGACAAGTTTGAAGTCCTGGATCATTGCTGCTATTGAAAAGCTGAAATTTTAGGCTGGTGCAATAAGTTCGGTATATAAAACAGGACATTTTTAGCCATGTTAATTTTTAGGGTTTATGTAGGACAATTCTATAGATTTAGGAAACCAGGTGTGTACAATCATCATCATAGTGTCTCTGATATCAATATTTATTGCACGGATAGTCATGGAACTGTCATGGTAACAAATGTATTTCTGCATTCTAGGCTGATACAGATAAACGCATTGCAACTTTTCTCTTGTGAAAAAAGAATACTTCTAATTTCAGGCTTGTAGCATGGTAGGAATCGCATCCGGTGGAGCTCCTGATGCTTCCAGAAGGAAGGCCTCAAGAGCCACGCCCCGTTAAAGCCCACATGTGTAAATTCGGATGGACAATTGGACTCTGTGTGAGTGAATCCTTTCTCAGAGGGAGGTGAAAAGGCTGGTCTGCTGCCATCCCTATGAGATCTCCAAACCAAGCTCTTCAGGGCCAGTAGGGAGCCACTAGGATGGTCTGAGACCTTTCCTTCCTTATCTTCTTTATTACTTTCGGTAGAAGGGCCAACGGAGGGAAGACATAGGCTAGTGAACAGTTCCAGCAGGTTACCAGAGCATCCACTGCCCACGCTTGTGGGTCTACGCTTCTTGCTATGAATGTTGGTACCTTGTGATTGTATCTGCAGGAGGCTCCACTTGCCTTGATCTATAGTCTCTCTGCTTAGATAATCTGCCATCCAGTTGTCCACTCCTGGCAGATATACAGCTGAAATCGCCAGAATGTTGTCTTCTGCCCAAGTCAATATCCTCCTTGCTTCTGCGCGGGCGGCCGGGCTTCTGGTGCCTCCCTGGTGGTTTATGTAGGCTACCGCTGTCATGTTGTCTGACTGGACTCTCACCGGTTTTCCCTTTAAGAGAGCTGTCCAGTGTTTCAGGGAGTATACGATCACTCGGAGCTCGAGGATATTCATCGGGAGAGGTTGCTCTCTCTGGTTCCAAACACCTAGGACTCCTCCCCAACCCTTTAGACATGCGTCGGTAGTTACCACTGTCCAAGTGTGGTTGGGGAAGAGCTTTCCCGACGTCATGCGGTGAGGCTGGAGCCACTAGCTGAGAGATAGTCTGGCGTCCTCTGAGATTGATACCTGTCTGTCCAGGTTCTCTCGATCCTGCTTCTGATATTGAAGTATCAGCTGTTGCAGGGGTCTGGTGTGTAGTTGTGCATAGGGTATTGTGGGAAATGATACTACCATTGTCCCTAGGGTCCTCAAGGCTGTTCTGAGGGAAACTGTCTGGTTTCTCTCAAGTAACCTGATTCTGCTCTGCAGAGTGTTGATCTTGCTGTGGTAGAAAGGCCCTTCCCTTCCTGGAGTCAAGGATCATTCCCAGATATTCTATGTTCTGAGTCTGAATCGGGTTGGATTTGTTGTAATTGATGATCCAGCCCATCTGGGTCAGGGAATGGATTACTTGAGAGGTGTATTTGCTCACCAACTCTTGAGAAGGAGCCTTTACTAGCAGATTGTCCAAATAAGGTATTACTGTTATTCCCCTGAGTCCTGCTAGTGCTGCTGCCATGACCTTCGTGAATATGCGGGGAGGTGTAGACAGGCCAAAGGGTAGCGCTACAAACTGCCAGTGCTCTCCCGCCGCATAAAATCTCAGGGATCGGTGGCGATTCTTGTGAATGGGGATGTGAAGATAGGCGTCCTTTATATCTATTAAAAAAAAATCTTGACTCTCTATGGACATTAGTACAGACTGTATTGACTCCATCTTGAATTGGGCAGTTCTTACATTGAGAGCCTTTAGATCGAGTACGGGTCTGTAAGAACCATCTCTTTTGGGGACGATGAAGAGGTTTGAATAGAAACCTGTTTTCCTCACCCTCTGTGGAAAAGGTTGTATGACTCCCGATCCTGCTAGGTCTTGGACAGTGTTTTGGAACGCCTGTCTTCTTTCTTTCCCCTTGGGTAGTCAGGATATGAAAAATCGATGGGGTGGAAGTTGTTACAAATCTATTAAATATCCTTGGGATATAATTTGGAGAATCCACTGGTCTTCTACTTGACTTTGCCACACCTCCGGCTCTCTGTCCTTGTGGAAAGGGACGAAAAAAGGTTTGTCGCTTTAAGGGAGGTCTCTTGGGCTTATTCTGAGGGAGTAAGGTGCGCTTGCCTCCTGTAGCCTGAGAAATTATTCTATCTAGCTCTGCCCCAAATAGCTATTTTCCCTGGAAGGGAAGACTTACGAGAGACCTCTTTAATGTAAGATCAGCCGTCCAAGTTTTTAGCCAGAGAAAACGATGAGCCGCTATGGACTGTGCTGAAGCTTTGGCAACTAGTTTTGCGGCATCTAGAAAAGCATCACAGATGTAAGCTGTAGCGTCTGCCACCTGGGAAAGTAAGAGGTCTGTGGTGGGGTCTTCTGATCCAATCAGCTGTGCCACCTGCTCAACTCAGACTTCCATGGCTTTAGCCACCCACGCAATTGCTAACATTGGTCTGAAGGCTGTTCCTGAGGCCGTAAATATTGCTTTACAAAAGCCTTCCAATCTCTAGTCAATTGGATCCTTAAAAGATGCTGCATCTGCTACTGGTATGGTGTTGGTCTTGGATAGTCTGGAAACTGGGGGGGGTCAACTGTAGGAGGCGAGGCCCAGAGATCTATACATTCTTGCGGGAAGGGTAGGTATGTGTAAAGAGTTTGGAAATCTGGACCCTATGGTCAGGAGTCTTCCACTGAGACAAAGAAAATCTTCTTGTGTCTTTCCAGCATATGAACAACTTGAAGAGATCATCGTCTCTTGAAAATATTCTTCCCCGTCTCCTGTGTTGATGCTGTGTCAATATTTAGAGTCTTAAGGACTGCTTGTAATAGTCCTACTTCTCCCGGTGTTCTTGGAGTGTCCGTATCTATTTTGGGTTCTTGTTCAGAGTCTTGCTCTGAGGGGAGTAGTCCCTCCTCATTGGAGGAAGGGATGTTTTCGCCCGAGGCTTCTGGTAGGGAATCAGGAGGCCGCTTGGTAGCTGCTGCGTGCCTAGACTGAGTTTCTGTAGCAGACAGGCGCTCTAACACTCTGTCTAGTGTTTCAGGGATGCGGTCTAAATTTTGGAGGCCAGCCAGAGAGAGAGAGAGAGAGAGAGAGAGAAAGAACCCGCATTATCTCAGATTCGGGGGCAGCTAGTGATGAAGCGGCTGTGCAAGCAAGCAAGGTAAGACACTCTAGGTGTAAGCCTTGAGGCTGATTTTTTTTAGTCAATACTGTCCTATATGCGGACTCGTAAGGCTGTTGAATGCTGTTGAATGCGGCGTCCTATGTTTTTATACTCACCCGTCCTAAGAATCTTTAGTAAGGGACCGGTCCTCGCTCCTCCGTCTTGCGTCGTCAGCCCTCCCACCTCGCAACTCAGCCCTCCCTCCTCCTAATTCAGCCCTCCCCCGTGCCTGTAGCAGTCTGTGTCTGTAAGACAGAGAGAGAGACAGCACACAAGCCTGAGGCCCAGGAACACTATTGCGCTGCTGTGTTTAACCCCTATAGGATTGACTTGCCTTGTAAAAAGAGTCGCACTCTCACCTAGAGGTCTGATAGAGAGAAGGAAAAAGCCTTCCTACAAGGCCGCACCGCTGAAGTGGAGCCGCTGGAGACAGGTTGCGCAAAGAGAACCTGCGCCCTGCAAGGAAGGAGGGGCATGGCTAGCCGCATGAAGAGCAAACGCTAAAGAATCGCAGAATGGCAGAATGTGCGCCGCTGTAACCCCTCCTGTCTGCCGGATCTGACTAAATCCTCCTTCATGAGGATTTATTCAGACAGCGGTGCACAGACATATTGGAGAGCTGAGGGGATGAGAAGAGAAGCATATTTAGACGCTAGTGCCTCCCTAGAGTGGGAGGGAAAGAGAAAGGTGAGGAAATAAGATAATGGGACAGGTAGGCACCGTATTAAAGATACTCCCTCAAGGTGGCCTACATGTTCAGCCAGTGATCCCAGCTTCCCATATGCTGGCTGGTGCAGACCTCCATAGAGCGGGAACTTAACATGGAAAGAGAGGAGTGTGCCTGCGTTAAGGCAATGGGGCAGTAACTTCTTTAGGTGTGATACCCAGCTGGCTGTGGGGCCCTGGGGTCTTAGAGCCCTCTGTCCCCGGTGTGGCATGACCCTAACCAAAGTCCTCAGATCATTTGCTCCAGCCACCATCAGTGTCATGTCTCCTTCTGAGGACACTAAAAGAAACTGAATATTGGAGGAGGAGGCAGGGGATGAAGCCCAAAGCAGGAGGAGGAGTAAAGTTTAACATGTTAGTGTCCACATTCAAAGCTGCAGGATCTTCATCCCAATGGTGCCTATGTCCCCCAATAGAGGTGAGAGAAATTATGAAACATTGCTACATCATACAATGTATTATTCTTCTGTTCACTTATGCTGAACTGCTTCTCAATATTTGCACACTGTGTGCCCTTCTTAGCTGTAGATACAAAGGGCAAATACTGATATGAATACTGGGGGATCAATGTGTAATACAGATGGAGATGAGAAGGCTCATTATCTACCACACGTAACACAATTTAAATAAACATTACAGGCTCTTACACAGAAATGAGTGCTTTAACATATGATGTCATAACATCTCCACCTGTGCATACAAATAGAGGCACATCAAACATCCTCGTAGTTAAACCCTAAACAAACAGAACAGCAAGCGCTCAAAACTGATACTCGGACACGTAACTGTTGCTTCCTTTAACTTTTCCATCATCATACTGGGGCTCATTTACCAACAATGATTTTGTTCATTATTAAACCTGCAGCAGATTGATTAAAACAGATTCATTGCTATTGCTAGTAACTGAACGGAGACAGGCAGTCAAACAGGCTTACAAACATGTTGTTAAACACAACCAGAAAGGTGTACAGCTACGGAATTACTTATAAGCTTCCAAGGTTATAATCTTTGAATTGTGTGCAGTTTCCATTACAGAATAATGCATTTACCAAGACAAATTACAGTTCGATTTGACAAAACTGACCATCTCTATCTTCATCATGAATGTTCAAGTATAAATATTCAAGCCCCCTTCCTTTCTTGTTGTGTTCGGCACCTTGAAGTTTTGCCATGAGGGTAGTCTTTCCTGAACCATCTTCACCTAAAGGAAAGAAGAAATTAGAATAAAATGGTTAATAGTATGCCCATGGATATAATATGATTATTCTAAAGCAGTGTTTTGTAATGGTTTGCCTGAGGGCAAAAATAGGTTGTTCACCCGTGATTGGCACCCCAGGAGATTTTACCTATAACAAAAGCTTTTCAGCACAAATGCTGTTTAAGTTTGGACAGACACTTTGGACAAAAATAAATTTTAAGTTAAATAAATAAATAAATAAGTAATAAGTGAATAAATATCTTGTTCACTCATAAGGGAAAGGGGAGTCTTAATAAAATATATTTTTTTCCTCCAGCCAGAGTGTATGCTCTATCAGCCTATACCTCCAGTGTTAAAAATATCACACTTCTCTTTTGAATAGTTACAAATAACATTCTGTTTCAATGTGTTATATAAACATAATAGCAACAGTTAACTGGAAACATGAATTGTAAAGGGAATCTCTCATACCCAAAGAAAGAAAGAAATAAAAAGATACATACAATGATCTGCTGTTAACACAAATCAAGTGATTTTGTGATTTCCCTAGGGCTGAACTGTGCAGAAACTTGTTAGATAACAGATGTCCTTTGCATTATGGGCTTTAAAAAATCAAGTCTACAGCCTTGGTATTTACAGAGAATGCTACAGCAAATCAACTGGAATAGCAAGGCTTTAATAAGTTCTTGAAGACTACTTGAGCTTCAATAAGAAACACTAGTGATGCACCGAATCCAGGATTCGGTTCGGGATTCGGCCAGGATTCGGCCTTTATCAGCAGGATTCGAATTCGGCCGAATCCTTCTGCCTGGCCGAACCGAATCCGAATCCTAATTTGCATATGCAAATTAGGGCCAGGGAGCTAAATCACGTGACTTTTTGGCACAAAACAAGGAAGTAAAAAATGTTTTCCCCTTCCCACCCATAATTTGCATATGCAAATTAGGGTTTGGATTCGGTTCGGTATTCGGCCAAATCTTTCGGGAAGGATTCGGGGGTTCGGCCGAATCCAAAATAGTGGATTCGGTGCATCCCTAAGAAACACACTAACGCCCATAATCTCATGTGCCGACAAAACATGGAGCAAAAATAATCAATGCCGCAAGTACGGTAAGCTATATTCCTTAACTTGTTTAGGAAAATGGAATCAAAAGGTCTCTACAACGTTGCAGAGATTGTCTGATACTCTGTCCAACTAGTTTGTCTTTCAATTGCATTCTACTGGTTTCAGAGCTGTGGGGTCAGAAGCGATTTTGGGTATTTGAAGTTGGAGTTGCCAAAAAATTGTACCGACTCAGTCTCCTAATAACTTTAAAAACAAGCACTGAAAAAAATCAGATTTAAGAGCTTCTTTGAATGAGGATACGGCAGGAGTAATTCTGTATGAAATGGTGGCCATACACGGGCCGATAAACTGCCGACTCTGTTGGCAGCTTTTATCGGCCTGTGAGTGGGGCCCTCCGACGGTTTCCCTGATCGATATCTGGCCAAAAGTCGGCCAGATGTCAATTGGGCAGGATTAAAAATCCAGTCGGATTGCGGCCGCATCTGTGCGTTGATGCAGTCCCGTGATCCGACCGCCAATATGTGCGTCATTCTGATTCTGACCATAGAGCCCACGATCGGATCAGCCAATATTTCCCACAAGGTGGGCATATCAGAGAGAGATGCGCTCTTTTGGTGACATCGCAACAAGGGGATCTCTCAGTGTATGGCCACCTTAAGAAAAACACTTTGCTTAATTTTGCATTGTATTTTAACAGTTATTCTGCAGCTATACGCAAAGTTCAATTAATAATATGTTGTTTTATGTTTTCCAATTGTTTTTGGTTTATGTAGTTTACACTTTATTTTGTTGTAGAATGATCAAATTATGTGGTTTTATATGTTTGAACTTGTGCAGTGATAAAATGCCTTGTTCGTTGTGTACTTAACTTCTTTCAATCAACATGGAAAATACATTAGTATATTAAAGGAACGGTAGCACCACAAAAAAATCAAAACATTTTAAAGTAATTAACACATAATATACAGTTAGCATGCACTGGGAAAAGAT
Source organism: Xenopus borealis (assembly GCA_024363595.1). NCBI lineage: Eukaryota > Metazoa > Chordata > Amphibia > Anura > Pipidae > Xenopus > Xenopus borealis. The sequence goes on from CM044437.1 coordinate 48,192,047, forward strand.
GTGTGCTTGCTTTAGAAAGAAGAATACTATAAATAAGCTGCTGTGTAGCCATGGGGGCAGCCATTCAAGCTGGAGAAAAGTAGAAAAGGTACAGGTTACATAGCAGATAACAGATAAGCTCTATCCGATACAATGGTGTTTTATCTCTTATGCAACCTGTGCCTTTTCTACCTTTTTCCAGCTTGAATGGCTGCCCCCATGGCTACACAGCATAAACAATAGTCGTCATCTGAAGCAAACATGCCACTTTTACTAGTGCAAGCAAAGCTACGTTATATTTTAATTACTTTGATACAATTTAAGTTTTTCGTGTTAGTGTTCCTTTAAACACAGATTAGTCAAAGTTGGAGGTACCATAATCAGAGTAGTCAGAGTGGAAGGATTTATGTACCGTCTCCACAGTCCTGACTAGTTGGATAAAAAAAAATAAAAGAGGAACATTTTGTGGCAGATATACCAAAATGTGAGATTACAGTTAACCACAAAAAAACCTCACCCACTTTCTATTTATGCCAACAATAATAACAAGATATTATCAAGGCATTTTGGATAGCATTAACAAAGTGTCCGAAAACTCAGACCATGACATAAAGCACACTTTAGAAAGAACCCAGTGGTTAAAGTGATACGGACACTAAAAAATTAATTTTAACATTGGAATGTACATTAAATGTTACTTATAGGTCATGTTTATCATTTTTTGCTGAGAGGTTTGTTTTTGTATATAACTGTTAGCTGAAATGTCTAAGCCTGACTGTCTGACACCCTGACTTTACCAACCTGACAGTCCCATCCCAGCCTGTTGGTTACAGTTACTAATGCTAACGGACTCCTGCTGCACAAATATGGCAGCCCCCTCATACAGGAACATGGGGGACCAGACAGGTAATGTAAAAGCATCATACAAATACTTTAAGGCAAAGTCAGAAGTAGCTTTCAAAGCCAATATTATAATATATTCAACAAAGTCCAGATATAAATCCTATTGAAAACTGCTGTTGGGTGAAGGAATCTTGGAGAACTAGAGCCATTTGCAAAAGACCACTCAAGTGGTAGGATCCAAAAGGTGAATGTAGCTAAAAAGAACAGCTAAAACATATTAAAAGTCTATAAGGTGAGGTTTCAACTTTACGTATATATAAAAATTGCCTGAAAGAAAAGCAACAAAAAGCATTTTCACAGCTGACACTAACCAAATACCAGTATGTTTTTCCCAGAGGGTAACTTCGATCTTGCACTTGTGGAAACATCACTGAGAATTGAAGACCTAAAACACAAGAAGGTTGCAGAAAATTAGAAAATAGCCAACAGAAATATTAGATTTACCCCCAAGCCATCAATGAGGAAACTGCATTTTCCTAGTCACCATAAAATTATTAAGGTACTTGCTCTACTGTCTCTGATTAGTTTATTAAAATTGTTTGTTTTTATATCCCATTAAAGGGATACTGTCACGTGTGACGAAACTGCATTTTTCAGTTAATAGTGCTACTCCAATAGACTTCTGCACTGAAATCCATTTCTCAAAAGAGCAAACAGATTTTTTTATATTCAGTTTTGAAATCTGACATGGGGCTAGACATTTTGTCAATTTCCCAGCTACCCCCGGTCATGTGACTTGTGCCAGCACTTTAGGAGGGAACTGCTTTCTGTCAGGCTGTTGTTTTTCCTTCTCAATGTAACTGAATGGAATGCAGTGGGACATGGGTTTTACTATTGAGTGCTGTTCTTAGATCTACCAGGCAGCTGTTATCTTGTGTTATGGAGCAGTTATCTGGTTACCTTCCCATTGTTCTGTTGTTAGGCTGCTGGGGGGGGGAGTGAGGGGGTGATATCACTCCAACTTGCAGTACAGCAGCAAAGAGTGATTGAAGTTTATCAGAGCACAAGTCAAATGACTTGGGGCAGCTGGGAAATTGCCAATATGTCTAGCCCCATGTCAGATTTCAAAATGAAATATACAAAAATCTGTTTGCTCTTTGAGAAATGGATTTCACTGCAGAATTCTGGAGCAGCACTATTAAATGATGCATTTTGAAATAAACCTTTTTTCCCATGACAGTATCCCTTTATATCCGTGCTGCAGTCCAAGTCCTTAACATGGCTACATGGTATGCAATGGTATGCCTGGTACTTCAGTTTTTTTCTACCAACCAGTTGGGTTTCATGTGTACAGGACACTGCTCCAAGTAATCAAATTATCATCATTCAAAAAGAAAAAAACTCCTGTCAGTCAATTACTACCATAGGCATGCAAGGAGACCAAGACCCTACTTTTTCCCCTCAATAAAGATCAAAGACGAGATTTAGGCAAGCATTTGTTTTGCATATAGAGATGAATTTTATAACTTAATATTCTAATTGCTATAAAGTGAGTTATATAGCAATATCCACACATGTAAGTGTATATGTTCAATTAAGAATATTAAAGAATATCTTTCACTCCTCATATCACTCACAGAATTATTATTTGCTCCTAAGGAATATTTTCAATATACAATCATTTATCACTCAAGACGGAATTAAAATTCTGATGTATTGTACTGATGGATTACTGGAACTCTTTATTAATTGGCCTTCCCCTGCAGAGACTGTCACCTCTCCAGTCCTTGGGGAACTATCGCGAAAATGTTATTTTTATATAAGGTTCGTCATATTGAAATAAGGAACTTTTCGAAATATAATCCATTAAAAATTCTGTAACGTTTCTGAAATAATCAAGTTTTTCTTCACTAGTCTTCTCTCAGCAACTGTCTCTCTTTATTCCGTCTTCATGCAGCAGTTGGCTGTCAGACAGTCATTGACAGTTAGATCCAATATATCATTTGCTGGGGGGGGGGGCTCACGTTCTTAGCAGAACTTACTCAAATAACGGACTTCAGCACAAACAAAATAAAACAACGGACTAAAGGTGGCCATGGACGTAGAGAGACTCTTGTTTGGTGACATCGCCAAACGAGTGGATCGCTCCATCTATGGCCACCTTTAGTCTGGTTTATTTTGTTTGTTTTGAAGTCAGTTATATGCCTACATTGAGGTGGGCAATATCGAGAGAGAGAATTATTTATTTCAGTATGATGACACTTGAGATTTTCATTTTGGCAATAGTTCCCCTTTATTGGATACTGCCACATCTCAGCAAGCTCCTCCTCTGCCAGGCCACTCTGCCAAAATATTGCCTATATTGCCTTCCACTACTTTTCAGAATAAAATTCCAACTAGGACGCTCACATTCAAAGGACTTGATGTATCTGGCCACCCTAAATCTCTGTATTCATCTCCAGACATTCACCAAACTGCTTATAACTCTCCTCCTCGACTCTCTCATTACTTCCTCACACACTTGCATTCAAGACTTTGCAAGGGATTCACCTCTTCTCAGGAATTCACAGTTCTGTCTTAATGTCTGCCAATTTTTTCAAAATGTTTCTTTAAACATAGTTTTCAGCGAAGCTTATCCTCATCTATTTTAGCGTAGCTCCAGAAGCACTATATGCTGCTAAATGCAATTCTCAGTTCCACCACTTTCACCTGATACTGCCCATCCCTACACCTTGGTTTTTGCTTGTTTTGCATGTTATCTTGTGTGTTTTGCATGTACACTTCTTTATTTTACTATGCTTCAGAATATAAATTGATGTTTTAATAATACTCATAATCTGACATGTAACTGAACTGTTGCCATTTTTAATGCCATAAATAGTTGCAACATTGCAATGGTATTACTTTCCACACAAAATTCTGTTTCAATAAGACATCTTTAAAATATTTCCCTTTAAATTGCCTCCATCCACTAATACAACAGTGTTCCCATTAGGCATCAGTAAAGGTTATACTAGGGATTAATGAAGTTTCACACAACAGGGTGTGGTAACTCCCAAGGCAAAAAAAAAAAAAATTTGGTATAGGAAGACTAATTGTACAAGGAAAAAAAGTACTAAAGCATGCAAGACATCCACACTGTCTAAATTATTCAGGGTTTCTTTAAAAATAAAATGTAAATATATCCAACATGATACAAATTTCAGCATTAGATTTGAAATAAATCTATTTGTGTATATTATTTGTAGATTTTGTATCAGGACATGGAGGAGGGTTGTACTAATTATGAAAGCGGACAGTTACAGTCTGCATGATTAAGCTGACAATTAACAAGCATTTTAACACAGTTTAATAATCCAGAAACAACCTCATTGAGCCTGAATCTGTTGGCAGCAATAAGATAAACCAAAAAAAAAACTAAGCCTAGATACTAATGGAAGAGATCATTAATTAACGCTATAACATTTTAGAAAAAAATGAGGGTTGGCTGCATTCAGTGGTTCAGGCAGGTGAAAGCCAGATGAATGTCAGGGGAAAATATCTTTAAATTGTAGATTTCAGTTGTTGTCAAAGAACTGTACCACTCCCAACATTCTCCATCTGCCTGAGGAAATGCTGCTGGATGGAGTTCAAAGATGTCCAGCTATTCTTAATCTGCAGACTCCCAGCATTCCTTGCAGCTCTCCAGTGTCAGTGGATGCTGGGAGTTGTAGTTCTGCAGCCTGAGAGCTGCAAGCAGGACATCCCAGCTGCAGCTGAAATGACAACTGGAAAAAAAGCAAAGTGTGCACCCAAGTGCCAGGGACATTGCCATGTCTCCAATAAATACCAGCGTGCTGATAATTCATCAGGAAACGGAACAGAGTGAAGCAAGTGACTGCTCTGGCCATTTGTCTCACTTTGTTCCAATGTCCTGTCATTCTCCCAGTTTCCAGCGTCAGAGCCACCGTAGTAGCTAACAAACAGGAGATGCAGCAGTCAATGAGGAACTTTCTTTTATTGTGTTCAGTCACTATTCTTACAGTCTTGGCCTGATACCAACCACCCAACTAAATGAGGCAGCACAAACTCCTGTCAGTGAACTCAGAAGCTGTGATGGGGGGGGGGGGGGGGGGTAGCAGAAGCAAAATACTATATGTCGTATATGCATTGGTTCCATAGCAGCATGTCTGTCTGCGTCTAGACCTAGTTTGCCTCTCACCATAAGCTTTGCCCTTCGTCTTCTTCGCCCCCGGCTCCGGGAGTATCCCCCCGGTCAGCACCCAGCAGCTTCCTCTCCCCCGCCATCTTGCCACTGCAGCCACCACAAAGAATGACATCAACCGGTCCTGCCTGAGGACCTCAACTACAGAGTCGGCTCCGGGTCGCCTGACCGCATCAAATCCTTCTGCTCCTCTGCTTAGTGTTAGTTGGCATAGATGCTTTCGTACAAATGCTATTCAACTGCGTCTGCGTTTGGTTAAACACAGAATAAAAGAAAAAAAAGACGTCTAAATGTTTTATTTGTAAGGCAACTTCGCGGACATCTAAAGCGTCTGGGGCTTTAGTGAAAGATGAAGTAATGGCTGGAGGAGCCGCCCTGTAGCAATAGTGCCACCTGTCGTTGTGCTTACATCATTTCATTATAGGAAAACACATGATTATTATTTTAAGAAGCAGCACTTTGTCCTGTCAATTTTAGACACAGTCACTCTCCTTCCCTGGGAAGTGTAATCCCTGGAAAACAAGAAGAAACACAATCATTTTACAACCACAATTTGTCAGTTCTTAGTCTGCCCTCTATTGTCTACATTTATTAAACAAATGACTTGTTTATACAAATGTTTGGCCGGTAAAAATTATGGTTGATCCCCATGTTATTAATAGAGAATAAAGATAACTATATAGGAAGGCCAGAATAAAAGATGGCAACCCTACTTGTGGCCATAAAGCATGCGAAAATCTATGAAATATTTTATGGTCAAATGTTCAATGACCGCTATAATAGAATTCAAAGATTATTACAGGCGCAGGAAAGCAAAGACATACATTTTAATAAATAAATAAATGTGTTAATTCTGTCACACACATATCCCTTGAGGATCACTGTAATTACATTAAGCAGGAACAGGTTACTCATACCCACAATTGTTAAAGGACTCACAGTCCAGAGAAGACTCCCTTGCCTCAATCCTTGCACATCCCTAGCCTATGTATTTAGGCAGTGCAAAATGCAGGCAAAAATATATCTTCCACCAGTCTACAGGATTCCTATACAGGGC
>CM044437.1:48198886-48214544 GCA_024363595.1 Xenopus borealis
TTCTGCCATTGCTACTTAGCAGCTTGCTTATATGAACAATAGTAGTGTTTCTGAAACAAAAAGATCAGTTATAGGGTAAGGCCAGACAGGAAGATTCAAGGAGATTTGTCGCGACAAATCTCCTCGAACCGCTTCCCCCTGCCTTTCAGTGTATTTAATGAATAATCGCTTGCGCCTATTCACACGAGGTGCTGGCTTTTCCAAAGTTGCTCGAAGTTGGCAATTTCAAGTGGTTTCGGGAAAGCGCAGCGCCGCGTGTGAATAGGTGCAGACAATTTTTCATTAAAGACGCTGGAAGACAGGGGGGAGCGGTTCGGAGAGATTTGTCACCAGGCGACGAGTCTCCCCGAATCTTCCCGTCTGGCCTGAGCCTTAACAGTGCAGGGCAACATTACATGATATTTTCGTAACTTTAAAACTCATTTTTTGGTGTTAATAGATATTTTAAGAGTCCATTACCATACAATCCCCAACAATATTATACACTCTATGTGCTGGAACTGGTCCTATCAACAAATATCTCCCCCTAGTTTCTATCACAACTACTGTATCTGATGGATTAGTGACCCTATACTTACAATATATTCTATATTTTCCTTTGTGTGCCCCCAGCTAGACCATGCACCCTGGGAGATAAGAGGACTTTAATTACCATGTGCAGTGGTGGATTAACACTACCTGAGACCCCTAAGCTAAACTTTCTACAGGGGCCCGCCCCGGTCCAACCCCCGTATACCCATGACCACCACACTGAAAAGGCACAGAATGACCAACTCTCTCTCTCTTTCGCTACACCTGGGTCTCTCTCTCTTTCTTCTCTACGCCTGTGTCTCTCTCCCTTTTGCTATGCCTGGGTCTCTCTCTCTTTCTTCTCTATGCCTGTGTCTCTCTCCCTTTCTCTATGCCTAAGTCTCTCTTGATATTCTCAATGCTTGGGTCTCTCTATTCCTGGGTGTCTCTCTCCCCCACTTTAGCTGTCTTTCTCTCTTTTGTGTGTGTCCCCCTGTCCTATGGTGTCAGTGAAGCCCCCCCCTCTCTCTCTCTGTACCCCCTCCCTACTCCAGGCTCAGGGCTCAGTTATAGCGGGGGGGGGGGAAGAGGGTTGTGTAGACCGGGGAGACCCATGTGAGAAGCCAGGGTGCTGGTGGTTAGCAGGGCTTTCCTGGGGCCACTGTCACATTTCTTGGTGCTGGTTCCCGGAGGAAGCAGCCACGGGATCTGACAGCCCCTAACAATGTGTGTCACAGGGCCAAAGTGTGGCATACTTGAGGAGACCAGACTGCCTCATGCAATTAATGCTGCTTATCACTGTGTCCATATACAGGCTGAAGTGACTGTTCTGAGCATGGATCCTCCTGTTGCCAACATACATAATCATAAGGGACTAGGTATATAGCAAGCAACTCTAATATTACTAAGTGAAGTTGGTCAGAATTCCAGGTTCTACCCATATGCATGTGCACTAACACAGTGATTTTCAACCTTGTGCCTCCAGCTGTTAAGGAACTACAAGTCCCACAATGCAATGAAGGAGTCTGACAGCCACAGTCAGGCAAATGCATTGTGGGACTTGTAGTTTCTTAACAGCTGGAGGCACAAGGTTGAAAATCACTGCACTAACAAATGCAGGCATCGGCTTAGCTGTGGCTGGCTATTATGAATAGCTAATTTACATTTCTAAAGTGATTCGCTCATTTACATATTAAAGACATACCTAATGTGCATTTTTAGGTGAGCATCTATTTACATTTTAAAGCAAGCGGCCCATCAGGCATTTGCCCGAACCCACAGATTGCCAGTCTGGGCCAGTAAGGCACGTTGATTGGGGATTAAATGGCAAAGCTGCCTGGCTGTCCCAGCCAACCGGGCCAAGCTTTGTGCCCTAGGCACGTGCCTCTTCTGCCTACTCCTAGTTCTGGCCTTGTTAAAAATGAGCTATAGCGGAAAAAAAATGTATTATAACCTTCAGCATACTGAAATAAGACACTTTATAAATGCAATTAATGCATTGTTTCTGAAATAATCAAGTTTATCTGTACTATCCCTCTCTCAGCATCTTTTTCTCTTCATTCTATCTTCATGCAGGGGTTGGGGGTCAGATATTCATTGACAGTTAGATCCAATCTATAGGGGGCTCCTTTTACCCAGAAGATGTATTAGATGTATTAGGGCCCTTACACATGGGCATTTGGACCTGTGCTCCCCTGTGTTGCATTTGGCTGCGTTCAGCCGCAGGTCTAGACGCACCTCATTCTTTTCAATGAGGTTGTACCCACGAGACGCGTGTAAGCGCCCGAACGCAGGTTCAGCCGCAACATGCTGCATTTTTCCTGCGTTTGGCGCCTACATGCGTTTGTGTGAGTACAGCCCCATTGAAAATAATTGAGTGTGTCTATACCTGCGCTCCCCTGCGGCTGAACGCAGCAAAACGGAACGCAGGGGAGCGCAGGTAAAAACGCCCGTGTGTAAGGGCCCTAAGAGTTAACTCTATTAATCAACAGGCATCATGTCTCTCTACATGCAAGATTTGCACAAAAGGCAGTTATTTTTTTAGATTTTGTTTGTACTGGAATCATCTGCTAGGAAAGGATCATCCGACACTCAACTGCAAGAAGAGAGAATGAAGAGAATCAGATGCAGAGAGAGGGATAGTGAACATAAACTTGATGATTTCAGAAATGATGCAGAATTTTTAATTGGTTGTATTTACAAAGTTTCTTCAGTGATACAGAGCTTAAAATATTGTGTTTTCATTTTTGTGATTGTTCCCCTTTAAAGGGGCATGGATGGGTATAATGGGTAGGGTTAATGGGATGGAACAATTAACCAAGCTATGGCCTTCCTTTGTTCTGAGGGAAAAAAGATTAGTTACACCTGAGGAGGGGTGTTACCTGAATTTTGATTCAATCCTTTTTGCCTGACAGTTAGGGTGAGATTTATCAATATGTGAGATAAGAGTTTGCAACTAATCACCAGTCACTTACAATTCTGTCATATGAATTTGTGCTCATGTGGTTAGTCTATAAGTATTATGCACAAGCATCAGGTATCTGCATGCCCCTTATTCCAGTCACCACCCACATGAACCAATAGCTATGACTAGGGTACAGTAGGGACAGTATTTTTCATCCAGACTATTCACCTCTGATCTATAGGACTGAAGTTTGAAAGCTGTCCAGTTCTGCTTGAAAATCATTTAAATGGTCCTCTGTGTTGAACAATAAGTAAACTATTGTTTATTAGTATTAACATGCATTTATAAAATGCTAGCATATTCTGCAGTGTTGTACAAATAAATTGATATATACAAACACAAATATAAAAAAAAAATTAACCAATAAAAGAGTTAATGAAGGCCATGTACAAATTAATGAATGTTTTCTTTCTAAAACCAAATGCCAGTTTGAAGAAGCTGGATGTAATGCCATTTTTGTTGGAATGATAAACAACTTTATTGCAGACATGTAGGCCTAAAAAGAGAATATCTTCCTCTGGCTGGTTTATTTTCAATTGAGTCATTTTTTCCATGTCACTACCTAAATTGGTAACTCAAAGAAAATCAAGAAATGTTTGAATTGGTGACTCTGTTACAGTCATCAGCATTAAAGTGCCAAAAAGGTTTGGCAGCATTAAAGTAGAAGCAAAGTAAACTGTGAAGGGTGCCCAATGGCATATTACCATAAAGGCAACCCAAGTGGTCTCAGTTTCTAGCAGGCTAGCATGGAGTGGGGCATTAGGGTGAGAGGTAATGAGGAGCTGTCCAGAGCAGCAGCCTATGTTAATCCATCATGGGTGCCATTTGGTCAGCCACCTACCCTCCAAAACTTGCTTACCTTTTACTATAAGCTGGCACCTATTCTATTTAAAAAAAACAACATGCCTGGAAGGTTTCCTAAAGAGTGCAGTCCCACCAAAACGTCCATTCTCCAATGTAGCCCTTGTGTGGCTCAATGTCTTGGGCCTAAAAAAACACAAAAGGATACCTGGGAGGTTGAAAAAAATTATCAGCGTTGTTCTCAGTAGATGTGTCCTGTGCCAGTTAGTGTTTCAGAGAACAGCTTCACTAGCAAGGTGAATTTGTTTGACTTGGCAGAATACATAGATTTATGCTCAAGAAAACATCCCTATATATTTATATAAATCTACTACAAAATGGCAGTATAAGAACTTTCATTTTTGCCAAGTCAGTATTAAACTGAAGTGACAGATTCAACTTAATGCAAAGGAAATGTAACATCTTTGAAACAGTTACCCGTGGAAGAATGAGACTGACTGATTCTAGGCTGAGATGCGGCTTCTCATGCAAGAGACACCATTTTCTACACAGATACTCAATATGCATTTACATATATGCATAGGACATTTTGCCAGTTCTAAATCACTTCTGGAAGATATAGTATATAGTATGGCAAGGACCTTGCATCTGACTGTACGCATACAGCTGCAAGAGAAATTACATGTACTTCCAAAGCTATTCATTGATGAGGTTTACGAGGAGTCAAAACAACAGAAGCAAATATGGCTTTGTAAAATGAACTTAAGTACCATGCCTAGTTGATGGTATTTGTGGAATTTACATCTGCTTTTTCTTGGCAGAAAGCCATATATGGGCTCACCAAGTACAAATTTCGTAACAAGGCAGTTAGAAAATACAGTGATCATGGCATTTAGCACCTAACTGCTTTCTAATGAACTCAACTTACTTTGCTGATATTTAATTTAGGACAGCGAGATGGAGAGTGGTGCAAAAGATCCTGTTCCCGTTATCTTTCAAGGCCAAATGTTTCTTTTGACACGCCATACCCACAGAACAGAATTAACTATTTACACCTGTCTTTGACCATCACCCTCATAATGTAATGGACCCCTTTAATCACTTCATTTTGAACACAAAATGCTCATTACAAACTTTTTATTCTACATGCAAACACAGAGAGCTTCGACAGAACTTGAAACAACACTTGTCCTGTTTTTACAATATTGTACTAGTTGTGCTGTCCATAGCTGCCCCTATTAGTCCTTAGTTTTGATGTATCACTGGGTGAGACACTACATTTGTAGTAGCATTCAGGTGTAATGAACACATTCAATATTTCAGAGGATTAAATTGTGAAAAAGTGACAAAGGCCAGACTCCACACCAGCTTCAATGTGCCTTAGGATGGACCTATCTGATATACTATGTTCCAGCCAAGAGCAGTTTACAATTTGCATGGAATGGAGCAGTGAGAGGGGGGGTTGGAGGCATGTTGGCAAGAGTGTATCATCTGAAGGATTTCTGGGTCACCAGCAGTGATCTATCACCATCAAGTTGAGCACATCATCTCGCTAGGAAAAGTAGTATGTCACACTGCATGCTGAATTACCCAATTCAGTGTAGGAACTAGGGTTGCCATCTGGCTGGTATTTTACCGGACTGGCCGGTAAAAATGTTGCATGATTGCAATGTTAACTATAGGGAAAAACCATAAGAACAAAGGAAGGCCGGTATTTTTTTCTAGAAAAGGTGGTAACCCTAGTAGGAACCCAAACGTCCTGTGAAATAGAAGGTATATTGTGGGGTTTATACAACCTGCTTATAAAGCACTATTATACTCTCCTCATCCTCGGCTACCAAACACAACATATATGTTGTCTATAAACTGTCCAGAGGAGATAACATTAGCTCACTATGATTGGACATTTAACAGCAAAGTATGGCTCCCTTATGATTAGACAAATCAGACAGCATCATCACATTAATGACTTTGCTGTTATCTGAACTATTATAAATAGTATGTAAATAATGTTTTCATTGTGTTGTGTATTTTGGGATACCTGGAGAGACCATTGTGCACAGTGTTCCTAATAACATTATAGAAATATACCGGACATATAAACACAGAAAGAATGTAGAATTCAAGATAGAGGATCTTTCTGTAACTGGGATCACCATGCCTTAAACCTGCTAGAAATAATTTGAAAATGTAATAAACCCAATAGGATTGTTTTACTCAAAAATCAAAATGTATTTATGCAGCTAAAGGCGGGCATTGGGGATAAGAAGTCAGCACTCACCAACTGGATACAATGTAGAAAGGTGCACGTCTCTGGCAGCCACTCCCAGGCAAATTCGAGACATAATTTTCGAGTAGACAGCACCAGGCAGTAAAGTTTAAAAAGCCTTTATTTTAAAAGCCTTTTTCTTTGACAGAAATACAGCTAATGGTGGGCATACACTGGAAGATTTAAGCTGCTGATTTGGCCCCTCCAGACAGAGGATGCAGCTAATCTGCCCATGTATGGGGCATCCAGGGCCACCATTAGAAATGATGGGGCCCTGTTCAACAAAATTTCCCGCCCACCCTGTCACCCAAGCCCCACCCCCGATGCCGCCCTCTGAACATAACAGTTAAAAGACCACACACACATAAGCGCTAAAAAAATAACCCCCACACACACACATATTGATAGTCAGGGCCCCCTTATAAGTAAAAAAAAATTGGGGGCCCAAAAATTATTATTTAAAAAAACATTGGCGCCAGGGCCCCCCTTACAAGTTAATTTTAAAAAAAATTGGTCTCAGTAGAATTGAACTCTTGACTTCAGCACTTCAATATTAGCTGTTTTCGTGACTTTGGGTCTTTTCACCAGTTCAGGACTTCAGTGTTGGCTCCTTTCGTGATTTTGTTTCTTCTCGCCGCTTCAGGACTTCAGTGTCAGCTTCTTTCATGACTTCAGGTCTTTCCGCTGCTTCAGGACTTTGTATGGTCGGCACTTCCACATTCTGGCTCTTCAGGGCTTGGCCAAGGCTACAGAGCAGTCAAGGGGGGGGGCCCGGCTCTTCGAAAAGTGCAGCACTTCCGGGCCCCCCTTCAGCCCCGGGACACATGTTCCCCCTTGATAGTGGCCCTGAGGGCATCCAATAGGCCTGGCTGAATATCGGTTAGATATTGATTAGGCAGGTTTAAAAATCCTGTTGGAGAAGGACTGTATCAGTGCATTAATGCAGTCCTTGTCCCAATGGCCTGCATTCCTGTCATGTGAGGGTCAAAACTCCGATCAGTCCAATATTGCCCACCTTACGGTGTGCATACTGTATCTGGTAAAAATACACTAGGTAACAGTGGTGGAACTACCGGGGGAAGCAGGCGGTGCAATGGGGCCAGGGCCCGCATCCCCCTCAGGGCCCCCCGACAGGTCACACACTGTCGATTTGCGGCCGCCATGTCCCACCCCCCTCCAGTTACGTTACTGCTAGGTAACAACCTGCAAAAACAAGCAGATCTTTCAATGTAGGTAGCTTTAGGTACAAGGTACTTTTTATTGTTACAGAGAAATAGCAAATCCTTTTTAAAATGAATTATTTGTTTAAAAATGTGAGATTTCAGCCTTGAAAATGGGTATTGGGATAATGAACCACATGCCTGTAACTGGGAAATAAAGCCAAAGGTTTCTAGAACTGTGAAGTGATCCTGCCTAGTCTGCTAATAGACCCATATCAGGCTATCATCCCAAACAAACAGAACAATAGAAAGGTGTCCATACACCAGGCATACATACATAAGACTGTGTGCCGTATATGTATCCATCGATTTCACCCAGGAACCGATTGACTGGGTACCAAAGACAATTGCCCAGTGTATGGACACCTTATACCAAATTGAAGAAAATGTATTGTCCTGGAATATATTTCTACAAATTAACCATGAAACCATGCACCAAATGAACTTTACTTTGGGAGGCACATACAGCAACTACTCATAAGCAAATGTCTCAGCTGATGTTCATTAATCTGTCTGTCTGACCAAATAGTATTGATCACAGTTTGTGCCACTTTCTCATCGCAATTCATTTCGTTAGGAAGGTGACCCCTCACCCATCTGACACGGACTTAACATGTTCAAAGAAAACCATGAAAACTACCTCTGGTTTAAGCTCGAGTGGTAACCAGGCAACAAATGATTCTGCTGGACACCAGTCATTTCAATGACCAGTCAAGAAGATGCATGTTTATAGCCATCTAGTTAAAGGTATGCATGTCCCACAGCGAACCTAAATAAAATGCTACTTCCCCATAGCAACCAGAATCCACCGGTAAAACCATCCAGCAATTATGTGTGAATGTGTATATATATAACACATTTATTATTGAATTAGTTGCATATAGGGAAGATATGTAACTGTATTTGATAAATTATTTATAAAATATTTCACATGTTTTTAGGACACGAAGATGTTCTTTATACTGGACTTATCTGATTTACGGACATTGCACTTTGCACATGCACCAATCACATTTTGATGGATCAACAAACACTCGAGATTGAGAATATTTATGAATTTTATGTAATTGTTGTTAATTGTACTAATTAATAATTGCCTATTTATACACCACTTGCACTGTGTTATGCATGCTTGAGAAAGGGGCGTGACCCTGAAACATTGCATCAGCAATAAACACGCAAATAACTTGCTTGCACAAATCCTGTGTGCCATTGGTATCTTTGTTGGTTGAATGTGTATATACACACACTTTTTTAATGTATTGCATTTTTAATGTTAATAACACCCAGGGATGGTTGGAAGGAAAAAAAACAACAACTTGTATTTGGTATATTCCTAATGCACATACTACGCATACTACTATATTCCACACAGGAAATAGATGCATTCCTGCAATATGAACCACATATTGATTTATATTCCATTCCAGCGAAAGCCTTTATAGCACACGAAATGGGAACAATTTATAGGACCCACCAGTGACCTTTGCCTGCCTGGAGCAATCAACAAGATCATCAACAGGGTTGCACAATGAGCGGTATTTAATCTAAACATTTTGGACAGCCTCAAATATAAACAGCCCTTTAAACACTAGAATAAATATTTAACTTATTGAGTTTTGGGCAGACACACACACATTTGTAAATGAAACCTTTGGAATCCAGATTTTAGTAGTGATTCAGCACATTGCCCAAGGTTATACTAAAGGGAAAGTAGCCACAAGTTTATCACCCTTACCTTTTAAGGCAATTTAGTACAGTATTGTTGACATGTCACATTTCACTGGTAAGCTTTAGTTTGAGATTACAATTATAACCCCTAAAAATGAATAGGGCTAAAAATGCCATGTTTTATATACTGAACTTATTGTACCAACCTAAATTTTCAGCTTGTCAATAGCAGCAATGATCCAGGACTTCAAACTTGTCACAGGGGGTCACCATCTTGGAAAAAGGGTCTGTGACACTCACATGCTCAGTGGGCTCTGAGCAGCTGTTGAGCAGCTAAGCTTAGGGGTTGTCACTAATTGTCAAGAAAAAATTAGGTTGGCCTGTAATATAAGATGATGCTACAGGTATGATTATTAAATTCTGATGCTAATTGCACTGGTTTCTGTGCTTCCATGTAGTAGTTATCTGTAGTAATTACTAATCAGCCTTATATTGTGACATTTCTATTCTATGTGTACTGTATATTGTGAGTGGGTCCCTAAGCTCAGTAAGTGACAGCAGCACAGAGCATGTGAATCAGTGAATCAGCAGAAAGGAAGATGGGGAGCTACTGGGGTATCTTTGGAGACACAGATCTTTACTGCCTGGGGCTGGTACAGAAGCACAAAACATAATGTACAACATTTCTAGCTACTTCTTTAGTTTAACTTTCCTTGTCCTTTAATACCCACAGTACATCATTATAACTGAACAGCTGGTCTCCCCCACAGAAATCATTTGACAAAAGACCTCTCACCCTTAAAATATGACCATATTGCTAGATCTTGATGGGGATTCAAGTCATGTAATAATATGTGACAGGGATTGGCATACAGTGGTTTTCTAAATGTTACAGAACTACAAATCTCAGCATCCTTCCACAAACAAATCCTATTCCTAGAGGTAAAAAAGCAGACATATATATATTTTTACTGTTTATGAATCAGAGTATACCCGAAGACTCCTCCTCCGAAATATTGCAGCGAGGTGAGAGGATATGTTATCTGTCTTCAGCTGTCAGTGTTCCATAAGAGTGAATACAAAACCAGACATGTTAAACACAGCGGCTGTATTTAGTGCTGTAAATTGATATTTTCTGATGACCACATTGTCTCGTGAGAAATGAGGGATCCCTTGTGCACAGGGCTTTGTTCTGTGCCTAATCTGTAAGAATGGCAGAACCCAGCCATGCTCATTGGCAGCCTGGCACAAAATGACTGGTTGAATGATTTATTATTCAGGGGGATATGGTTTTAGAATCTTGGGTAGCAAGATAACAAAAGGGCAAAATACAAAGCCATTTCTACTTGCAGTGACCACATGTGTTTTAGTGTTAGTGTTTTAGTACTCCCAGTATGGAAGCAGCAGTTTTGTACCTCTGAAATCACTTCTGCCTGCCCAGTGCAGTGAGTTTTATAGGGTGCTGCTTGCTCAGGATCCTAATGACATCATTTAAGTCTGGAAGTGGACTCCTATTTAATATAAGGTACTATGAGATTATAGAGCACAACCTGCACTAACCCATTCTGCCCCTTTTGTTCTAGGGATACAACTTGCAGTGAAATGAATACATGGCATGGCTTAGTAACTGAACAGGGCTTTACATTTTGTTAACTCTTACATGTCCAGCAGTGAGCGCCTGGTGTGGGGCAGATAATGAACTGCATATTTTAGTTTAGCATTGTTAATCTAGAAGAGTCTGGATGACCTGAAGTGGAGTGGGGATACAAGGGAAATAGAGATAAAGAATTGGACTCAATGTAGATACAGAAAGCAGAACATATCATTGTTAGAAAAAAAAGACACCATTTATTCCCTGGGGCTGGCAGTGGGGGAGAGCAGTTGGCTCTTTAAATGAAGTAGTCACCCAGAGGAGGCTAGTCTGCGCTTCTGAGGGCTTCGATACAGCAGATGCAGAGAGGGGAGTGTATGTAAAAGGGCGAGAAGGAGGAGGGGGAAGGGGAGCACCAGATTGTACCTCTGAGAGGGGAGCATCTGTCACTCTCCATCTTGCTCTCAGTTGTAGCCCAGCCCTGCTGAGGAGTGGAGATCTCCCAGCCCTGCTTCTGCCGCATCCCTCACTTCAAGACCCAAGTAGAAGGTAGGTACCGCTCGGGGAGCTCAGGCTGGCCAGGAGGAGCCGGCGGGCTAGAGCAGCTACATGTGCGCTAATGGGTGACGGGAGCAGAGCAGAAGCCGCAGCTGCTTCCTTTGTTCTGACTCCACTGCAGTCTCCGCTACAAACCACAGCCCGGGCTCATTGTGCCGGCTTTCTACCTGCTGCATTTTGCATTTCTTTAAACACGCTGGACTCTGGGCTGGGGGAGGTTGTTACATTTAACACGCTTCTGCAGATTTATTTTATAGATTTAGATATATTTCAGCGTTGTACCATTTTTGTTTTAGAGAGAAATTTGTGTAATCTGCTTCCCTTCGGCTGTACAAATAAAATACGACTTTCCATGCGCTCTTAAAGGTTGTAGTTGAGCAGCTGGAGGGCAGCAGGTTGTACAACATTGCCTTAAAGCATTCGTCCACTACCCCCTTTTTAAAAGCCTCCACCCCAGTGTCGCTTTAATGTACGGTCTGGGAAACGTTGCCTTTAAATCCACGCTGAATTTTGGGGGTTGGTGGCTCTACAGCTGGGATTTAGTGGAAGGCTGAATCGTGCAGTTGCAGCTAAACCATCCTGTTCTTTTGAGTGATCATTGCACCCTTTTATGGGTAGATTGTTGGTAAGAGGAGTAGCACATGCATGGCTGATAGCATACTCTACCCTGCAATTTCCTCCTCCTCCTGCATGTATATGCATAGTAATTACAATTAAACCACTGCATCTGCTGGATACTTTCAAGTAATTGTAACCCTTTTATTGCCAGAGGAAATAAACTGCCAGGCACTGGGGTCTGCACCAACCCTGCCCCCCACTGTACAAGGGATGTTGAGGAGTGCTAATGAATGCCATCCATTCCTATTGTTTCACATTAACCCAATGTGTAGCTGGGATGCCTCTGGCACTTTGGAGACCTATCTACTGCCCCCATCTGGCACATAAATCCACCATGAAAACTCTTATCTGGGGTTTAGATGAACTGAAGCCAAGAAGGGCATTACTTGAGAGCTGAATATTGATGTTTAATATTTAGTTACTACTTTATGTCTAGACATTATATGTGGCTGCTGTTTTGTGAAAGTATAAGTGCATACCTAGAAGGCTTCAACAGGGCAAACGCTTGCTCATATAAACATTTGTGATATATATATATATATATATATATATATATATATATATATATATATATACACACACAACAGGGTCTTGCAAAAAAATTATAATTCTTTATTAAACATATCCATGTTTTGACCCTCACTGGGGGCTTTATCAATATATAGATATAATTAAGAACACTATTTCAGTTGCCTCTCCTGTCTGGGTGATTTTCAAGTATTAATATAGACCATGTTAAGTGTGAAGGTTGTTCTTTTTTTATTTGGGCCAATGCAACAGAAGAAACGTAGCAGACAGGTTTGGCCCCATACTGCAGGTTTGTGTTTCCTCTGCAACACTTGTCAAATGGCTCCATTACATCCACCTGCCGAATCAGCACTTCATTTAGAATCATTGCAGGTTTTAGCTAATACAGCATGCATCTACTTTAATTGCCATCATAATATGCAGCACATGGATTTAAAGGGAAACTGTCATGGGAAAACATGTTTTTTTTTAAATTCATCGGTTAATAGTGCTGCTCCAGTAGACTTCTGCATTGAAATCCATTTCTCAAAAAAGCAAACAGATTTTTTTATATTCAGTTTTGAAATCTGACATGGGGTAGCCATTTTGTCAATTTCCCAGCTGCCCCAGTCATGTGACTTGTGCCAGCACTTTAGGAGGGAACTGCTTTCTGGCTGGCATGGGTTTTACTATTCAGTGTTGTTCTTAGATCTACCAGGCAGCTGTTATCTTATGTTAGGGAGCTGTTATCTGGTTACCTTCCCATTGTTCTTTTATTAGGCTGCTGGGTGGGGGACAAGGGAGGGGGTGATATCACTCCAACTTGCAGTAAAGAGTGATTAAAGTTTATCAGAGCACAAGTCACATGACCAGAGGCAGCTGGGAAATTGACAATATGTCTAGCCCCATGTCAGATTTCAAAATGAAATATAAAAAAATCTGTTTGTTCTTTTGAGAAATGTATTTCAATGCAGAATTCTTCTGGAACAGCACTATTAACGGATGCATTTAATGTGTGTCTCCAGTAACGCCATATGCAACATTTTTTTACATTTGTATCTGTCCAAGCGGCACATACCAATGAACTATTTTTGTCAACAAATGTCCTGATTTATGAGAGGCTTCTAGTAGAAAGCTATGAATGCACCCCTCCATGGATACACAACAGCATATCTGTATAAACTATTCAGCCTCTGAAGCAAAAATGATGTTTGGCACTTTCCTTACCCATCATGGGTTTGGCACCAGCCTACCCACTCACCTGTGGAACAGCTTTTAGCATGTCTGTGCCTGAAGTCCTTAGATTGGCAGGTTGTGAAAGCTCTAGTTTGCCGCTGGCCATAGACTATAATATCCCCTCGTTTGGCGACATCGTTATGCCACTAACAGCAGGGCTATATCGGGGGGTAATCCGAACGATCTAATTACGACCAAACCTTCCTGATCGATGTTGTGGCCAAATATTGATCGGGAAGACCCGTCGAAAGCCCCAATACACAGTCTAAACGACCAATATTGGCAGCTTTATCTGCCCATGTATGGCCACCTCAGGGCTGCTCCTGCCATGAGGCAAGGTGAGAACCTTGCATCAGGCAACACGGAGCAGCCAGTTACAAGGGGTGGCAAAGAGTGGAGCGGGAAGGGGGGCGGCGGCAGCCCTAGAGACGGCACTGGCCCACTATTAGGGAAGTGTCACATGGGGCCAATTGTCAGTACTTTGCTGTCTGCATAATTTACAGCTTGGTGGGCAGGCCACAAAATGTTTGCAATTGTAAGTGGACTACACCAGCAGGGTCCATTTAGATTATTGGACGCATAGTTGCAAACATTTTTCTGGCAATCTGCTAAACTGCAAATTGCCCCATGTGCCATTGGCTTAAAAACCTTTTTACTGGATTACTGAATCTTTAAAGACCTGTTTTAAAGGGTCCCTAGATGCTGTTGGATAACACCCAGCATTTTTTAATCTATAATGAATAGTTAATGTAGTCTGGAAGCTGTAGTACAGAAACACAGGGGGGGGGGAGTGTTAAATAAACATGTCTTTTAAGAGCTGGCCATTGAAGGTAGCACAGACTTTCCCCACAGGAATAATATGTGTTGGGCGCAAAGTGCCCAATAATGGGAGTGTTCCAATTGATACACTGTTGGGTGCCAAAAAAAGGCCTATTGAGAAACTCCCCTGAGGCGGCCGCGGCAGCATCCCTCTGGTTACTAGAGGCAGCAAAAATGCAGCTCCCTGTAACTTCAAGAGCCAAATCTGCAGTTTTCAAATGCGAGATTACTAGAAAATAAGACCAAGATATCATGGGAAGCTTTTTCAGGATCCATTTTCATCCACTAACTATACTGTACCTATAATGAAGTAAGAGCATCCTGAGCCTATGGGGGGATACCTATTTACAATTCCCTGTATTCGGTGCAACACCCAAATTTAAATGTGTCTTCCTGTGACATGTCTATTCAATTTTATACATTTGAGATTTTAAATAAAGAGAAAGTTACCTTTTGTAGTGCAGATTTAACCACAGGTGACAAATTTCCCCATCTGCCATAAGCAGTGTCGGACTGGGACATCAGGGGCCCACCCAAAAACCTAACACTAGGGGCCCACCAAAAAAAATTAGACCAGGGGCCCACTCTCAGTACTATTATTCTTCCTCTACTCATTCAACCTCTATTCTCCTAATGTATTTTCTTTACATACTATAATCTATTATGACATCTATTTAGCCTCTAGAAATAGGGAATGGCCATGAACTTGGCCAAATTAGCAGCATGAGGGCCCACTGATACCTGGGCCCACTGGGACTTTTCCTGGTATCCTGGTGGGCCAGTCCGACACTGGCCATAAGCTATAATGTCTGGTCTGTGGTACCTAAGGCACTGGCTAAAACATTTATCTGCAATTTGCTGCACAATGTCAAGGCTTTGTGAAAGGGGTTGTATGGGAAATGTAGTGAGGGCTTTTTTTTTTTTTTTTTATATTTAGCAGTAGGTTTCTTAGGGGTGCTAACCTCTTTGTAGCTAGTGTGGCATTCACAAAAAGTGATTCAGGTTAAGCCAAATCTTATGTGAAAGCTTGTGCAATATCGGGCTGATCTGATCGTGAGCCTTAGGGCCTAACAATCGGATCATAATGCATCCGAAACAGGTGGTCGGATCGTGGGACCGCATACACGCACACATGAGATTTTCGGCCAGATATCGATTCGGAAAGCCGGTCTGAGGGCCCCACACATGGGCCAATAAACTTGGTCTCTCGGCAGCTTTTATCGGCCTGTGTATGGGGGGGTGGCTTTAGAGGTTACCACAGAAAAACTCACCTGTCCGTGTGTTGTGTTAGGTAGCCGAGGATGAGGAGGGTATAACAATGCTTTATTAGCAGTTTCATGCAGTCATTACATAACAGCAGTAAGTCTTACTTTCACTTTCAAGTTGTACAGAAA
>CM044437.1:48243388-48258481 GCA_024363595.1 Xenopus borealis
CAGCCTATTGTGGCTTGGCTACACATGGACTGTGGGATACTCTAGCTAAATCCTGTCAGTTGATGTTGCTGCTAATCACTAAATACAATTACTAGAAAATGGTATCCCTGACCTCTAAGTTAAGGCCTGATAAATATACCATGCTATGGTTTATGGTTACACCTTGAAATAATCCCTCTCTTACCATGTTGGCCAAAAAACAGTGTGCTCCAGGCTGAGGTCCTCCACCTTTAGCCAAGTAGTACATTATTGTGAGAGTTGTAAATACTTGCAAATTCTAACTGTAGTGCTAGCTGGAGGGGGAGACTGGTCTGTGCCCAGATAGCAGAAAGCAGGTAAAATCATTATGAGGGGGCAATGAATTTGACTACTTTAATGTGGAGTTGCCTTCTCGGGTAAAACTTATTGGCTGGAGAGGTTCCTTGTGAAAGAAGTGGAGTGTTACGGCAGGCAAATTCTAAATGCAGTGATGGCAGGTTTTTACTGGTGCTTTCACTTGTACAGTAGATGGCAATGATGAACAGGTTGTCAGATTCTGCCTGATAGTCATTGAAGAACAACATTATAATCTTGGCTTAGGAGGGAGTGCAAAATCAGGTCTGACCTAAGATCTATTTAATAGGCCCAGGTATATCAAGCACACAAAGGCCCAAACAACCCCCTACAGGCCCAATAAATAGTGACTGTCTCTATCATTTGCCTGAATCTACAGACCCCCAGTCTGAGACTCTTCCCTATTTATCCTCAGTTCAGTATACCTGATCTATTCTTTGTTCTTTGTCATACAGAGTGCTTCTGGCTACTGTACCCCCTACCCTATTATTCACACCTGGTAGCCCAGGCTGGTGCTCCTGTTAGCAGAAAACTGTTCTGGCCCAGGGTTCTTCTCAGTGAACACCACAGATTTATACTCTTCTGCTTCATCTTTCATCACTACAACAGGTTGATGCATGTGCAGTGAAGTGAAAAGCCATCTGCAACTGCACATGCGCACCACAGCGACAATGGGGTATAGCTGGTATCACTAGGAGGCAGGACACAACCTTAAGAAAGAAACTGACTCTTCTTCCACTGGCTCTACCCCCAGCAGGCGGAGCGTAGGTCAGTTTGTACCAAAGTCATCAGAGGAATATACTAACCTTAACTAAACTTTAAAACTGTAAACTTTAAACAGTATCATGTCTGACAGAAGTGAAGGCCTCAATCCAGGGAGGGAAGCCCTGTGTCCCCCAAGTGACTAAAAAGAAAGAGATTTAACGGTGAGTACACAAAATCTCCTTTTTTCCAAGTCATCTTGGGGGACACAGGGACAATGAGGACGTACCAAAGCTGTCCCCTAAGGCTTGGGTGGGAAAAAGCCTATGTTGAGGTAGCCATCGCGGCCTGAAGCACCTTTCTGCAAAAGTGGGTGTCAGAGGCCCCAAAGGTATCAAAATGGTAGAATTTGGAAAAGGAGTGGACCGAAGTCCACGTTGCAGCTTTGCACAGTTGTTCCGCTGCGGCTTGATTTCAGAACGCCCAGGATGTACTTACCCCTCTGGTGGAGTGAGCCATAAACCTACTTGGAGATTCCTGGCCTTGTGTTGTGTATGCTCTTAGGATAGCTTGCTTGATCCAACGAGATATAGCCTGTTTGGTGGCTGTGCTGCCTTGGCGTGGTCCCAAAGCAATCTGATTTGCGGATATCTTTGACTCTATGCAAGTAGAACTTTAGTGCTCTCACAGGATCCAGAGTGAGGAAAGCATTTTCATTTTGATTGGCTGGTGCAGGACAGAAGAATGGGACTACTATTTCTTGGTTCAGATGAAAGTCCGAAACAACCTTGGGTAAAAAGGAATGGATAGTGCGAAGGACTGCTCGATCACAGTGAAAAATGATGGTCTGTGCACAGCACCCGGTGACCCCGGGTTGTAGGGTGCTACAGAGTCTTTACACAGTGTAAAAAGACAAACACAACCCCAAATTGCCAGCAAAAGCTGAGCAGAGAATTGCTAGAAGTCCTATCCTCCTGAGGCCACAACTCAAACTGACCTAAGCTCCGCCTTCTGGGGGTATAGCCCGTGGAGGAAGACTCAGTTTCTTTCTTAAGGTTGTGTCCTGCCTCCTAGGGATACCAGCTATACCCCATTGTCCCTGTGTCCCCCAAGATGACTTGGAGAAAAGGGTAATTTTCCAACAAAGCACTGCGCTATTCCTGGTCTGTTTCCACCATTTTTGTTTTGATTTCCCCTTTCTTTTCCTTTAAGTTTATATCCTAACAAAGATCTAATTATGACACGAGATTAAAAGATGCTTCCTCTTTCTTATACACAACTGAAAGTAAAAATGTTTAGATGCTGTTTACATGTTTTTGTTATATTTCTTACATTTATGTTTTCTGACTTTTTTTTCTTTTTTAAGCAAAATCATGACATTCCACATAACTAAGAACATCAGAGTAGTCTACATTAAAAGAAAAGAGTCCAACCAACATTCAATGAACTGAATCAAAGGGCTAGATTTCATTTTATGAAAAAAAATATCTCCTAATTCAATCCTAATATGGAGTTTTCATGTCATAAACCCATGACTTTTTTTTCACCTAATCAAATCTGCGCCAAAATGAGAGCTGAGGGAGCAAAGGGAATATTACAAAAAGGATGCTAATATAGGATTATTGGATGATTTAAATCAAAGGCTATCTAGTACAAGGCCAATTATTTTTTATGTGTCAGCCTAGAGCTTGATTGTCTAGTCAAAGGCAAGAACTGAAGTTGTGGGAACTCCCCTACACTGTAGAATGGTAAACACCACAAAAATAAGTCTAGAATAAGATGTGAAATCTTTTGACATTGGTGTACCTGTAACCATACACATACAAAATAATAAATAACCAAATATACTTAATTTACTCATTATGCATTTTTTTTACTGATGCACGCTGCTCTTTACACAGGGGCCTCAAACACTCTAATGAAATGATTTGTAAAAGCTGTCTTCAAATGACATCTACAATCACTAACACATCTATTATTCCTCCACAATAATTAACAGCAGTGCACTGCTCCTATTGTGGAACACCTTTTATTTATTGAATGAGTACTTAGATCATTTATCATGGTAAGCACTTTTATTAATGGTGGTTACAGCACCTGAAAACATTTATACATTGCCTTGTTTGCTATTTTTCCCCCTTAAAACCTTTACCTTGTTCTATGTTTTTCAGAATAACCACCAAAGAGACTTGGTATTTCTCAACTGGATATATTAATGCATATACAGTATAGCAAAGAGCATAAAAATAGATGCATATCTGTATATGCATGTTTTTTACTTAAAAAAAGGTAAAATAAAGTGTATGATGATGTTGCAGCCCTGACATTCTTTTTGTGAATTGTGAGAAGTTTTAGAATTGCACTGTTGAGGATAAAATATGAATCTAGTATAGTAAGAAACACTATTGAAAGACTCACTAATAATTCTGCAGTTTTGAAGAACAAATGTAGCTGCCTTGTGTAGTTCTCCATCCTGTGACTCAGTAAGTATTTGAATAATGACAGGTAGTCCATTGCTTTTTAATAGCTCATATTGATTTTGTTCTGTTGAATAAAACATGAATTAAATATAGATCACATTAAGATTCCATAATTTGCTTCATTTTTATTTTCAGATTTTGCCAGTGAACATAAATAGAAGACAATAAAGATGTTTATGGATTCTTAAACACTTTTATCCTCAAAAATTGTAGGGCCTAACTCTAATTAAAATGGGGTAGAAAGAAGATGTGTATTGGTAACAGAGCAATTTTGAAATGTCTGTTTGGTATTGTCTCACATACTCTCACATTGTCAATAGCGTGGCTGTGGTTGTTATCTACTTAACATTTTCTAAAGCATTTGATACAATACCACATAGAAGGTTACGTATTTAAATAAGGAATATTAGCCTGGACCATAATATTTGGAATTAGCTAGAGAAGTGGCTGAATAATATACTACAAATAGTGGTTGTAAATGGAAAATTTTCTAATTGGACTGGGTTTTTTTAGCAGAGCACTGAAAGGGTCAGTCCTTGGTCCTTTGCTTTTTTATTTTACCTTGAAGTTGGCATTGTAAGTACAGGTATGGGATCCATTATGTTGAAACCCGTTATCCAGAAAATTAAAAATTATGGAAAGACCCATAGACTCCATTATAATCCAACTCTACTGTGTTTACTGGGTTTATTTAATGTTTACATGCTTTTCAAGAAGTCTTAAGGTATGGAGATCCAAATTATGGAAAGACCTGTTATCCAGAAAACCCCAGGTCCCGAGTATTCTGGATAATAGGTCCCATACCTGTATTATCTCTATTTTTGATGATGATAATAAATTGTCCAAAACTAGTCCAAATTGTCCATACAGATTGTTTGCAGAAAGATCTGATTTAATTGGAGAACTGGGCAACACTAAAAACTGATTATACACTAAATGAAATGGAACTGTGTTGGGAATCTCCTTTATTAAGAAGGATTTGGGGATTTTTGTAGATAACAAACTGTGCAACTTCAGAAAGTATTATGCTTTTGACAGGTTTGTAATTACTTACTGGCTGCTCTGTCTCTAAAAGTAGTGACACACTGGCAGATTCAGGGAGATTTAACTCACCTGTGTTTCCTCGTGAGACAACTTCGGGCGACTTCGGAAAACGAACCGCCCAGTGTGCTTATCGCAGGTGACTTTTCATTATAGCAGAGGGAAGACACGCAAAGGCAGTTTGGGGAAATTTTTCGCCCATAAGAACAGGTGTTAAGCGACTAAATCTCCCCGAATCTGCCCATATGTCACAAACCCTAACACTGAACCAGGACAGCAACCAGCAGTTCCATTCTGATTCTAGCTGCTCCACCAGCATTTCTTACAACATCCCTGCTGTCTACTTGAGACCAACCAATTAGAGACAACTGTGTCTTATGTAAGCAATCCCTGTACTTTATATCCATTAAGGTAGTTTTGCCTGGTTTTGTCATGTGGCTTGCTCCTAGCTCTGGCCCTTCCTTGCACTCACCCACCCATGCTTCTGTTTTAAAATTATTTTCCTTTTCTCTGTAATAACAAAACAGCGCCTTGTACCTGATCCAAATTAAGATATAACTAATCCTTATTGTGTGTGTGTGTATATGTGTCAGTAGGGTTAAACTTGATGAACTTTTCTCTCTTTTCAATTCCAATTAACTAAATAATAATAATAATAATACATTTGAGAATTTGCCTGAGCATTGCTTTGAGTGTTGTTATTTTATATTGCAATATTTATAATCCCCAGTTCATTTATAAACAAATAGTATATATTATTGTTAAAAGAAAGTCACAAACTAATGTTTGAGGGTGCATGCACACTGGTCCCATATCTTCCTAGTCTTTTTATTGTATTAGTTTCTGCCTTACTCATACACGCTGATATCATACAGAAGTACAGTATGACTTCAAGGTCACTTTAAGCTATTTTCTGTCATTGTCACACAGTGGACAAAACCAAACACTGAAGAAAGCAGTGAAGATGATTGTGACAATTTGCAAGCACACATAGCCAGGGGCGCTCCGCCAATGAGGCGAGTTGAGGCACTCGCCTCAGGGGGCAGCGCCCCCCTGGTTACCAGGGGCTGCAAAAAGGCTGCTCCTGGTAACTAGGAGCCGAATTTCCGGTTTTTAACCGGGAAATTCGGCTTTTCTAGTGCAGAGCGTGCACTTGCACCGTGGACCCCCCCTACCCCTGTCCGGCGCTCATTTTTGAGTGCCATGGGGAAGGGGGGGCGGCAAATTCAATGCCGCCTCAGGCGGCGCAGTGCATAGGATCGCCCCTGCAAATAGCCCCTCTATAGTTACACCAGTGTTTTCAAGGATATCAGCTTAAACATGAAATAAAAGCACATTTAGTAATAATATGCACTTAACACAAATACCAAACTAAATCCACAGGCTTTACTCGACATTATGGGGCTAGCGACGGCTTTGTTGCAATTTGCCGCACTTCGCCAGGCGAATTTTCGCCAGACCACTTTTGCGCTCAGGGAGGCAAAAAGTAGCGAAGTTGCGCTACCATTACTTCACCAGACAAAGCACATTTACGCTAGCGATGCCTAATTTGCATATGGTGTGAAGTTGAAAGTATAGTAGAAGTATATGTTACAGCCACTACATTACACAACCCAAGCCCAGGAAACCTTTAATAAATAAAATAAAGTTGTCCTATTGCCCTAAACATGTGCCCCCTGTATAGTTTAGTTGCCATATGTTAGGAAATGTAGGGGGGAAGGAGGGTAACTCCCAAAAAAATTACGCTATTTGTCAGACTATCAACCTAAAAAAAGTAAAATACACCAGCGTTTTTTTGGACTTTTTTTTTTTAAACTCCTATCTATTGTATTGAACTTCGCCAGGTCTGACCTGGCGAAGTAAAGTCTAGCGCAAGAGGTAACGTTCCGTAAAATGGTTACCTTAGTGAATTTGTGTAGTTACGTCCCTTCGTCAGTGCACAACTTCGCCCGTAAGGGTGCGAAGTTGCGATAGTCTACTAATCTACTTTGCTAGCGAATTTTCGCCAGGGACACGGTTAGTAAATTGGCAAAGTTGCGAAATGACGTCACGCTAGCGAATTAGCGCTAGCATTAGACGCTTCGTGCTTCAGTGAATTTGCCCCTATGTGTTGTACCAGCTAAAATGAAATCAAACAGTAAAGAAATAAAAAAAAAAGAAAGAAAGAAATACATACCACAATTCTCAGTGCAGTGGCCTAATGTAAGGACAACAGCAAACTTGTCTTCTGGGTCAAGTGGCTCACCAGTCAACAGTTCTAACAGGTATGATAAAATGTTGTATTTTGACAAGCAATTAACGCAAGTTGCTGAGGAACAAAAAGTCAAGTATAAATTTTTTTACAACATTTTTGGATTTCGGCATATATGCTTAAATACGTTTAAATAAACAGGTTGCTTACAGTTATTTGCAATACAAGCATCCATTGTCTTTGTTACTACAACAGCAAGCTTTGAACTTGACAATCCCCTTTGGAAATTAGACACTGACTGGAGAAAGAGATCAGCCAGAGTATCTAAGCCTCCAACTGAAGCAAAATAGTCCTGTGCAATACCTTGAAGGAAAAATATAATTACTAATCTTAAGGAAAGAGAGTAAAAAGCATTGCTCAGCTTTCCTAACAATTAATTTCATGAATAATAATCATAACAAAATTTACATTGATAATCACAGAAGATTTGATAAAACAGATATGCACTAAAAGCATTTTCTATAGCACCTTCTGACTTTCCCTACTATGCTTGTGAATTTGTTAACCTGTTACTCCATCCTGTAACCAGAATAGGGCTTCCCAGAAAAACGTAGTGGGAGGAGGGAAGCTTTGACCGGGTTAGGCAGGTCTTAGAAAGGGTTTGATTGGTGGGGGGAGAAGAAGGCAGAGTGGAATCCCGCTGGGAATCAGTGGCATCCATTTTGCAGTCAGCAGCCAGGTGTGAGCAGCATCCCCCCCTCCGCCCCTTATGTTTCCTAGCGGGGTTATACCAGTTGGTATTGAGCTAGGGCAGCCGGGGAGCAGGGGAATGCTTGCCAGTGTGGGGAATGGGGCTGTAGTCCCCTATCTGTGGCGTGTGTTGGTGCCTCTACGGGTAAGGGCCCCAAGAGGTAAAAAGTCGAGTGCGGTCATCTGCTACTACTTGCCCATCTAGGGCAGCGCTGGGTGGCCGGCATGGCAGTGGTACGGTCACTCTATGGTGCAACCTGTTAGGCAAGCATTCCTGTGGAATTACTGTTATGTTACAGTTATGTGTGGTCAAAATATTCATATACATTAAAGTTTAATAAAAACTGCGGCCTATGAATTCCATCCTGGGCTTCAAGTGTCTTTACTGGGGATCCATTATGACATGAGAGGGGTTGAGGGAGTGGTCAAGTGGAATGCAAGTAAGACGGCGGCCTTAATGCTGCCCGGGTCATATGGTTTGCACCTGTCCAAGTGTTTTTTCTTTAAATGGCTGTTAAATATCCAACTTACAATAGTTGAAGACTACTACACTGGAGAGAGAGCAGAAAATGGGACTACCTGTAACATATAGGGTAGCAAACTATGATACAGGTCTATATCAACCAATAATCAATAAACAATATATCACATTTGTCAACCAATAATCAGGAAGCATTTACTGCTCAATTGTTTAAAAGCAAGCATCTTATTGGTTGCTATATGTTATTGCACCTGGGAAAACTTTGTGCTATTTTATTACATATAGGGCATAGAATCTTCCAAATCAGTTAGCGGGGATTCATTTCTATAGTAGAAAATTGTTTTTTTTACATGCACGCAACTGTATTTTTGCCTAAGAACAACTATAAATTGCATCTAAAACACTGGTATATATCTATTTCTATTGTATGATATTTACCTATTAATGTTGATATATATCTATATATTTTTGTATTACTTACTGTTATTTGCAACAGCAAGACTTATAAAAGAACAGACAGGACGTACAATCTCAGGGTTAATAGAACGCTTCAGCAAATCTTTTGCTTGAGGAAATACCGAGCAGCACAATTTTTGGTTTTCATCTAAAAGTGAAACAAATAAAATCTGTTTTTATATGGATCTGAATAGTCCCTCGGTGGTGAAAAAAACATTTACAGCTGCAACATTAAACATCACCGTATTACCATTTTGAGGATTGTTGGCACATGCACAAAGACCACTGCAAACACATGACCATAGTTGATAAGACTGATTTACAGTTCCATTAGGTACATCTATGTTGCATGATGAAGGTAGTTCTCTGAAAAAAAAATATATGAACCATAAAACACATCTGCTTTATTTAAATGTGGTCCTTATTATGTAAATAATGTACCTAAATAGACATAGAAGTACATCAATACACCCAGATATTCTTGAGTGAGTTTGCCCAGCTCCTGACAAGGGGAAAAAAACAAAGAAAGTTACTTTTTCCTGCCCATAAATTGTGCAAGATAACTCTTATAATATGAGCAAACTTACTGTTGTTAGAAACTAAGACCATAAATAGATAAACAGACATTCTTTTCAAATCCAGTGAAGATTCTTCTTTCAGTAAGGTTGAGCAGATATCTTCAAAGGTTTCTAAGATGCACAAGGTTTGCTGACAAAAGACTGAAATAAACTCAATAAAGTCACTATTGGAAGAACAGAAGCATCTCTCAATTTTGTAATTTTATATTCCTGCATTTTTATATCCCAGCAACAACTAATGGGTACACGAAGCTTCCTAATAGACCCAGACAAAAGGACACACTCAGATATACCATGGTGGTTCATCCAAAAATAAGAAGCAAAGGTTATTTTGGATATGGCAGTAGGCAAGATAGACAAGGAAAAGACACTGTTATTGTCTGCTTTATAAATAGATATTCAAACCAAAGGAGACCTTATGTGTGGGGGAAAAAAACATCCAGCATCTTAAATTTGGTTTTCACCCTGCCTCATTATGATAAAGATCTAGTTAGGGTGGGGAGATACAGTTGAACAACAATTTTTTTTTGTTTTTCAGATGACCATGAAAAAATGGAGCAAACTGCGGTAAAATGTATAAGTAGGGATGCACCGAATCCAGGATTCAGTTTGAGATTTGGCCAGGAATTGGCCTTTTCCAGCAGGATTCAGCCGAATCCTTGTGCCTGGCTAAACTGAATCTGAATCCTAATTAGGGGCAGGAAGGGAAATCACTTAACTTTTTGTCACAAAACAAGGCAACCACAGCCCTTTAGCAGTAAAGATCTGTGTCTCCAAAAATGCCCCAGTAGCTCCCCATTTTCTTTTCTGCTGATTCACTGATCTGTGCTGCTGTGACTTACTGAACTTAGGGATCCACTCACACTATACAATACACATAAAATAGAAATGTCACAATATAAGACTGGTTAGTAATTAATATGGTTAATTACTACATGGCAGCACAGAAACCAGTGCAGCTACTGTAGCATCAGAAGCCCTGTAGCATCAGCTTATATCACAGGCTCACCTCATTTTCTGCTTGATAATTTGCAACAACCCCTAAGCTTAGCTTTTCAACAGCTGCTCAGAGCCCACTGAACTGAACAGACACTTTCCAAGATGCTGGCCCCACTGTGACAAGTTTGAAGTACGGGATCATTGCTGCTATTGACAAGCTGAAACTTTAGGCTGGTGCAATTAGTTCAGTAAATAAATCATTGCAGTTTTAGCCATGTTCATTTTTAGGGTTTAGTTCTCCTTTAAGGATCAAGTTTTCGAAGGTTACTTTATTTGGTCACAAATCAGTTTTTTGGGTTAAAAAAAATCGAATTTCTTACGATTTATTATACCTCAACCCTGGAAATAGTTCAAATCCAAAAATACTCCTTCTAAAACCTGTCAGGTTCCTGCAGGAGTCAAGGGCAGACGTCCCTTGAACCATTTGAAGATGATAATAGCCTTCATAAATTTTTCAAGGGGTTTTATCCGAGTTTTATCCCGCCAAAAACTCGATGAATTCCAGTTTTCAGGTTAACCCCGAATTCGCTGATTTGAGTTTTATCAATTTAAGTTTTTTCATACCTTGGAAACCATTCAAGTTGTGAGTTTGTTCGAGGTGTAAAAAAAATGCTAAAATTCGACCTTTGATAAATAAGTAATGTGTGGTAGGCCATAAATGCAGAAATGTTAAATTAAGTGTTGACTGTATATGCATTCATATTCATGATGTACATTACCAAATGTCTTTCAAGCACTATTTTTTAAAATGGGTTTACCACAGCTCTCTGCGAGAACTCCCAAAGTAAACAAAGAAGCTTCTTTTATAAAAACATGAGGGCTTGTCTTCGCTAAGATGCTGACAAACGTAAGACCCCCAATTTCTCTGAAATAATCACTGGCAGTACCTACAAAAAGGAAAACAAAAACAAATAACGATCAGTATGATTGCAGGGTATGCCAAAAGTTTTGCTCAGTTTGAATGAATTGCATTAGTGTTCATTCCACTCATACAGTAAATGCCTATAAAACTCTCACACAAACGTATATAAGCCGATCCGATTACATTTCCATGTGAGTCCCTTAGTGCTCATTTACACAACATTTGCACTCCCTTAGAGGTGGCGGCAAGGTATGGGCGGCATCTCCTGCCACTCCTCCCACCATTCTTGAATCAAGCACAAATTTATGCAGGCAGCACTTGATTCAAGCAGCACAGGTCTATGTGTTCCCGCAGCAATTTGAATAATGTCCCACAAAGAGGATATAGTGCTGTGTGGGGCATTTTAAATGACCACTCATGTCTGGTCCTTGTGAAGTAGAGAATTAGATAATCAATTAGGGTGGTTACCTGTCTGGATTTCAACTGTATTTCAACTGGACAGCCCTGTTTTGGAAGGGCTGCCCGGGTGAAACGTGCCAAATTAGGAAACAGGACATTTAAGCGAATGAATGACATGGTGAACAGCCAATCGCTGCTCGCCATGTCATCGATCCCGCCACTGCGCCACATGTACCCCTTGCCCTGCCCCAATGTAAACCACCCCCGACGTCACCGCCCCACCCCTGACATCACTTGGCCTGTCCCCCGACATCACCTGGCCCGCCTCTTGCCCGTTTTCCCTTCCCAATAAAAGTGGCTACCCTATAACCAGTGCACAGATAATCACCCAGTGTAAAGGACTTCTGCTTATCTCAGGATTGTAGGATATCCAAAGGCACTGCTATTCAGTCCTAGTGTAGGAGTGCAACATTCCCCTGTATGCTTGAATCTTGGAAATGGAGGCGGCCACTCAAATAGCATGAAAGTGTATTAGTAGTGGGCAATAAAAGAATTTCACAGCATATATTATGCTATTTGAGTGCTCTCCTCCATTTCCAAGTTTCAAGACTTCTGCTTATCTGTAAGATACACTATCATAAGATCATAATAAAGAGGTGAAGGCTAGGGGTCTGGCTGGGCTGGTGAAA
Source organism: Xenopus borealis (assembly GCA_024363595.1). Taxonomy (NCBI): domain Eukaryota; kingdom Metazoa; phylum Chordata; class Amphibia; order Anura; family Pipidae; genus Xenopus; species Xenopus borealis. The sequence goes on from CM044437.1 coordinate 48,255,350, forward strand.
CATTGAGCACAAACCTGGTGGGCCCCAGTCCTTGTGGGCCCCACCAACCCAAACCCTCACCATCTACTGCCCGCATGGGCACACATTGCCCTATGATCTCTCCCCTCAACCTCGATCACGGTCGCAAGTGGGAACCTCTGTGACAAAAGCCTAGTGGGCCTCAGACCGTCCAGTCCAATGCTCAAGGGGGTGGTTTACTGGTAATATAGTGATCTACTTTGCAAGGACCAAACATGGAGTAGAAACAGCTAGATTTTTCATGTCCAGCGCAAGATTTATTCTAAATTACAAAGATTGACGCTGTGAGCAAAGAAAGACTATGGTATGGTTCAAAAATATTTTGCATTTAAAAAGTTGTGTAAAGTAAATGCTGTATTTAGTTAAAAAGCTCCATTGCTGTTTAAACTGCTGCTTAAATCAGCCGTTTCAAAGAACTAATCATGGCATATATAAAGGTGTGCATAACCCACTTAAGTCGATAGGACAAATACAGCTAGCTAAGAATCTCTGGAATTAAAAGATGTAAAAAGCTGTAGTGCGCATCAACAGTATTTACACCATTTCTTCTTTGAGAAAATTTCTATATTCACATAAGAATTTTAGACATCTATATATAAACCAAAATGCATATTGGAGCTTTACAAGGACGTGTTATTTTTCACAGGGCAAAGAAGCAGTAAAATAGGGACGTGTGTTTTTTTTTAAATGTTTATCCAAATCTGTATGGATATTTGAAGAATATCATAAAATAAGAAAGCTAACTCATGATAATGCTCAACACAATCATAACTACTAAAGGATTTTATGTTATAAAAAATATCTTACTGTTTTTCTGACAAATTGCATGAATAGCGGCTAACGTTCCTTTTTGTGATTGAGGATTATCTATCTGAAACTTTAGACACTCCAGCAATAAATTGAGATCTGTCTTCATTTCTAATTAGAAATAAAAAGAAAAGAACATACAGCAAAATAAAGAGCAAAAATAATTTTGAAAAGCAGGTGTTTAATTGGTCATAAAAACAATTGGGACCTGTCATCCAGAATGCTCGGGAGCTGGGGGTTTCCATATAACAGATATTTCCGTAATTTGGATCTTCATAACTTAAGCCTACTAAAAAATCATGTAAACATTAATTAAAATTAATAGGCCGGTTTTACTTCCAATAAGGTTTAATTATATCTTAGCTGGGATCAAGTACAAGGTACTGTTTAAATATTACAAAGAAATTTATTTTTTAAAATGTTACAAATTTGGAGCTTTCTGGATAACTGGTTTCTGGATAATTGATATAGAAGTTGAAGCAGGGCACTCTGAAGTCACTCAAAGATCAGACGATTTAAAATAAGAGTAAAAATCTTTATTAATATGAACTACTCGTGCCTGACGCATTTCGTGTACAAGACACTTAGTCATAGGCTTGACTTAGGGGCAAATTAATTATTCCCCATAATTAGCTCGACCAAATTTGCAATTCGATGGTCGAATGCTTATCGAATTGTTTTAGGCTATCATTTTGCTCGCAATAAGATTTCTCGATGAATTTGTACGATCGAATACTGAAATTTCCTTCGAGCGTCCGAAATATTTGTACGATTTGAATGATCGAACACTATGATCGTATGAATGGTATTCGAGCAGGACTTCCCATAGACTTCTATTACAATTCGGTTGGTTCAATCTGGCGAAGTAGGCAGTCGAATAATTAAAAAATTTTGATTCCTTCAATCATCGAATGATCGAATTATCGAATATCCGATAATTCGATCTATTCCATCTATTCGATATTCGATGATCGAAGAGGCGAAATTTGCATATCCAATTTCACTAAAAATTTGTACGATCGTTATTCGGTCGAACTTCGATCATTTCACGTGAATTTCGTAAATCGGCCCCTAAGTGTCTTGTACACGAAACGCGTCAGGCAGAGTAGTTGATATTAATAAAGATTTCTACTTTTATTTTAAATCATCTGATCTTTGAGTGCCCTGCTTCAACTTCTATTTCCAGTGTATACGGTTTGACCGCTCCCTTGAGCTAAGGGTCTGGGGCAGGAGCACCTGGGCACCTATAATATTTGGTGAGTTATTTAACTAAGCGCAGTCTTGATTTGTTCAGTGCTTATATGCTTTTTTCTGGATAATGGATCCCATACCTGTATGATAAAGGACAGCTACAGTAGTTGGCTCTGATCCTTCATGCATCACATGGGAATCACCACGGTTCTTCAGATGGAACAACTAAGGGTCTTGATGATGTTCATTCTTTTGGAAAACCCAGCTAACAAGCCAAATATGTCTAGTTTAAGCCAAAGAAGGCAATTCTGGTTTCATAGTTAATTTGAAAAAAGACAATTATCCAACTAGTTCAACCTGTGTGATCCCCTGGGCATCCTAGGCCCACACTCATGTGTCCTGATATAACTTGGTCATATGAACTGTAGCATTTACAAGGCTCTTAGCTAATACCTGCATACCCTGCTGCAATCTGCATTTACAGATATGCATTCATAATGACTTAGTGAGTGTTTTCACTCTGGCTCCATCCTAAGGGATGATAAAAAATGCATGGCATGGTTGGAGTATGGTCAGTCAGAAGTAGATAAATAAGGCAAAAATCAAGGAAAGCAGCAACAAACATTAAACAAAATTACCATCAATTTATACATTTATAACAGAACAGGTATAGGATCCCTTATCCAGAAACCTGAATCCGGAAGACAGCGCCAATGAGCTCCACTGCACTTCTCTGCATAAATAAGTGAGCATGCTATTTAGGTACACTTACTAATATAATGAACTATGCAGGATGGAAGCAGAGAGGGGGGAATAACTAGGGTAGAAAGATGGGGCCTTTCTTATTGGGGGGTTTAGTTCTCCTTTAACACTCTAATGCTGCATCAGACCACTATGACACTCCAGTGCTGCATCAGACCACTATGAGGTGCCACTGCTCCCCTCCCACTATATTTATTATTTGACAAAGCTGCAGGGCCGCCATTAGAAATCACGAGGCCCCGTACAACAAAATTTGTTGGCACCCTGGCACCCAAGCCCCACCCCTGTTCCCGTCCACTCCACATCACAGTTAAAAGACCACACAGACATCAGTGCTAAAAAGGTAACCCCCCA
>CM044437.1:48258795-48279378 GCA_024363595.1 Xenopus borealis
ACTGCCTTCCCCTTCCTCACAGGATGTTAACTATAATTCTGTCCCTCCTGTGAGAGAGCAGCAGCAGTAGCAAATGTTTTGTGAGCCTGGACTGCAGCAGGGACTACATTCCCCAACATTGACAGCTTAAATGGCAATGTTTGATACTAGCCTAGCTATTGCTTTAAGCAAGAAAATATTATATTTAGTATTGGTAAACTAAATATTCCATGTAACACACTGGTACATAATTGGTACTTTCATACCTCCCAACTGTCCCGCTATTCGTGGAACAGTCCTGATTTTAAATTCACAGTCCACTGTCCCGGATGTTCCACATTGCTCCACTTGTCTTCCATTCTTCTCAGCTCCCACTGTAGAACACACAGCCATCTTGGACTTTTTACAGGAGACACGCAGAGGGAAGCAGAGAGAGACACGTACCTTGGGATCATTAGATAAGAAGAAAACTGTAGTATTTGTATTCTGCTTGTGCAAGTGTACAGTATGTGAGGTGATACTTTCAATCTATTGATTAATCTTACTGCCATGTCTGGGGTTAATAGACTGCACATTGTCCATTTTTACAGTGATTGATTATACTGGCACATCTGGGGTAAATATGCCGATTACCATTTTATAGTTATCCCTATTTATTCATCTTGTTTAGTGATTATACTGAAACAACTAAGGATAACATGCTCGTTATTCAATTTTAGTAGTAATTATACTGATGTTTTGATTAAATGGGTGTTGTATTTGAGGGTGTGGCCACAAAGTCTAAAAAAGATATGTAGCATATTGCAGCTAATGTACCTTATTACATTGATAGGTTGATTGTTATGGAAAGGTTCAATTACTGTGGGGTACCAAATGTTAAGCACCCCCCCCCCTTCAGTGATTATAATTACAAGGGACCTGTTGAGCCCAATTGGACCCTGTGCCCATGGGGACCCGTTACCAGCGCAGACACAGAAGGAGGAGGTATGTGACAGGCAATTCACAGAGGAGAATTAGGGGAGGGGGAAGGATGTCAGGGTTGTGCACCTCAAGTGACTTTGTAGAAGCTGTCAATGTCTTTCTCCTGCAGTCCAGACACACTACATTTGCTATGCTGCTGCCCTCTCATAGGAGGGGCGGAGTTACAGTTAACATCCTGTGAGGAAGGGGAAGAAGATAAGTGTACACAGCTTTGTCATACAGGAAATAAGGAGGGAGGGGAGCAGAAAGTGACACCTCATAGTGGTCTGATGCAAAAGTGGAGTGTAAAGGTGGCCATACACTGGGGCTCATTTATCAACACTGGGCAAACTTGCCCACGGGCAATTACCTATAGCAACCAATCAGTGATTAGCTTTTTGAGGCCAGCTGCAAGTAGAACAATGAATTCAGCAATCTGATTGGTTGCTCTGGGTAACTGCCCGTGGGCAAATTTGCCCAGTGGTGATAAATAAACCCTGTCTGATAAAAGCTGCCGACAGAATGAGTGTATGGGGCCCTCCGATGGGCTTCCATGATCGGGCAGGGTTAAAAATCCTGTTGGATCGCAGACTGCATATGTTTGTAGATGTGGCCCCTCGATCAAACCGCCAGTATTCCTTTCGTTATGATCCAATCGTTGAGCCCTAGGACCCACGATCGGATCAGTCTAATATCGCCCACCTGGTTGTAGGGGTGAAAGCGGAATATTGTAAAGGCAAAAAAGGAGTACATTTTTTTTTTTATAATTTATAATAAAGAAAATAACCAAGATATTGATTTTGTTTTTAAATTAAAAGAGTAGGCAGACCCCAGGGTTGGACTGGTCTCCCAGAGTGTCAGGTTCTAACAGGCCCACAGTCAAAGTTATTCCCATCAGTCTTTCATTACTTCCAACATAACCATATATAACTCCTGCAACACTCAGGCCTGGATTTGTGGCAAGGCCACATAGGCCCAGGCCTAGGGCAGCATCATTCTAGGGGTGGCATGCCGACCTAGCATGAGGATCTAGCATAGTGTTCAAGTCAGAGAGTCCATATTAGAGCCAATGTATATGAACATGCAGTAGCTGCACTCACACTAGACATATGCGTAAATATTTGACTGTTTTTATTACTTCCAAGTGACCCCTGACTATTGAGGTACATATTTACTGGATGAAATATTAACTTTTTTGAAAGACAAACATCAAACTTATATACATTTTTAGTTTACTGCATAAACTTCCAGAGCAGTAGCAATGCTGATTTCATCTTTTCTAACCCAGCTGCATTTGGCAACTGGTTTGCCCTTTTGTCATTCCATAAAGGAACTAGTAGGACACAACCTATTCTGCTGATTATTTACATACAGGAACTACTGCAATATGAAACAGATTTTAAATGTCTGTTTTATTTCCAATTCATTATGTAAAATGTCGTATCATGCTGGGCCCATATCCTGCTGTGAGACAAGTTTGGTTAAACAATATTAGCCTTTGCCGAGTTATGTGTTTAAATACAATGCTATCCATCTTTTATATGTTCTCTAAGCAAAGCCATCACCCCCACCCATCATCCATTGTGTTCAATGGATATTCAACAGGATATTATAAGACACTGGGGAGTTTTATGATCATAAAAAGGATAAGTGCAGGTCTTGGAACCCCAAGATATGAGGGGTGAAGTTTTTATAAATACTTTCCTCCATTTTACATCTCAGATTTCTGAACAAGTTCATAAAAAACCAAAGCAAGCAGGGGACTGTAGATATAGCTCGCTCTGTTTGACTGTTTGAGGAAAGATGATACAATAGAGTTTCATGGACAGAACCATGGAAACCACAGAGGAATGTGAAGCCTTTCCCCTTCATACATCTGCATTGTTAGACTATTGTATGTATGTCCTTGAGGAAAACAAAATGATTCCTGCATTTATGTTCACTGAAAATAACATCCCTTTAATTTAAAAAGCCACTTTTTCTGTCCTGTATCTTGAGACGAAAGTGTAATGTGTTGAAATGTGTGTATAAAAAATCAGTGCTAAAAGGACAGAGGGAGAGGGGAGCCTATAAGCAAACTGGTGCATCATCTATAACACAAAGAGCAATGCTTCCGCTGGCAAGCATATCTGCATGGCTACTGCCCAAAACATTTTTGGCCCCTATTTAATCCTTAATTGTATTCTGACATTTTTCTGTTTCAGTTGTATGTGAAAGTCACACAAACACTGTTTGGGGGGGGGATCAAGCACTCTTACTACAAACACTATTGTACATTATTGAGTTGGTGAATTTTTCTGTGTATGTGTAATTATAAGACATCACAAATACACAAGCAGTTTGACACATCCAAAAATGCTTTACTGAGAAGTCTCCTTATTCTTGACTTGTCCTGCACTTGTTATCCATGCACATACACAACTGTGCCCATGCTGTGGTTTTGTTTTTAAATATCAAGACAAAGTAGTTAATAGTTACAGTTTTATTTTATTTTACATATTCAATTTAAGGAAGTCACAGACAATAAACTGCTATAAAGAAAAAGGGTATTATTAAAGATGACAAACTGCTTGGTTATTATTTTAATGGCTTCTTGAGCAGCAGCACCTGAACTCAGGCAAAAAACATTGAACATTTATTACAGCAGCCTGAATAAGTGCTTTTTACTTCATAAAAAAAATGGCAAGGACAGACCATGTACAGTACATATACATTTCCTTCCAATTCATTTAAGGACTGTGCAGTACCAGCCAGCTTTACTAGTAACAGGGCTTAGGGTGCGTAATCTTAAAGAGTCATGCTACCCTCGTTGCACAGTTGGCAGAGCCAGTATAAAGAAGCATAGCAATATATATATATATAGTATAAAGTTCAGTACACTCTTCCACTGTTGAAGATTAGGTGCTTGGTCAAGTCTTCAATACAATTAGCAAAATGGACCAGCACTCCAATTATTTTCAATCAAATTGATTTTTATTTCAGTGTCACTCACGTGTCCAACGTTTCGGCCCTCATTGGGACCTTTATCCCGTCACGTGAGTGACACTGAAATAAAAATCAATTTGATTGAAAATAATTGGAGTGCTGGTCCATTTTGCTAATTATATATATAGTATATATATATATTTACACTGGTGCCCTCGGGATGAATTGCAAAAAGTGTATGAAAATAACATCACAGTTGCAACGTTTCGGGCACAATCCTTGCCCTTTATCAAGCCATATTAAATACCCCATTCCAAAGGCAGTACTTGAAATGACATCATTCAGTATGTCCCACTCTCTTAACCCTTAGTGAACATATCACATCAAGATAGAATAACTAGAAATATAAGCAAAAATCTTTAAAGGTACAGAAACAAATCGTAGTCTCTATTGAGACCCCTTGGATACAATGATCCAAGCTTATTAATCCACACACCTCCCTTCTTTACAATTTCAACTCATGGTCCCCACCTCTTTTGAGGGGGGGGGCACTTTCCAAAACCATAAATTTCAACTGGTCAGAGGTATGGCCTTTTTCTATAAAGTGTTTGGATACTGGTTATGTGGTGTTACCCAAATTAATAGCTGATCTATGTTGTGATATCCGCAATTTCACCATCTGGGTGGTCTCACCCAAATAGATGAGACCACACGGACAGATTAGCACGTATATCACAAATTTAGAGATGCAAGTATAGCAATCCCGTAATGTTGTGTTTGGTAGCCGAGGATGAGGAGGGTATAACAATGCTTTATTAGCAGGTTCATGCAGCCATTACATAACAGCAGAAAGTCTGACTTTCACTTTCAAGTTGTACAGAAAGTCCTATGTATGCACAGTGCCACCTGCAGGCCATTTTTATAAACACCACACCTAACTGTATACTTTGTCCTGTCAAGGGATTAACAAATTGCTTTCCCTTGCACACATATGCACACATATGGACACTGGACACAGTTTAGACAGGGATACATACCCTTCGACTTGGCCCCCAAAAAAGTCTCCTTGGTCTTTTGCTTCCTTTTAAGATACGAGGAAGTAACTGAGGTTCCTATAGTCCTACCTCTACAGTATGAGATCAAGGGTGGTGCTTTAAATTCTGATACTGTTTGGATAAGTGTTTCTTAAAATATGCCAATGTTTTCATAGTATCTTACCTATATGTTCACTATTCCCTGAAAATTGTGTAACAAACGGTATTCGTCCACCCTGTGATCTCTTAACTCTTGGATGATTGACCCTGTATTTAACTTCACAGATCACTTTCTCTGGAAATCCTCAAAATTTCTGACATATTTTATTCTCCTTAGTCTCCCTATCTTCAGTTTCACTCACCAGTCTTTTAACTGGAGAAAGCTGACTCACTGGTATAGACTTCTTAACATGTGAAGGATGTTGACTAGTATAGTGCAAAATCTGATTTCGATCAGTGGACTTCGTGTAAATTGAGGTAGCCAGTTGCATTTCCAGGTTTTTGTAAACCAAAACATCCAAAAAGTGTATACTGTTAAGATCATATGAAAGTGAAAAAGTGATAGATGGGTGCATCCTATTGAGTCTATCGTGGAACCGCAATAGGGATTCTACGTCACCACACCACAGTACAAAGACATCATCGATGTATCTCCACTACGCCACACAATGTGAGGCGTAGTCCTCATCGTGGTATATGTACTGATCTTCAAGCTTAGCCATGAAGGCATTAGCATATGCCGGAGCGACATTCGATCCCATTGAGGTTCCATGTAGCTGCAAATAAAATTGCTCCCTAAAAGTGAAATAGTTACAGCTCAATATGATTTCTTACAGTTGTAGAAAGAAGGACATCTGCTGCACCGAATAATCAGCCTTTTCTCTCAATATCCAATCACATGCCTGTATTCCATCAAGATGAGGTATTGAGGTGTACAGACTGGCAACATCAAGTGTTGCCAGAACAGTATCACCCCCCACCAAACCCTCCGTGGAACGTAGGCGTTGTAAAAAATGACCTGTATCCTTAATAAAGGATGGTACTGTTCGGATTAAAGAGTATCCTGTCCAAAAAAAAGCCAATGGACAAAATACTGAGCCCTGTCGCAACTGTGATGTTGTTTTAATACACTTTTTGCAATTGATCCCAAGTGCCGCTTCTTCATTCTTGCACCAATGTACACAAATTTTGGGATGATGCGGCATTCCCAATGAGGCAGAGCACCGGGACACAGCACAATTGGTGAGTGTGCTAAGGCGCCTTTGTACATTATATATATATATATATATATATATATATATATATATATATATATATATATAGTCCATAAGACTGCTGCACACACTTTTTGGGCGAAAATTGCCCTGGTGCCAACAGAATAAGGCATAGAAAGAGAACAAAAAATGCTGTTGCACTCTAGGGACTTATAGAAAAATGAAAACATTTATTTAGATCGACAAGTCCCTAGAGTGCAACTCTCTCTCTCTCTCTCTCTCTCTCTCTCTCTCTCTCTCTCTATATATATATATATATATATACTGAAAAATGTATTGGCTAAATATACTATATATATATATATATATACTGCAAAATCTAAAACAGTCTGCACCTGGATTACTGAGTTGGCAGACTCAAACTCCAGAGACAGGAATATTCAGCTGCTTTTCAGCTTTCTAACTCTGAGTTAGTCAGAAACCTAAAGGGGGGCAAAATGGGACATAACTGTTCAGTGAATTTGCACTCAGAATAGGCTCTGTCCTACTATTATGTTATACATCCAATCACTCCAGCCTTTATACATTTTTGGCTAACCATATTAGAAACATTTTTATTTTGCATAACCTATTAATTTATCCAGTTTTTATTTTTATACTGAGCAATTCCTTTAAGCATCTTCAAACTGTCCTGTAAAAATATACTTTTGACCCCCCCCCCATTCCCATGTCTGTAAATCTAGTCTTCACCGGGCCCACTCGACCCTACTATCATACCACTCATCCCAAGATTTTGTATCAGTTAAAGGTCAGTTCAGAAAGTCTATTTTTATATAAATATTTTATCTTTTAAATGCATGAAATATTACCTCCCAAGAAGGAAGCAGTTATATGAGGTTCTGCAGCTCCATATCCACAGCTGAAAAACAAAAAGTAAAATATGTAACCATGGGCCAACAGACAGGAGCTGAACAAGCCTTTAGCTGCTGACCTACTTTCTACAAATGACTTGTCTAAAGCAATTCCATCATTCCATGTTTATAGGCAAAGGAGAGTAAATAAAACACAGGAGGCTAATTTGAGGGAAATAAGCCAGCTTTCTTGCCTTGCGTTGTACTCATGTCACTAGCCATGGCTGGCTATGCTCAGACCACTAGAGGCATACAGTATATCTTTAGGCTAATAGCACAGTAGAAACATTTCTTCACCCAACAACCCCCAACTCTAGTCATATATATTAATATGACCTGTCGCAGCTAGTGACCCTGAAATGGCTCATATATGCATTTTCATGTCAGACGATTTATATTTTTGCAAATGGCAAATGGCAAGACACAGGGGGGGCGGTGGGAGTATCAGCCGTTTCTTCGCCCACTGAAATATGCTAGTGGAAAAATGCTGTCTGCCATGATACTTAGTTTTCTCTGATTTAGTTGTTCTCTAATTTAGTTAACCCATTTATATTTAGAATGACATGAGATAACACTTACAAGAAGTGGTGAATAAATACCACATTGTTTTGTATAATTTCCTGAAATCCGCTAAGTTTTTGTGGTAGCACACCAAAAAAAACAAATGGTTGGTTCTCACTGCAGGGATATCACTCATATTTGGTAAAAGATGTCATACCCTTAAATCCATATGCCTCCTCTTCCCCTGTGGATAACACAGCACCCCAACACCTTAGGGGCCCCTTTCAACAATTTATTTTCAAATGCTAACAAACCCCCAGAACAAACACCAGGCTTATGTTCCACAGGCAGAGCAGGGTGCAACAAACAGGCAGAGCAGGGCACACACAGCCAGAGCAGGGCACACACAGGCAGAGTATGTCATGCACAGACAGAGTATGTCATGCACAGGCAGGGTAGGGCATGCACAGGCAGAGTAGAGCACACACAGGCAGAGCATGGCACACACGGGCAGAATATGTCACACACAGGCAAAGTATGTCACACATAGGCAGAGCAGGGCACACACACGGGCAGAGCAGGGCAAACACAGGCAGAGTATGTCACGCACAGGCAGAGTATGTCACGCACAGGCAGAGTAGGTCACGCACAGGCAGAGTAGGGTACACACAGGTAGAGCAGGGCACACACAGGCAGAGTATGTCACACACAGGCAGAGTAGGGCACACACAGGCAGAGTAGGGCACACACAGGCAGAACAGGGCACACAGGCAGAGCAGGGCAAACACAGGCAGAGTAGGGCACACACAGGCTGGGTATGTCACACACACACAGAGTATGTCACACACATGCAGAGCAGGGCACACACATGGGCAGAGCAGGGCAAACACAGGCAAAGCAGGGAACACACAGGCAGAGTATGTCACGCACAGACAGAGTATGTCACGCACAGGCAGAGTAGGGCACACACAGGCAGAGTAGGGCACACACAGGCAGAGTAGGGCACACACAGGCAGAGTAGGGCACACACAGACTGAGCAGGGCACACACAGACTAAGCAGGGCACACAAGGAGCATAGGGAAGGCAGAATAGAGCCGGCGACAGAGAAACCCATCAGGACCAGTCTAAAATGTGCTGCATACAGTGACACAGTGCTGGTGCCTCATTAGCATTTTGTATAAAGTGTGAACAGGTGAACAATGTGGGCAGTCTGGGTCTCCGGTGTGAACAATATAGGTGTTACATGTGTGAACAATGCAGGGAGATCATACTTGTGAACAATACAGGGGATTGGTCTGAATTTGAGGTTTAAACAATGGGCCAGTTAATCTGTGTAATGATACCATTTAAAGTTTACACATGGTAAGCAAGCACAGCAGGTAGGGGGCCACAGAAGTTGGGCGCCAGTTGGACAGCCCTGACTTATATCATACAGTGTGTTACAACATTTTTGGGTACTTTATTCAGAGGGACAGTTATTCTAGGAGGGCCTATGCAATGCTATCCTCTGTGCCAAAGTATATTTGCCTTATAGTAGTGAAAGCTCACAATTGTAGAAAAAAATCAAGGCATTCACATTTTATTTGGAAGTAAAGTCTAAAATAGAATAAGACTAGAAATGCTGTATTTTGAACACAAAATATAAACATGAACTTACTGAACCAGAAGCCTAATCAAACACATGATTTATTCTTTCAAAGTTGGCCACAGGGGGTCACCATCTTGTAACTTTGATAAACATCTTTGCAAGACCAAGACTGTGCACATGCTCGGTGTGATCTGGGCTGCTTAGGGATCCTCATATATGATCAAAAAAAGCACAAGTCAAATAATATCTGCCAGAAGCCGATACAGCACGATTAATATTCAGAATATGCAGACTGCACTGGGTCCTGTGTTGTCATATAATCTAATGTGGATTTTATAGTTTTTGTATTATTTAATACAAACTTTCTCCAACTCTGCACAACCAGTGGCTACAGAAAACTAATCCTACAAATAGAATCCCAGTTTATCTGTTTAAATCTGGCTCCATGAACTTTGTCCCTGAAGCTGGAGTTGGAAACAGTAAAGGGAATGTAAATTCAAAAATAAAATCCAATACAAATCTTCACCCAGTCGCCAACTGCTCTACAGGGAAACAAACAAAGCTGCTTGAGTTCTGCACGACTGGAATGTAAGGCAGGGGCTCCCCCTACTGTACATCAGTATAATTGTTTACCTGCAGAGCAGTTAAGGATCGTCTGACAATTCCTATCCAGAGCAGTCATAACAAGTAAATGAAGGGACAATTTTCAGGTTTCTTATAAAAACGGTACACATTTTTTAATTAAAGTATTTTGAAGAAAGGTTTCTTTTTTATTAGAGAAAGTTAAAATGGGACTTTATTTTTTTGCCTTTATGTGCCCTTTAAAGCAGTACATTTTTAATAATATAAAGAAATTATGACAGACCCTTTGAGGTAAATAAAATGGGATCAGTTCCATTCATAAATTATTCCATGTTAGAAATCAATTATTTTTTTAAGAACCGCATGCTGGCATAATAGCTGAAATATGTTATAAAACAGGTAATATCTATTAAAATGTTTTTTTTTACTGCAGTGACAGCTAAATGAAACAGCTTACAGAACTAGTAGAATGCTTGCATGAACCAACATAACCAAAGTTAAGGGGTTAAAATGCAACTTTAAAAAGATGCACAGAGCTTTATTTGTCACACTGATTACTGTGGAGGAACTTTATCCAGTACAAAGCAGATAAGGGAGGCAAAACCATTTGCAACGTATGGGTCAGCAAAGTTTGCACAGGCAAGGGAGTAGATCCCCCTCTTTCTTCTGCCTGCATTTTGTAGTCAGGTGGAAAGAAGCAGCTCACTCTCATTTTCAACTCCACTGACAGGCACAGCATTGGCCTAAGTGCAGCTACACATAGTGGAGATTGGCCTAAAAAACACTAAAGCATGCATTTTCGGGGTGATCCCAGCAGCTAGTTTCTGTTGGCACATTATGAATCATTTTCTTAAATATCAAAAATAATATTAACTCTGAATTCTATTTACCTCTTCCTGCTCAAGCTCATAGATGCATCAATGAGCTAAGTCGAGGGCAAAACACATTCACACCTGTAGTTGTACCTGTGGTCTAGAGGGGGGGTGCTTGTTGAAAATTTTCACCTGTGTGCTTACCTGTCAGACTGATAGCCAGAAAAGAAAATGGTCATTGTATCTACTCAGCTCAATCCATATGTAGGGAGTTTGGTCATGACAGCCTTTTGAATTATGCCTAGCAAAATATGCTTAGAAGCAACACGGTCATAACTTTTAACAAAAATCTATCAATAGTTTAAAATAAAGGGGATTTATTACTATAGCCCATGGTTTTCATTTGCTTGAGTTATGTGTTTCTATTCATGACTGTACACTGCAATAGATGTTCACAAAGACACAACATACTAGAAAAATTCCATAAAATGGAAACGTAATATTCTTGGATATATTCATCTTTCATAGTCAGGGGTAGACCATATTCTTACAGCAAACCATTAAGACAGCCCTTCAGTTTCCCAATATCCCCCTCAGTTAGGTAATTGTAAATGCCTACAGGATAGACAGAAGCTCAATTAATCCAAGTGCTGAAGCTAGCCAGTGTGCTCAACATACACCAATATTTAAAATGAAAACATTCCTTTCATGTTAAATGGCATTATGTAACCTGAGGGAGCATAGTACTTATTTGATCTGTGAATTCATCTGTGACTGATAGGTCATATACAGGGAAATCTAGTTTAAAAAATCCATACATATAGGCTTTGCCAAACACCACCAGCAAAATACAAGCTATGTATGTTGGGAAAACTATTGTTTTAAACCAATTCCAAATGGCTTATTTTGCTTTGTTATTATTATTATTATTATTATTATAATAACAGTTTTGGTTTATAACTACTTTATTCTAGAAGATCATTTACATGTAGCATACAATATAATCCATATGTATATTTATGTACATATACAACTGTAAATTGTGTATGACTTTGTGTGTGTGTATTTTGCACACATGCATCACTAAAAATATCTGATTGCTGTTTAATTTTACTAAGAACCTCTCAGAACTTGTAGCACCTTGTCTAATGTTTTTAGCATTAATTATTAGTCAACCCCCTCTATAATCCATGATTTAACAGTTACTTGGGTATCTGACAAGCTGTTTCTGAAACCTGTCAACAGCTTTGTGCATCAAGTATAGCCTGATTTCATTGTCTGGATTCTCCATTAATGAAACTGAGGATAAAATTGTCAGTTAAAAATTGTACAGATTTCCACTTTGAGGTGAATTTAGCAATCGCAAATATAAAAAAAAATGAATTCTAAATAGCTCTTTATACACTAAATATAAAAAGAATAATATATGATATATTTTGCAGATTTTTAGAAAGATTTAAGAAAGGTAATATACATTGATTCCTGAAATGTTTTTCTAGAATACACATTTTTGCAAATGACAATATCATATAAAATAGTACTACTTGAATATCTAAGGAGCAAGCTTATAACATTGTTCCGGCACATGGGCATGAGACACTGTAGTCTCAAAAACTTTGTGGTGTTTTGGACCTTTGATACAATACACAAGCATTACTGCTTAGCTCCATCAAAAAGTATTCTTACAGAATGCTTGTGTAATTTTTGTAGAGGTGGGTTAAAATCTGCACTGTTTTAAAGAAACTGAAGCAGGCCCACATTGGAATCTGTGGGTTCAGAGCTATAAGATGCCATAGACACTCACTATTTATTGGGCTTGTGGGGACCTGTTTGGGCATCTGTGTACTTAAAATGCTGAGGCCTATTTTCAGTTCAGACCTGAATTGAAGAGAAGCAGCACAATTACTTAACAGCACAAAGCAGCCCTTCCAAGTATAGCACTACCCTTATTCACAATGTAAAAGTCACATTTTGCAGTATTTGATTCAAATTGTACAGTCACTGGCAAGCAACCAAGTACAGGGATTGGATCCTTTAATTAACTGACCAGTCTCAGGGCACGTGCACCAAGTGTATCTTTTGCAAAGTATTTCAAGAAAATATCCTTTGGTAGTATAGAAACAGCTGAACCTGTATCAAGCATCAGGTTAATGGAGTGTCCCTTGTGAGCAGAAGCAGTATTGACATTGACAGTGCATATAAACTTGTCTGTAATTAATGTACCAGCTTTATCCACACTTAATACTGTAACATTAGTAGTAGTGAGTTCATGAACATATTTAGTAGAACTACGGCAGACTGTAGTAAAGAGACCTGGCTTTAAACATTTGCTGCACTGTATAGCTTTTGCTTGACATTTAGCATAGTTTGCAAGGTGTTGTGTTGAACCACAGCAAAAGCAGTATTTTTTATTTGTATTCCCTGCACTTTTTTGCAGTGAATCCCTTTCCTTAACTCTGTATTTTTCCTGTGACTGCGTATTATTAGGCCACAGTTTTGAATTCACAATCTGTACATTCCCAGCGGTTCCCTGACTGAGAGTTTTAGCCTCTGCCACAGCTGTTTTAATTTGACAAGCAACTGTAATAGCCTTTGCAAGGGTTAAATCTTGCTCTACGAGCAGTCTCTCTCTAATGCACGGTGAGTTTGTTTTTTCCACTATTTGGTCTCTTAGCATTTCATCTGTTAGAATCTCAAACTCACAGGTAACAACCATCTCTCTCAAAGCTGCTACAAAATGTTCTGTGGATTCACCATTACGCTGTCCACGTTGGCGGAATTTATATCTTTCAGCAACCACATTTACTTTTGGCACAAAAAAGTTCTTTATAGCAGTAAGAGCAGTTTCATAAGTATCATCAGGTAATGGTAATGTATAGAATATACGCTGTCCCTCTGCCCCCAGGCAGTGAATAAGTAAAGCACGCTTTCTACCTGCAGAAATCTACCCTTGGTCAGCAGCAATAATGTAATTATCAAACATACGGATCCAAGCAGTAAAAGGTATGGTAGGCTCAGCAGGGTTTGGTAGAAAAGGTGCAGGCTGCTGCAGAGGTAGAAAAGACATCCTTGTCACCATTTGTTGTGTTTGGTAGCCGAGGATGAGGAGGGTATAACAATGCTTTATTAGCAGGTTCATGCAGCCATTACATAACAGCAGTAAATCTTACTTTCACTTTCAAGCTGTACAGAAAGTCCTGTGTATGCACAGTGACACCTGAAGGCCATTTGTATAAACACCACAGTGTATAAAGACAAAAATGGCTTGTTAAGAATTGTTATAGAGATGTAACAGGGTAACTACTGATATATTTCTAAGAATACTTCTCGCACTGCAGGCAGTACAGGTGCATCTTTTACACTGTAATCTGTATTCAGCAGAGCCCCCTTTACTGCATTTCTATCATTTGTATATTTGGTGTGGTGTTGGCATTTTATTAATGTGCTAATAATAATAATAACAACAATAAAAATGAATAAAATCTGTAAGTAAGAGCTTAAAATCCTTAAAATTACTAATACTGTAAATCAAAAAGAAAGAAATCTCCACCAACACTGCTCTAATAAGAAAGCAGGAAAGTAATAAAATTACAAAAATTGAGGAAGCTCTTCAATATACCCCCATATATACACATTCAAGAACCTTCCAGTACCTTTGACCACAAGAATCAGATAGGTGGTGAATCTACATATGCCATGGACCACTATTTAAAGACAAACAAATGGCAGCAATTTTTATATTTAAACTGTTGTCTACAATACACAAGAGAGAACACGATATTCAATTAGTCAAAACATATGCTTACCAGTATGTTCTTTCACAATAATCCTCATGTAGCCAACAAACCCATATGTGCGACAGACTAATAGCAGAATATTGGAATCCCAGACTGTTTCAGCCAGGCGCAGAAGTGTGCTGGAATAAGCAGAGTAATTATTCCTGGCCTGAAAACAATTACTATGAACGTGCTGGCAAACTAGGATGAGCTACAAACCTTTCTGGGAGTTGTGTGCTGATCACCATAGTGAACTTGGAAAAGAACGATGGATCTTTATCTAAAAGTTGTTCTGGGCTCTAGAGAAAATAAACAGAGTAATCAAAATGCCCACTGGAGTCTTAAGCTGGCCATAGACGTAAAGATTTTTAAAAGATCCGATCATCATTGTGAGTCCACGATTATCTCGAAACGATCGTACGATTGTACAAATTGTCCATCAACTAAAAAGACCATTTCAGGAGATATTGCCAGCAAAACTGAAGGGTAGCTGCCTGCTGGCCCTGCAAACATGGACAGATTGCACTGGGAGCGATAAAGATTTTTTAACCTGGCCGATCCATTGTCTGACAGTTTCAGTCAAAAAATAGTAGGGTGTACGATTGTTCGAATCCCACTAACTGCACGATAAGTTGACGAATTGGTCGGACTGCACTGAAATTGATTGTCCACCAAAGAAGAATCGTCGCATCTATGGGGACCTCTATTTTTAAAGGGGCAATTGTACTTCACAAAATGTGTTGTTTCCCAGCAGAGCGTCCCAAATAACTAATTGTCCCAATGGCTTTCTATTTCCTACCTTTCTTCTAAGCTTTATGTTTGAATTCGAGCAAGGAGTACAGAAAATGTCAGATTCTACTTTTAACCACAAAAGTGCAAGAGAGAATGCTATATTTATTCTGTATAATGCTTAACCATTACAGTAAAAAGTTATAGAACCTCTCCATGTTTAGGAGAGTTCAACCCTGTAATAAAAAAACCTCACATAGGCTCCCCCCTCCCTCCTCCCCCCAGCCTAACTGCCCTCCCTGGGGAAATGCCCCGATTCAGGCAGCGGAGTTCCACGCAGCCATCTTGCAGGTCTTTGGTAAACTGACTGGGAGATTGGCGGGGTTGCACATGTGCAGTTGGAGTAACTTGAGACAACTGCACATGCACCGAAATGGACAAAAATTGCTGATCTCCCAGTCAGCTTACCGAAGACCCGCAAGATG
Source organism: Xenopus borealis (assembly GCA_024363595.1). Lineage (NCBI taxonomy): Eukaryota > Metazoa > Chordata > Amphibia > Anura > Pipidae > Xenopus > Xenopus borealis. The sequence goes on from CM044437.1 coordinate 48,274,293, forward strand.
GTTTCTGGCAACTCCACTGCCTGAATCTGCGCCACGGGGTAAGTATAAAGTATGGAGCATTTCCCCGTATGGGGCATTTCCCCCTGGGGGCAGTTAGAGGGAGGGGGGTCTATGTGGGATGGGGTACATGTTTTTTTATTACAGGGTTGAATTCTCCTTTAAGATAGCAGTTGCCATATTAGCTTGGTATAACTTAACTTCCCTCTCTGCCACTGACTCAAAATTCCCTGCTCAGATTATAGCAGGGAGATGGGAGACAGAGAGGTTTGAGCTGAGAGAAAGAAATGTGAGTGTAACTGTGTATATTTACATAGACATTTCTTGTAAAGCTCAAATAGCTTTCCTTCTCCTTTAAATATTCGACATCCAGCAAGACTTTACATTTCCAATACTTTCTCTTTGAAGAAAAAATAAGATGTGTTTGTATATAGTTATTAAAACCAGTACATTTCAATAGCTTTATTTAGATACAGTACTCAGATTTAAAAGATGGTTGTGAAAGGCTTCACCCCTTGCCTCAGCACAATTTTATAAATTACAATTTTCTAAAACAGCACTGTTTAAAAATGGAAGTATAAGCTGCTGTGAACAGAGAAAAATTCAAATTGAGGTGTAAGACAGAACAGCTGAATGGTGCTACTTTAAAAATCCAGTTCTAAAACTCATTGCGTTAACAAGACAATAGGACTAGTTTACTTCCCAGAGGCAGTTGCAGTCCTGCAAATTTTTCAGTTGCATGTGCATAAAAATATGCATCTTGCACTTCTGTATGTTAGCACTCAGTGCTGCTCAGTCTTTCCAGCCTTCTGTTTCAAATGGAATTCTGCAGTTACCACCACCTCCTAAACAGGTGGATGCTACACAGTTCACTTCACACCCAGCATGATTAGATGCTGCAATACTAGTGGCTAAAGGACCGAGTGCAGAAGTTACCTGCACACTGAACACTGCAAATTAAGTTTAACAGACTTTCATGAAATAGCGTCCAATAAGCAAAAAAATGCACATGCAGTTGCAGTCATTTTAGGGAAATGGACACAATTGGACCAGGCTTAGCCCAACTAAGTCAGGCACTTTGACCCCTTGTGACCACAATAATGCTGGAATTCTGGGGGGGGCACATTGTGTATTGTGTGATAGCATTTGTCAAAATTGCACTTTGCGGACTTAACAAGCCTTAGGGTCAGATTTACTAAGCTCGGGTGAATGATTGGAATGCAATTTAAAAATTTTTTTTTTGGGCTACTTCGACCATCGAATTTTCTAAATTCCATCAAATCGAATGATTCGAATGAATCATTTGAAAGAATCGAATAATTCGAACAAATCACACCATTCGAATAAGAAAATCGATAGATCGAATAGCAGTAAAATCCAACGAATTCGATATTCGATTTTGTCGGATTTTACTTCGAGAAAAATTCGAGTGTCGAATTTGAGGGTTTTTAATGACCAAAATTCGACCCTTGATAAATATGCCCCTTAATGTATTATAGTCAAGGAGTATATATATTCCAAAAAACAAAACCTGCTATACTGTGTAAAATATAAATAAAAAAAGAGAATCATTTAAACCCTATATTTAATTGAATATAGCATAAAACAAAATATCAGATGTTGAAACCTGACAAATGTTGTTTTCTGATACATATATGCTCATTTTGAAATTCATCCCAGCAACATGTTTCAAAAAAGTTGGAGCATGTTTCCCACTGTGTTACATCACCTCTTTTTTGAACACTACTCTGTAACGGATAGAGTACCGAGGAGACCAGTTGCAGAACTTCTTAAAAAAAGTCAGCAGACCTCTGCCATTATCTTCTACATGAACTTGGCAGGTTTGAGGTGGTGACCTTTCAAATTCGAGTTACTTGCAGGGTAGGGGGATAATAAATGTCCGATTCAAATTAAAATCTGAGTTGGTGGATTTTAAACTCAAAATTGCCAGTTTTGACCAAAAACCAACTCGAAAATTTGAATTTATCATTTGAATCTTAGGGGCACAATTTACTAAAATTTAAAAAATTTAAATTTCAAAGTAATTTTGGGCTAATTCGACTATCGATTCGAATTGAAAACATTAAAAGATTCAAATTTCAAAGTACTTGCCTTTTAAAAAATCTTTCCACTATTCGCCAGCTTAAAACTGCCCAATTGCCATTTTAGCCTATGGGGGACCTCATAGAACCTGTCCTGAAAAATTTTCTAAGTTCCAAGAATTCGAAGGATTTTGTGGGGAATCGTTCAAACAGTTTATATTCAATCGAAAATGGACCTATTCAATCGAAATAGGTCCATTTTCGATTGAAAAATTGTTTTCTAATTTCAAAGTATTCTAAGGATTTTGGTAGAATCATTTGAATCATTCGAATCATTCGATCAAATCGATCAAATCGATCAAATTCGGCCCTTAGTAAATCTGTCCCTTTTGATCGAAAAAGCCCTTTAAATAAACTTTGAGGGTTGAATTTCAAAGTTTATTTACTTATAAAATTCTGGCCTTAGTAAATCTGACCCTAAGGGCTGAATTTTATAAGTAAAACAACTTGGAAATTCGACCCTCAAAGTTTTTAAAGGGCTTTTTTGATCGAAAGGGACAGATTTACTAAGGGCTGAATTTGATCAATTTGATAGAACGATTCGAATAATTCCCTGAAAAATCCTTCGAATTCTTTTAACTTAGAAAAATTTTCAGGACAGGTTCTATGAGGTCCCCCATAGGCTAAAATGGCAATTCGGCAGCTTTAAGCAGGCGAATAGTCAAAGTCGAAGTATTTTTAAAGGGGAAGTACTTTGAAAATTATAATTTTAGCATTTTTTCAATTCAAATCAAATTTTGGGCTATTTGATAGTTGAAGTTCAAATTTTCACTTCAAGCTTTAGTAAATGTGCCCCTTAATGTTGCTTCTAATCGGTGCACTTGTGCCATGAACACAAAATATTATTACATGTTCAATGCACAGTGCATAGTGGCTGATTCACAAACATAGGTGCTAAATTGTACAAGGGTAGCTACTCATAGTAAGCAATAAGATTGTTGCTTTCATTTTTCTAATTGCTGATTGGTTGTTTTTGGCAAGTGGACTTGGGCAATTTAGCACTTGTTTTATATTTGCTAGAATGCCCCCTCTATAAGTTACCAAGTGTACTGTAAAAAGTCACAATACAACACTGATACTAACTTCACAGTCACTAAGTGAAAAAGGTAGTTAGTTATGGCCACATTTTTTCACCTTGTTTCACCATGGAAATGGCGCCCATAGACTTTAATGGCGGCATGCATAAAAAAAAAAATGATGTGCATCAAAAAAAAAATCAAGATTTTGCTTTTAATAAGCGTCAGCGAATTTTTGCCCTCTACGAATTTTCGTCGGAATGGGTCAAATTCGCCAATCATTAAAAGTGGTGCTTCCAACCATGCTGAAATTACATAACTAATACTAACGTGCAGAATGATGACAAAGGTAACATTCGACATGAGAGAAAATCCAGAATATTTATGCTCAAGCAACAAAGTCAAAAGAAGTCTTAGACCAGAAGAGCTAGTATTTTACAGATTAAGGGGAAAACTTGAATAAAGTCTAGAGAACGCTTGTTATATAAATGACAATGTACTGTTAGCGCAATTAATAGCATAGACAATTATAGTCCATAAAAGCTTAGAAATCATATCTCTATGAACAGCAATTGTTTTCTCAACCTCCTTAAAATTCTATAACAGCAAGTGATAAAAAGCCACTCTAAGGGGCAGATTTACTAAGGGTCGAATTTGAGGGTTAGAAAACCCTCAAATTCGACCATGTGAATAGGCAGGGAAGTAAAATCCTTCGAATTCGAATATCGAATTTGAAGGATTTTACCACAATTCAATTGGTCGAACGATCAAATAGGAAATACTTGATCGATAAATCGTTCAAATCGATCAATTTCATTCCTATTAGATCAAAGACAACTAAACCCAATATGGTAGCTTTGAACTAGGCAGTCGAATAAAAATTTTAATTCGGATTCGAATCTTTTTGAAAATTCAATCGAACTTTGAATCCTTCATGTGAATTTAGTAAATCTGCCTCTAAATGTTCTTCCTAATAATGCAACAAAATGCATACACAAACCGTTGCATATTAAAGTGAAAGTTCAACTTTATCTTTCAGTGCACTACAGAGTAAAGAAATCTAAGCAATTTTGTAACTTTTGCTATAATCTCTTTTCTTTTCTGTCCTTCTCTGAAGAATCCTTTTTTTTCCATCTGGTTGCTAGGATCAGTGAGCCCAGCAATTGGAAACCAAACTGACTCAGGATCTACTTTTTGTAGTGCAACTATGTGATAGTTGCATTTACAACCCTATAGGGATCTCATCAGGTTCAGGTGTTTTACCCGAAGGGAATGCATAAATTGCATCTATAACTTCATCAGCCAAAATGTCTTTATCCAGCTGTATTGCTGTGTCGGGGGGGCACTTTGGGGAAGTCTAAGTTATTCAGATACTCTTCAAGCCCCTCCATTCAGTCCGCTGGAGGGAGCTGGTATGTTTCTGAAAGTATTGCCTAAAATGTTCAGTTTCCTGGGCATGTTCTGTAAGTATATTGGTCCTGTCAATCACCCTACTTATTATAGTTCTGGGACCTCTCCCCTGGCTAGCAGAGCCAGCAGTTATATAAAGTTCACGTTGTTCAATTAAAAGCAAATCTGTATCCCTTTGTGCAACCTGCATGACTTGGTTAATGTCATCAGACTGCGATGTTGCAAAGTCTGCTTCCGCACTAGCTTGCTTTGTATAAGTGAAAGGGCTTGATTATTCTCCTACCAGCTGATTTGATTAGGGAGATATATGCATCTCTAACAAAGGATTAGCCTGCTGCAGTGCCTTGATTTATTTTTCAATATTGTGTTAATTGAGAGAGGAATCACTCACCTAAGTTATCCACTTAGGGGGCAGTCTGAACCACCCCTTTAAGGTATTTCCACCACTGAAAAACCTTGACATTTCTGCTTCCATTAACCTCTTATACCACTTTTCATGAATGGGGCAGATTAATAAAATCACATGAAGAATTCGAAGTTCAATCAAATTTGTATCAAATT
>CM044437.1:48300851-48319492 GCA_024363595.1 Xenopus borealis
CCTAGTAATGTTAAGAAAAGCTGCAACATCTGGGGCAAGGAACTATATGCAGCCAATTAGCTTTTGCTTTTCAATTTTTTGAAAACAGACATCTTAGTAGTTGTTTATATCCTTTGATTGTCTGTTACTTAAAACTCAATATCAATGTTGGGAAGTGATTGCTATGAATTGTTCCTATCCTGTTTTCTAGCTGATAAAAAATATTGGGTAATTAAAGGCCCAAATTGTCAACAAGGCCTAATTGAGTCACATTTGAATGATGGGCATTGCCAGAACATTGACAGTGCTATCCTGGTTTGTCCATTTTTAAAACAACAAAATAAATTGATGGCCATTCTTGATTTTGAATGACTTGATATTGATCTCTAAAGCAATAGAAAACAAATGGAAGTGTTAAGGGATGTTGTCCAGCAAGTCAGGAGTTAACGGGTAATCGCAACAAGAGTGGGAGGTTATAAATTGGTTTTCCGTACACGGGCCAGTTGCCAGTACAATTGGTTAATTAGTGCACAAAGTTGTAATAGTGAGCGTCTGTAATATTCAAGGCTTTTCTGTATTGACCAGGCTAGTCCTCATCCCCTTTCCCTTAACAGGAAGTCAGTGAAAAAGAACATTAAACTATGTGATGATAACATCCTCATAGCAGTACCATAAGTTGGAACACAAAAAATGAAAGAATCTAGCAAATAGCCAATATGCAGACATCTAATAATATGGACTATCCATATATACAGAAAGTTGGCTGGCTGCCACAGAGCAGGATGCATACAGTATGCCCTTAAAAGTGGAGATTAAAAAAAACAACATTCAACTCTTTCTTGATTTTTAGTATTTAGGGTTGTCACCTTTTCCTGAAAAAAATACAGGCCTTCCTATATATTTATCTGTTTTTCCTATTAATAAGATTGGGATCAACCATCAAAAATATTGGCCAGGCTGGTAAAATACCGGCCAGGTGGCAACCTTATTTGTATTATTATTATTATGCTTTTATGTATTATTATTTATGCTTTACATACACTTCTATAAAGTCCAGCCTCCCCCCCCCTCCCTTTACTATTATTTCTACTAATGGGATGATCATTAACCCTGTCAATTCAGTGTGTTGGTTGAGAGTAGTGTTTGAGTCCTCTCTCTTCTTCTCCTCTGACCATATTAACACTGCTGTAAAAACCTTTTGCAATGTTGTATTGACCTCTGTTTATTCTATTCATTTATTATTATTATATGGTAGCACTATATAAATACAAATATACATTCATACATACAGATTTTCTGCTGTCCCTACTGAGATATGGAGAACAATTCAACATGTTGTCAAGGATGATGACCCTAGCAACCCTGGAGCACTTCAGCATACTTCTGTGGAAAGAAGGCTTTGGGAAAAAACAAATAATTAAGCAACAACACATTTATTTCTGGATATCTGCTTTGAACAACCACTATAAAATCACACTTCAGCATGTTGCAGGCAATGCAGTTTGTAGTCCACAGTAATCTCTGGTTTGCCAAACAATGGAGGAGTCATGAGACTGGGCAGCAGCAGCCATCACGGTGTTTGGCAAGGAGAGAAATTCGAGAAAAGGTCTTTCCACATCCTGGACACTGATATCTCTTTATTTCTGAGTGTGTCTGCAGGTGAGCCCTCAGGTTGGAGCGGTCAGCAAATCCACGGCCACAGTGAAAGCAGGAGAATGGTTTTTCACCTGATCAAGGAATATAATAAACATAATAACTACTGTAATTCTTAACATATCAGCCACCCTGAATTTGTTATATTCCTGGCATCCATGCTAAAACTGCATACATTCCAGAAAACCAAAAAATCTGGAAATTAAAAAAACCAAAGTTTGCTGTGTGGAACTGGGAAAATTGGTGCAAAATCCAGGCATGTAAAATAAGGTTCTACTGTAATGCAGTTATTACAGTGTCCTTGCTGATACCACGTGTCTTATCTAGAGTTAGACCAAGAACAAGACCTGGCAACCAGGGACATAGCAAAAATCTGATTACAAAATTTGGCACAAGCCCCTCTCCTTTTTGACCACAAATATCATCTTTCTCAGTGATTCCTTTTTCGTTTCTTTATTACTCTGTTTACTTGTTTTTTTTTTTTCATTCCCTGTACGTGGCATTGTAAACAGGTTTATTACTCTGTTGGAATATCAAAGTGTCAGTATCTCAAGGTCCCAAGGTTTAGGTGTAATCTAAATCCCTGTAGCTCAGGGGCAATCCTGTCCCTTCCGCCACCTAAGGGAGCTTGCTGCTGACGCCCCCATGCTCTCTCCTTTTTGTGCCGGAGGGAGTCGGGGGGTATCACAAAGTTGCCGGAGGGGTTCATATAGAGCGCAATTGCGCTTTCTGAACTAAAGGAACGCAATTGCGCTCTCTGCACTAGAAGAGAATTTTCAGTTTCAAAAGCAGAAATTCAGCTCTTAAAGTTACCAGGAGTAGCATTTTCCACCCCTAGTAACTAGTGGGTGGCTGCCGCCTGAGGCAAGTTTCTCAAATTGTCTCATTGGCACAGAGCCCCTGCTGTAGTTACTCCAATAACAGTAACTGAATTAACTCAAGTGCTAGTGTGTCTTCCAGCAGAATTACTAAAGGAACTATCGACATTAAGGGGCCCATTTACTAACAACTGAATTTAGTTTTTTCCACGAATCTCAAAAAAATTGTGGTTTTCCTTTATTTTTTAAAAAAGCCCTAAAAATGTCAGATTTATTCAAGGGGAACTCCACACAAACATAACTTTAACTTTTTGAAAAGTAAACATAATTTCAAGCAACTTTGCAATATACATCAATTAAATAAATGCAGACTTTTCATGGTTTGGAACAGTTCCGTGAGCCTAGCCCTCATGCTTCTGATCTGTCTGACTACTTTGATAAGCTAGCTGACTACTGTTACTTTGTATCAGCAGCCATCTGTCCTTAGCCTGCATCCTCCAAACCCCACAATTCCCTGCACATGTGATTTCAATGAGGAAAGGAACAGCACAGTGCAAGGCATTGTGGGTTATTTAGTTCCTGCTTGCTATCTGTAACTGTGGAAAAGTTGTTACAATTTGTAAAATCAGTGTTTTAGTCCCTCCTTCCCTTCCAGGATTTCAAATGATGCAGAAAGAGAAAATTTTGGTTTGGAAGCCTTAGTTCCCCTTTGAATGTAAAAACATGAATACAAATATTACAAAACTTTGCCAGGTAAAATTGTTGAGGTCCTATGGACTATTTTAATGGTTTGAATCAATTCAGTCTATTTAGAGGTATACATGTTTTTTCCAGATCATTCAGCTTAATTTTCTTGTTTGTGTCTTTTAATAAATGTCATGAGATTTTGGCTTTTAGAGAAAGTGGTTTCAAATACCTCTAAAACCACTTTGACCTTTGATAAATAGGCCTCTAAATATTAGCTTGCCAACCAACATGTAATTAAAATGGTGTTAATGTAAATAAACCATCATTGGTTGGAATTTAGTGGGGACATGCACCGCATTTCTCAGTTAATCCAGATTAAAGTATAGATGCAGATAAAGCATCAGTACAACAATATCAGAAAATATCCAAATAGTATAATGTAAAGTGGTGTGACTTTCCTTTTCTCTACTAGTTTTCAGTATACCCATGTCCTTATTTAAATCTGCAATAAGATTAGCTGGTGGGAAGGTGATACTGTGTATTTAGTTGTTTTTAAACATATTTTGTTACTGTTTGTCCTGGCAGTAGTAGTAATACTAATTAAGATTGACTTTTTATCTCTGATTGGCGTTGGGGCAAATATATGGAGTCTTTGCCACTGTGTTATATTCAACTTGTGCCCATATACACAACAACTAGGAGATTACTGAATTACTGGCACATTGCTCAATTTCTTCTTTCAACCAAGCTCAGATAGGCTGGGGTACGAATATTGTCAGTTATATGCGCCAGCCTGCAGTCCAGGTTGATTGAGGGAGGGAGTTTACATATGACTAAAACAGTTCATACATTATTAATATGTGCATTACAGAATTTAATTCAGGCTATATTTTGTTAATAAATGACGGAGGTTAACTACTAGTAAGCACCTAATAATGGCTTATAGGAGAGGTTGCAGACACACAGAGTACAAGTAGCTTTACAAGCCAAATGTCTAAACAGAAAGTTGGCCCCTTACTACTGTATCATTACATGGTGTACTTTTTTCTGTCTTTCTCATGCCCAGCTAGTCCCTCCAAAGATATCCAGGTAGCTAGGCAGGGGTCAACAAGGGGCATGATCTCAGGCTGTACAATGACCCCTGAATAAATGGATATTTTTGCTCCTGTTAGCCACAATACTGCAGCCCATACCAGAGCTGTACAGTTTAAAAATTATAGATGGATATACTCACAAAAACTGTACTGCGTAAATAATCAGAAGATAATGCAAGATATTCTTTCTTTAACCTCTCACCTGTGTGAGTCCGGATATGTCCCTGTAGGAGCCAAGGCCTTGAAAAAGCTTTGCCACAGATTCTACAGGTACAAGGCAATGTGTGTGTTCGAATGTGCATCTTGAGTGCACCGAGGCTACTGTAGGTTTTGGCACAGTGCTGGCAAGTGAAGAGTCTGTGTGCTGGCCCATGGCACTGCTGTGTTTTGTTATTTGCTAACATTCCATAAGTTATATGAAAGTCTGAGCATCCAAAAATATTGGACTGTTGTTCAGATTCTCTTTGCAGAGGCATAAATGGAGCAGCCTTGAATCCTAACATCACATCTGTTGGTCTTCTCCTTATAGGTAAGTTTAGGTTGTTCATATTATCTTTGAGGGGTAACCCAGTTAGTAAAGCATCTCCCATTCTGTTTCCAAGGTAAAGTTGTGGCGGTTTGTCAAGATGTTCTTTCTGGCCTGTATCCTCTAGTGGTTGGCATGGAACTGGAAATACTCCCCAGTGCTCCCTGCCATCACTGTTTGTGCCTGATGGAGATGAAGAATCCTCATTCTGAAGCAAGGACAACATCAGGCCAGAGCAGGAAAAACAGGATGTATTCACATCTGCAAAAAAAAGTTAAAGAACTTTGTTAAAATTCTGCCTATTGTATATCACCCATGTTTCAGGGTAACCTGTTATTCCTAGATCTTTTTTCTGTATATTTACAGGGCACGTCAGCAAGATAAACATGTACTCATGTCTACTGTCCTAACTACCAAAGCATGTTACGTCAAAGATGGATCTAGTCTACTGAAAAGAAAAAAAATACTAAATAACTATTTTTTTGGATTTATTATGGAGAGTTCTACCTGGTGTACAAAAGGAGTTTTGGGGGAATCATTGGAGGCCATGGTCTTCTTCTTGCAGCAATGGCAAGCGACCCAATGTTATTCCAGATGTTTTGTTACAGATCATTTTACAAATATATGCAACTGATTGGCAATAATGGTTCAAGTAGAATTATTAGAATCTGTTCAGGGCTTTATATACCCAAATCTTTAAAACACATCTAACCTGATTCTCTGTAACACAACTAGGCATCAGTCTGGCTAGTCTCCATTATCCTACTGTAACTACATGATAACACACTAATACTGTATTTCATGCTGTAAAGCACCAACACGACATTAAAACTAAACATGACTAATTTATCATTTTTATATCTCTCTTCCTATAAAGAAATTGTGCCAGTACACCCGCCTTATTGGCAAAGAGCATAGCTTCTGGATTTTCCATCTGGGGAGTAGGATTCAACAAGGGATGAATTACAAATCTGTAATTTCATGCTATGCGTAATGGCTATCCCATGTTACTGCTTATGCATATTATTAGATCTTAATTTTATGATCGTGTATGTCTTAAATTGCGTCTTGTATTTTCAGTGATTTTTTTCTTACTATATATAACCTATAATAACCTATAAGTTCTGTATTTCTGCTGATTCCTGTGAGTGCAGGCTTATGTTGTATTGCTCCACCCAAGTTACAGGTCTGTGGTGTTAGCAACTACAGGCTCACTGAATTATCTGCTGACAAGAGTGCCGTTTTACTACTCTGCAGTACTGCTAAAGTACCAGGGATAACCACATAGTTCTTGCTATTGACAGTAATGAGACATTTATTGCAGGCAAAAATCACAATGCAGATACTTATGTTGTCCCTGTTTTTCTGTTTGCACTTTTCCCTTTTTATATGTGTTTTCTTCAATTTACACAACAATTCATGCATTAAAGGTGTGGTTCAAGTTAACTTTTAGAATTTTATAGAATGGCTAATTCTAAGCAACGTTTCCATCGGCCATCATTTTTTCTTTTTTTTTTTTATAAATTTTGAATGATTTGCCTTCTTCTTCGTCTCTTTACAGCTTTCAAATGGGGGTCACTTACCCTATCTAAAAAAAAACAAATGATCTGTAAAGCTTCACAGGTATTTATAATGCTACTTTTTATTACTCATCTTTCTATTTAGGTTCTCTCCAATTCATATCCAGTCTATTAGTAAAATGAATGCACGGTTGCTAGGGGAATTTGGATCCAAGCAACCAGTGTACTGAACTTGAGAACTGTTGAATAAAAAGAAAAATAACTCGAAAACCACAAATGATAAAAAAAATTAAAACCAAATGCAAATTGTCTAAAAATATCACACTACAATATCTGCTTCATATTAAAAGTTAGTTTAAAGGTAAACAACCCCTAAGATACATGAAACCAGACAAGTTAGTTTAAAGGTAAACAACTCCTAAGAAGTCCTCTCTCCTCCTGCATCGCTTCCACAATGGCGGCGCCCATAGCAGCCACGTGGGTAGCAGCGCTGGGTGGTGACGTCATCACGTCACGTCTGACGTGATGACATCACAGTGCTCATTTTTTGGCACCAAATTTAAATATTTAAAGCCCCATTGAACGCCATTATGGTGCCCAATTATAATGTCAGGGTAGGCCTAGTAGGGGAAGTAGTAGGGACCAAGGAGGAGGCTTAGGGGTTAAGGGTCGAATAACGCAGTACAAGCAAGGATCAGGCAGAAATCAAGGTCAAAGTCCAGGCAAGGTTTATATTGGCAGGCAAAAGGCAAAACAAAGTCCAGGCAATGGACAAAATACAGGAAAATAGGATCAAAAAGCACCCAGGATCAAAGCAACAAGGTCCTATAATTGGGCGCCATAATGGCGTTCAATGGGGCTTTAAATATTTAAATTTGGCGCCAAAAACGGAGCTCCGGGTGGCGCGTCCTCTCTCCTCCGGATCCTGACAGACATACATGATATGATAAGCTAGTGATGGGGGTCTCCAACTTTTTTTTTACCTATTAGCAACGTACAGATGTTAAAAGAGTTGGGAAGCAACACATGCATGAAAAATGTCTCTGGGTGTGGCAGAATAAGGGCTGTGATTGGCTATTTGGTAGCCCCTGTATGGACTGGTTGGGTGCAGGAGGCTCTGTTTGGCAGGACATCTGCCTTCAAGCCAGGAATTCAAAAAGAAGCACCTGCTTTGAGGACCCTGGGAGCCACATCCAAGGGGTTGGTGAGTAACATGTTGCTCATGAGCCACTATTTGGTAATCACTGAGCTAATCTGACCTTTATGAATCAAATTTGCTATTGCTTTGAATGTAGCTCACAATTATGAGCAACTGATGTTCAATGCAACTCTAGACTGTAAATCTGCATGATGATGGTGCAGCACCTGACCAATGCATTCTCAGTCACACAACTGTTTCACCATTAGACTGAACAACCATACCAGAAAATATAGAATTCCAAATGAGGTGGGCAAATTGTGCATTGTAATCCTAACATGTTGATGTAGATAGCCCTGCAATACTGATTTTTAAGGTTTGATTTCAGCTAGGGTATCAGCGTCAGCCCACAAGGAAAAAAACAGAAAAACTCCCAATAACCCCAGCAGCCAGTGGGCCCCAAGCTTGCCCATCCATTTGTCTATATATACACCTATATATAAGTATTTCCCATTTCTGTATCTATACAACTGCAGGGAAATATAGACAATGTTAACTAAAGAGAAGCCTAGGAGAATGAAGAAGTTTAGTCAGGAGAGGAGGAAAAATAAGTGTGGAGAGTGGGCCTGTAGTGTTTCTGGTGAAGTCCCAGTGTGACTCTGCACTGCAGGTCACTAGCCTTCCAAGTGTAGACCATTTTGAATTATGAGGATATCCTGATACCTGTACTACGATGGCAGTACTGGCACTATAAATTATTAGGTGCAGAAAGAACTACTTCTCAGTCACATGAAATAAATATGCGTATGCCTGGAGAGTGCCTGTGTATAACTCACAACAGAGCTGCTAGTCTTATGACTCAAACAGCACATGGTTCTGTCTGGTCCACTTATCAAGTTCTAAATAGTCTGCAACTTCCATCTTCATCTGGAAACCAATATAACTGCCCGTGTCAGCTGGGAGGAAGAATATAGTTCATTTGTTTGTATTCAAATGTTTTTTTTTTCATGTATATTCATTTAAAACACAGTAAAGTAGAATGGCATTGCTAACTGTATGCAGAACATTATTTCCTTTCCTAGTCAGTAAATAATCTATCCCAGTGAGAGTTCAGATAGCGTTTTTATTGTTGCCTGCCTATTTTGTCAGTGACACTAAACTGTGATAGAAACTAAATGGCATTTTGACATTTTCTATTCAGGAAGTTTCTTCTGCTAGAAGGTTCCCACACCGGAAAACCTATAACACCGATATGCATTCCCTAAAGGATTTGAGTAAGAACTGTATTTAGGTCTGATGCTGCACTAGGCTGCCGACATAAATACACCCCTATTCATGGCATGTGACGTCAACACACCGGAAGTGATGTCACACACCTCTCAGAAGTGACGTCACTTCAGCAAAAAGACACCCCCTGCCCCTCACCCCCCCATCGCTTCCACCGGATTTCCTAAGGAAATCCGTGGAAGTCGCTGGGCGATTTTTCTTTTTAATTAAAAATACATCTATAGGGCCGCCCCCCGAAACCTGCCGCCCTAGGCACAGGCCCATATAAAGAGTTAAATAACCTACTAAAAATTTTCCCAGTTCAAAAATGGCAAAAGAAGAAAACTGTAAAATGTCTTTGGATATTAATTACTATAATCAATAGAAATATGAGTGATGGTGCTATTTATTGCAGCTTATGGAGAATAGCTCAATGTAAGCAATATGTAAAACAAATGGTTTACTAGTAAACAACCGGGCTGATGCTGTTTCAGACTCTGACATTGGGCTAGACAAGTTAATTTCTCAGGTGCCTTCAGTCATGTGACTTGTGCTCTGATAAACTTCAGTCACTCTTTACTGCTACACTGCAAGTTGGAGTGATATCACCAAACTCTCTTTTCGTCTAGCAGCCTATCAGCAGAAAAATGGGAAGGTAACAAGATAACAGCTACCGTAGATATAAGAACAGCACTCAATAGTAAAAATCCAAGTCCCACTGAGATTCCTTCAGTTACATTGAGTAGGAGAAACAACAATCTAAAAAGAGTTCCATGGTGAAGTTCTGGCTCTTCCTAAAAGAACAGAATACAGCACAATGACCTGAGAGGGCTGCAGCAACATAAAAAAACTGGGCCGGGCCCCCATGAAATATTTTTGAGGGAGTCCAGCAACTTCCGTGGCTGTCCCTGCCCACTCGAATGTGTACATGTGCATAACATAAACCAATTTCCCATGCTTTCCACTCCCCACCCACTTGAGCAAAAGGATTTGCAAATTTTCCATGAGCGGCTATAGAGGAAGAAAAATTTATGAAAGAACAGGGCTGCCCAGCACCCAAAATGGATCCATAGAACCAGAAAAGTTTTAAGTAAAAAAAAACTTTATTTTACAAAGTTAAAAACGCGTTTTGTACCCCCCAGGGTACTTAATCATTGGCTATGATGTCAGCCACAGGAAATGAGCAATTATACAATGAACAACCAATCAAAATACAAATAGAAAAAAATTACAGAAAAAAAACCTTAAAGAGGCAATATATCTTATAAGTCTCTAAATCGCAACATGAAGAATAGTTACCAAAATATACAGCATGTACAAAACATTCCTTTTACAATAAATATATTATGTAAAAACAAAACAAAGACATGAATCATAACAACAAGAATGCACAGAAGTATGTATATATAAATATATATATACATATCGATATATATATATGTGTAAACATAAACATGCATGTCAAAAAGAAGAGATTTTTTTACCATGTAAACATTATTTCAAAAGTAATAGCATGACACATCAAATTCAGAGTTCATACCAAGAGGCAACCTGGTTTTTAAATTAAAGATCCCGAAGACTGCTCTCTTTGATAGGTTTTTTGACAGATCACCACCCTGGTTGTTAAGGTAAACTCTTTCTATACCCTGAATGCTAAAGCAACTAAGATCTCCAGACCCACATAGATGAAAATGTATGGAAATGTTGTTTTGTTTTTACATAATATATTTATTGTAAAATTCCATAGACCAAAAATGACAGCAGCCCTCCGGTAATATTGAAAAAGAGTTGCCCGACACTTTAAGTTAAGTTTCACACTTTTTCAATATTACCGGAGTGCTGCTGGCATTTTTGGTCTATGGAATTCTGCCCTAGCAGTGGGTATAGCTTGTACCTGGGATTACAAAGAGTCTATTCCACTTTTAAAGCAGAAAAAAATTGAATTTATATTTATTGTAAAAGGAATTTTTTGGGCTCCTTATCTTATCAAATTTATGAGATGTGCCTTTGTGTGTAAGTTTAATCAGTGGTATAACTGCATTGACTAAGTCTATCCAGGAGCTTCTCGTGGGGGGAGTAGGTCCCATCCAGTGTATAATTATATTTTTCTTTGCATAATACAGTAATGCCCTAAACCTCCCTCTTGTATGGGCAGTAGGTACAAGTTGGTCCACTATCCCCAATAGACACACCATAGTGGATAGCACCTGTGGGAAATGTAAGTGTGGTTGCTAGGGCTGCCATTATGTGAGCCCAGTATTGATCACTGGGCAGGCCCAAATCATGTGTATGAAATTAGCTGCTGGAGTTCTGCATATAGCATTATCTCTCTTACCCATAGCCATAAGTTTTACTGGGGTTGATAGATGCCTACTTTTTTATTTAATCTCAATAAATAGTTTTTTCATGTTATGTTTGTTGCCCTGAGGATTTCCTAGATGGTCTGAAAGCCTCCATTGTTTGTATTGCTGATGGTTTTCCACTCACCCAGCTGAGGGGTTGGTGCAACTGGATCACTACTTCAATTTGGTGAGTTATTCATATTGGTTACTTGTGGCACCTACTCTTTTGTTACTAGTAATAAGCCCATAAGTTTTAGGAACTAACAGACTCCAACTAACTATGCCTTAGCTCCTAATTGTCGGTGCCCTCATATTTAACTTATCGCTTATGCTAGTAAGCCTCTGTTACACTTAGAACTTTGAATTTTGATTGATTTAATCATAAAAGTATGAGGCAAACGTTTTACCATTCCTCAGGTTCTAAGGAAATTATGTCTGGCAGTTGATTGCTTGTTTTTCCTTTATTTGGGATGTTTTGTTGGAGAGTTTAATCTAAAAAAAAAATAAGAAACTTCTCACCTAAAACCTGGCGAGCTTTTTATTTTTTTTAGCAAAAAAAAAAATCCCACTTGAAGAAAAAGAAAAAGTAACCAATCTACTACAAAGATGATTTTGGATTCATTAAAAAAATATGTCCCGAAGATGGTGCAAGCATTTCTATACTTGCCTATAACTAGAGACTGGTTTAGTATGCCGGATGATAGGTATATTTTTTTCTCAGGCCATACATATGTATTTCATTCAGTCAAACTGCAGAGGTAGAGGGTGACAATATTTACAACCTTATCATAGGATTTCTCTCTGGAAAATAACACTTCTCATAAAAATGATTTCTTGCTTACTGTGGCTGCTGCTTTTATAAAATATCACTTGCAGGAAAGGCTTTGCCACCCAGAGATGCATTAAAGGGGTGATTCACCTTCAAGTTAACTTTAAGTATGTTGTAGAATGGCCAATTCTAAGAAACTTTTCAATTGGTCTTCATTATTTATTTTTCATAGTTTTTTAATGATTTGCAATTTTTTTCAGTTTCTTTGCAGCTTTCAAATGGGGGTCGCTGACACCATCTTAAAACAAATGCTCTGTAAGGTTACACATGTATTGTTATTGCCACTTTTTATTACTTATCTTTCTATTCAGTCCCTGCCCTATTCATATTCCTGTCTATTATTCCTATCAATGCAGGGTTGCTAGGGTAATTTGTACCCTAGAAACCAAATTGCTGACACTGCAAACTAGAGAGCTGCTGAATAAAAAGCTAAATAACTAAAAAAACACAAACAATAAAAAATAAAAACCAATTGCAAATTGTCTCAGAATATTACTCTCTACATTATACTAAAAGTTAACTCAAAGGTGAACAACCCCTTTAAGTACAGAATACACTCTCAGGGAATGGGTAAAGGAAAAGTATTTAGAGGTGATATGGATACTTTTGCTTTAGGGATTGTAATATATAGTTAATATATTTTCCAAGCAATCCACATTTGCTGATCTTTCTCTCATTAGGCAAAGTGTGCAGGCCAATTGCTCGTATTTGGGCTTGGTTAATAAAAGTTTGAGCTGGCTCAGCTCGTGTACTACTTTGCTGCAAGGCAGTGTCTAAGGGTTAAGTTACATTTTTTGATCATATTTTATGGGTCAGATTTTATCTGATCTTGCCATGCAACACCACTCAATAGAATGAGATCTGTAGGATGCTATTAAATCTGATCCCCCTAGAAAGTAAAGTCGGATCAGATAAAGTCAGATGGTTTGTTCATGCATCAATATACGACATGTACATCCATGTAGTTTACATATCAGATTTTTGTACCAGATCCCATTATATTTTGACCCATGCAACTACATCCGACTTGTAGAATGCGGTTTCCTGCAAACTCTCCCGTGGAGTTAAACCCTAAGCAAGGCAGGTACACAAGGCTCCTTTATTTTCAAATGGTAACAAAACAGGAGAAAAAATTATTTCTGTCTGGTTTGAAAAGCACTTCATAAGTGCATGATGAAAAAAGAAAACAGGGTAACAAATCCCTATTTTAAAATGGCCACTGCAACGTGATCTGCTATTTTCCTTTTTAAAGGGGTGGTTCACCTTTACGGTAACTTTTATTATGTTATAGAATGGCCAATTCTAAGCAACTTTTCAATTGGTTTTTATTATTTATTTGTTATAGTTTTATAGTTATTTGTCTTTTCGTCTGATTCTTTGCAACTTTCAAATGGGCGTCGCCGTCCCCTTCTAAAAAAAACGCTCTGTAAGGCTACAAATGTATTGTCATTGCTACTTTTTATTGCTGATCCTTCTATTCAGACTCTCTCCTATTCACATTCCAGTCTCTTATTCAAATCAATGCATGGTTGCTAGGGTAATTTTGGCCCTAGTTACAAGACTGCTTAAAATGCAAATTGAAGAGCTGCTGAATAAAAAGCAAAATAACTAAAAACCGTAAATAATAAAAAATTATAACCAATTGCAAATTATCTCAGAATGTCACTCTCTACATCATACTAAAACTTATCTCAAAGGTGAACAACCCCTTTAAGTAATAGCAATAAAAAACGTGAATGCTGAATTATTTCCCTTTGTACTTTCCCTCACCCACCTTCAATTAAGCTGCAAGTTAACAACCTTCCTTATCACCTCTCCTAACCCTCCGGTTGTGTTGCAGTTCAGTACCGAGAGACCAGAATGGAGCTTGGCTTATCAGGCAAGATCAATAACCTGATGCCTTTGGAAGCATGGGCAGCCAAAGAGGGCCTAGAATGGAACTCTTCATAGCTGGGAGACCTCCCTGTTAAAAAAGGGGGTTCTGTATTTCACCTTTTAATAAATATCCCCACAGAGGTACGGCTTCGAGTTAATGCTAAATTCATACATCTGCCCAAAAGGCAAGAAGTCAAAAATATTTTCTAAAAACCCAATCTGCTTTAAAACTTCGTTCACCCATGGTCACATACCGTAGAACCTTATGCTAATGGGAACGGTTGTCCAGATTTTTGTGAGTTACCACATAATTCTTTGCTCTGGTGCCAAGCTATTAATTACCGTTGCTATTTCTCATGCTAGGGTGGAATAAAGAGAAAGAGAAATGAGACGTTCTGCAGCAGGTGCACTGGTTTTTTTGTGTACAACCCACATAATTAAGCCACTAGCAGACTGGGCTCTAGGCAACCCCTATTCAACATAAAAGTACCAGTGCTGACCAATTATAGCTACAGGTGGATTTTGTACCATAGTTGGTCTCTCTGCTGCATTAATTCCAATCTGCACCTGCTTCTCCCGTTGTATAACAAAGAAAATTTAATAGAGAACAGAAGCTAAACTCCCAGCTCCTTCATTTGCAGTTAAGTACAACTCCCAGCCAGGCAAATCCCGCATTGCTTAATGCCATGATACTGAGCAATTTTTCTTTATTGGGTAATGGGTGGGTTTTCCACAATGAGGCTATAAACAATGAACATCAGCAAAAGAGATAACCTTGACGTTTTAATGTTAAATTTGCAGCCTTTTTGCAGTTTACATGTAGTGATCATGTGATAAAGCAAATAAAAATGCCATGAGGTTTAAAATATCAGCAGACCTCATGTGCTGGAATTTTTTATTTTAAGGGCTCTTACACACGGGCGTTTTTGACTGCGCTCCCCTGCATTGTGCTTTTTTCAGTTCAGCCGCAGAGGAGTGCAGGAGTAAGTGCCAAATGCAGGTGGGACACAGCATGTTGCATTTCCAACTGCGTTTGGTGCATACATGTGTCTGCGTGAGTACAGTCCCCTTCACAATCATTGAGTGCGTCTACTCCTGTGCTCCCCTGCGCCTGAACGGAAGAAAGCTCAACGCAGGAGAGCGCAGCCAAAATCGCCCTTGTGTAAGAGCCCTAAAGCAGAACCGCTATTAGAAATTACTGGGCCCAACATCACTATTGTTACATTTCTCTCATCTACCAGACCTTGATCTTTTACACTCACTGGGAGTGCTGTGTCTATTGAGGCACATCTAAGATTGGAGATTTTCAATGTAAATAATCTGTGCACTCATGGAAAATGCCCCTAAACCCACGACAGTAAGTATTTATTATATAGAAAATGTGAACTCTCCAGTTGGAGTTTAAAAGACTGGGTTCTAAAAAAGGACACTGAGAAGTCACCCACAAATTACTAAAAAAAAAAAACAGATCTATGAATAGGGTCTCCCCTTAGTAGTTAGTGGGGTAGGTAGGGAGTATGAGATCAAATTAAAAATATTAGCAGTGAGTTCTATTTCATAGGAAACCAGTGCTCTGAACATTGGATCTGATGTGCAGACAGGAGCTCACCTATATTACATAGCAGCCAGCCCCGTGTGTCAGTCTGGATATCTGTAGCCAGAAAAGCATCTTATGTTTGTAAGACATGCAGAAATATGTACCTGCACTTAGGTTCTCACCTACATGGTTTAGCTTAGCCTGGAAACATCCTAGTCATAGTGTATATATATATATGGCAGCCGTCATATTATACAGATTCCAAGAATATTAGTGGCCTGTCTCAGTTAGAGGTATCCCTATATGTGCCAAAAATCACATACAGTCTCACCCTGTTCTTAAAATCCCTAAATCAGAAACTATTTTAGTAAGATACATTTTAAAGGGGTGTAATAGATGGGCACCCATCCAGAATGTGCTTGCTTACCTGCCTGTGCCTCTAGCAGCTGTCCATAGTTGGGGATCCTGTAGCTACAAGGTTTCTTCACTAGGAATGACCTGGGCATCCTTTGTTACTGTCCTACTTTCACGGTTCCAGCCTGGGACAGTGACACTCTGGACAGAAATTCCCTGGGTTAATTAGCATGTAAACTAGACGGGAGCCAATGAAAGAGGCAGACAAGTGCAGTGGGCAAAGCCTAAGGAGGGGTTTCCCAGCTAATATTCCCAGCTGCAGCAGGTGCATTCACAGGGGGTTACAGGGCAGCGCTGTGCAGTTTGAGATACTATGGCTCTAACATAATCATAGGAAAACTTTGCTTATTTGTTCTGAGCAGAGCAGTTGCTTTATAGCAGCAAATTTATAAAATAAGTGGATTTAGAAGAAATTCACAATGGCTATTTCTGAAATCATTAAAGGGATCCTGTCATGTTTTTTATGATGAAATTTTTGTTTCTAAATCACACTGCTTGCACTGCAAACAATTCAATCTATAATATAAATAATATTTCTAAATTACACTGTTTACACTCTAGAATATAAAATTTCATTTCTGAACCAGCAAGTGTATTTTTTTAGTTGTAATATTGGTGTGTAGGCAGCCATCTCAGGTCATTTTGCCTGTTCATGTGATTTCAGAAAGAGCCAGCACTTTAGGATGGAACTGCTTTCTGGCAGGCTGTTGTTTCTCCTACTCAGTGTAACTAAACGTGTTTTATTGGGACCTGGATTTTACTATTGAGTGCTGTCCTTAAATCTACCAGGCAGTGGTTATCTTGTGTTAGGGAGCTTCTATTTGGTTACCTTCCCAATGTACTCCTTGCGAAGCTGCTGGGGGGGAGGAGGTGATTTTCTCCAACATGCAGCATATTTTAGCAGTAAAGACTAAGTGTATCAAAGTCACATGACTGCAGCTGGGTGAACCTGACCATATTTTTATCCCCATGTCAGATTTCAAAATTAAAAAGATCTGTTTGCTCTTTTGAGAAATGGATTTCAGTCAGGGGCGCTCCGCCAGTGAGGTGAGTTGAGAAACTCGCCTCAGGTGGCGGCACCCCACTAGGTACCAGGGGCGGCAAAAATACCGCTCCTGGTACTTTAAGAGGCGAATTTCCGTTTTTCAAACTGGAAATTCAGCTCTTCTAGCGCAGAATGCAATTATGCGCTCTCTGCTGGAGCCCTGGCCCTCTCTGCCGCCCTTGTGGACCCCCCCTCTGGCGCAAAAAGGTGAGCGCACGGGGGAGGGGGACAACGGCAAGCTGCCTCAGGCGGCAGAGGGGCCAGGATCGCCCCTGATTTCAGTGCAGAATTCTGCTGGAGCAGCACTATTAACTGATGCATTCCAAATGTGATTGTAGCCCTTTTTTTTGGAGGAAAAAAAATGTTTATGTTATTAGTCATTCTGACTAGATGGGAAAGATGCTATGACGGACACTGTTATACAACTGGAGAAGCAGGTGCAGCTAGGGCTGTATTTGTTGTTTAGAGACAGACATTTTGATTGCTGTGATTTGATTCTCCAAGTGGACCAGTTGTTCACAGATTCCCATTGGCCGTAATGCACTGGCAAGAACAATGTTTTTGGTGGCTGTGGCAATATCTGTCTGATGCAGATACATCTCAGAAGGTTCCCGCTGATTATAGGAGCTTGCACTTACTCCATGCCATGCTTATAAACTACAGTTGCCATTTGTGTTTACCCCAGTTGAGGAATTTTCCCAGTGGCGGAACTACTCTCTAGTGGGCCCCGGTACAGGATAGGCACCTGGGCCCCCCTATCGGGCCCTTACCTCTATAAATCCTATGCTGGAGTGTTGATAGCATGTGTTCTGTAAAATTTCCCCCTAGATAACCACCTGCCATAACCATTATCATGGCTCTGATGGGCCCCAAGGGGTTGGGGGGCCTGGTGCAATTGCACCCTCTGCACCCCTGGTAGTTCCGCCACTGAATTTTCCAATATTACAGTAAATAATTAAATAATTGCCAGCCATGTGACCAGAGCCTGGTGCAAAGGGCAGGGCACAAGCATCAGTTTTACTTGTGTGACAAAAGTTGGCAAGGCACATGAATGTGATGGTCTTTGGGAATCCCTTTTCAAGAAGTCAATAGCAATTAACAGTTATGGACCAGAGTCTTGTATATTGTGTCCCTATGTCCATCCCCAGCCTGCCCCTGTTACTCGGATATGACTCTATAATAAAATAAGGGAAAGCTGCTAGTGGAACTGTAACCAAGCACACGTGACTAGGTATGACTATGTATGACAAACCCTACTTAAGAATAGGTTACATATAATTTAATTCTACTGGTTCATTTTCTACTCTTGGCAGCATGTGTTAATGTGAAGAAGAGAGTTATGAAAACGTACTTTACTTTAATGAGACTCAAATATTTAATAGATCACCTCATAAGGCCACGTAGATCAGTCCTTGCGATTGCTATCAGTCCTCTGTGAGTTAGAGGAACACTTGAAGATACCATGGGTTTACTTACCTCTTCAGACTGCACCTAAATGATCCCTCAGCAAACTCCCAGATACCACTGCTGTCAACAGAGAGGAATGCAAATACATTTCTTCTTGGACTTATCAACTAGATTGTGTGCTAACTCTTCCTGCCTGGAGACTGGATCAGGCCTGTTTGGTTTCTCTGTTCATCATTAACAAGAGCATTTTTATTGAAGTGCTCATACAAAGTGCAAGAGCAAATACACATAAAAATACAGAAACCATATTTAAAATGGCCTAATTCAAATCTTATTGAAGGTGGGTATTTGGGTTGTTTTTCTATGTTTTGGTCTAGGTGAAAAACAAGTGAATAGTAGGCAGAAAACAGAAACATAGCCCAAGCGCCATGGGCCATAGATTTAGCCATTGACTAACTCCAGTACAATATTAATTTGGGATAGCCCTTACCCCTACTACCATCATAAAGAC
>CM044437.1:48331010-48341025 GCA_024363595.1 Xenopus borealis
AAATTCAGCACGTTCCCAGATGTTTATTTGGGTCATAACCGGATCCGAACTTTCAGATATAACGTCATACAGTGGTAACATCTACCGGACATTAAATAAGGATAGCTAAACCTACTCCGTTGCAGGTTTCCATCTTTATAGGATCGCAGATTTTTCCAAGCTATGTTATTCGAGATGCTAATGTCCTCTAACAGTTTCCTTGCATTGCTTCAGCATGGAAAGGGTGCACAGGGTCACAAGTGTCTGTTCACTGGTCACACCCATTTCTGCACACTATCAACACGGATTCCTTAGAGGTCCTCTTTAGGCCTGCATTGCACATCCACTGTGGCCAAGTACCTCCTCTGTTGATCAAAAGAAAAAAAAAAAAGATTCCAACTTGCTAAAATGATTACTAATTCAAACTTAAAAGGCATGGGGAGAAGGAAATGTGATTGCTATATTTTGGAAGGAATGTACAAGTCTCGGCTGTTGGTGGTAGCACCGAGAAGAGGGACATCGTTTGCCAAAAGTTTTGTCAGTTCTCTGAAAGTGACAGAGCAAGAGCTGCTTGAAGGGCTGCTTCCTCATCAATGCTGTAATCCTAAAAATGACAAGCATAGATAGTGCAGTACGATTAATACTTGTTTTGGCATCCTGATACAAACCAAACTTGTTCTTTCCTTGTTGAATTAGCATTACCCTGAACAGACTCTGAGACCAAACACTAGTCTCAGATGTGGCTTGTCTGCATGTGATTCAGAAATTGACCTTTTTAGGGTAGTAAAATATGTATACAGGATAGTCTTTGAATACACACATTCCTGAATTGTAACACGACTTCCAACTCAAGATTATTTCCAATGACTCCCTTCTAGATTACATTTCCATAGGCTGCATTTTCCCAACAATGCAGTATGGCAAGAAGTTTGCTTACTGTATTTGTTCAAACAGTTTGATATGCGCAAGCTACACTATTTTATCATTTGCATGCTGCGAAAGAGGTGCGAAATACATACCACAAATGTATCATAGGAAAATTTATGTCGATGGAGCAGATGTTGGAGGAAGTTGGCACTCTTGTAGCTTGGGTCTCCCCATGGCATTGCTGAACAAATGGGACATACCTGCAAGACAAACAATGGTACAGACAAAAATGTTTCTAAATTTCATTGAGGACACTTTTCACATAACAAATAGGGGCAGGATTTTTAACTTTTTAACTACAATAATCTGAGGAAGATTGAAATTCAGAAAAATATCAGCCACTTCATCACAGTGTGCCATATAACTGCTTGTATTTATTTAACTACTTGTGTTTATATGCGATACTTAGTGGGGCTGCAGTTATTGTTATGTAAAGGTTACCCTGCAAATTCACCCAGTGGGCGGTCTCTTATTTAATTATTTTATTTTTATATTTTAATTATATGACAGGCCTGGTGTATTGGAAAAACAGTCAATACGGTTGCTAATGCATAAGCGCTGAAATGCATCAACTAGAAGAGCAGTTTCTTTCACTATGCCTCTGACCTCTGTACTGTGACTTTAAATTAAAATCACTGATAAACTCTTGTGCAGTTTCTTTCACTATGCCTCTGACCTCTGTACTGTGACTTTAAATTAAAATCACTGATAAACTCTTGTGTATTTACACTAAACCATCAACGCAGACACAAGAAAATATATATAAATTGTCTAATTTAGCTATGAATAAGAGCAAATAACGTTCTATGCCTTCCTATTACACGTATATGGAGGTTATATCTTCAAGTCCCCTAAAACACATACTTTTAACATTTACGTTGTAGCTTTAAATACAAGTCAACACTATATATGCATGTGAGCTACTACTTTAGATTCAGAAGCCATGCGTTAGAACTTCTGTTTCCCCAACTTGGTTTAGAACTTACAAGATTTTACCAGACAATAATGTTCTGCGCTTACCACTTTGTTAGGGTCATTCCGATGATTCTCCATGCAATGCTTTACAAGTTCCTGTTGGTCAAGGTTGCGGGCCCCACAATATGGGCATACAAATGTGGAACGATTTGGAATATTGCTTAAAACAGAACATGACACAATATATAATTTAGGGAAAACAAAGCATATATGCAACAACATTTATAAAACCAAACAGTATAGAGAAAGCTTGTTCATTAAAGTAAGATGCTAATGTGTTTAATCTCTTTAAAGCCATAGCTGCATGGATTAATAGACAGCACAGTGAAGTTATATAGTCGTCTATGATCACATTCAAATAATTTCTGTGTAATAAATACGATACATATAATATTCCAAATTGTTACAGGTCAGCAGTAGCATAATTATCGGAGATACAGGTAACTTTGGACAAGTATAAGTTATTATATAATTATATCGTATATACCCTTATCCAGAAACCATCTTACAGGAAGCCCATTTTCCATAGAGCCTTTAAGTAAATAATATAATAATAATTTCCTTCTTCTCTGTAATTATGAAACAGAACCTTTGCTTCATCCTGCATGAATTCATATTAGAGGCAAAGCAATCCTATCTGCTGTATTTAATAGATATTTATTTTTAGCACACTTAAGGTGCTGTGATTCAAATTAAAGAAAAACCTTTATCTGCAAAACCCCAGGTCCCAAGCATAATAGTAGGAGACCCCAAACTTATAATGACTATTCTGTGCAAAAGAAAGTTCAGAAGGCCTATTACATTTTTCAGCAATTATAACCAAGAATCTAACGATTAAGGGAATTGCATAAGAAAGAAACACACTACATACCTGGGAATGGGTTGGGATGTTGGGACAACTGGAACAAACTTTGGGCAGTTGGCCATCTGTTCTTGTACCTTAGCACATGAGGAAATGTGAGCTCTCATCTTTGCAAGGGTCACCTGGATTCAATACAAGATTACAGTAGATTAAAAGCAAATTCCTGCTGTACTTTTTACAATGCGTTTCTGGCAAATGGGTAATTGAAAGCTGCTTACTATAGACTAACACAGTGAGAAGTTCCTGTAGCAGAATATGAAAAGAATGAGGTATCCTAGATATAGCAGAGATGCACAATGCTCTCACAAATAATACCATAACATTTTGGATGATATCCATTAATATATTTCATCTTTTTGACCTCTTTCAACATATTGTTTGCCCGAGTAAAAAAGGAATAAAAACTCCGTTATTTACAGACAATTGTCTCCTTGCCTGATTCCAAGTCAGATCTTTGCAATCCACATCGGCCAAATTTGAAAACAGCATGATTACACCAATTGCAGTAGGGACAGAAAGTGTTTGGTTGAAAAATGTTATTAAAACATAATAAAACATATAAAAAAAAGAATTCAACATCCACTACAATTTGAGAATCATCATCTACCCAACCCACTGGCAAGAATGCGAATCACAGGCAGGATGGCATACGTGTTGCTTCAATTTTCTGAAATTTGGAAAACTTTGGAAAACTGAAGCAATGCTTATGCCATCCGGCTGCCGATTCACGTTCTTGCTGATGGGAGGGCATTTCAGGGACATTAGTCGCCCCCAGTAGCAAAGATTTATCGCAGGCGACTAAGCTCCCCATGTGCCACCACCCTAAGGCTAGGGCCAGACGGGGAGATTCGGGGGAGATCTGTCGCCTGGCGACTTCTCGCCGCAACTTCTCGCCCCCGAATCTCCCCGAATAGCTAGTCACCGATGCGCACCCGCTAGGCGTAAAATCGCCTGCGCTTGTTCAGACGCAGCGGCGCGATTTTAAAAGTCGCTCAAAATTGCCTGGCACAGGCACAGATAAATTTCCAGAACTTTATCAAAGAACTTAATTCTCCATGCGTGCAGCAGTTACGCAAAACAATCTTTTTCATTTAGCATCAAGAGTTATACATTAAAGACAGCACAAGAAATATTTTTTCTTTTTTTTTTTTGTTACCACCCAGATTGATTTGAAAAGCTTGAACCCATGTGTGAATATGCTGTGTAGGGGCTCTTGACTCAATTATCCACATTTCTGAGCCCATCCAGTTTGATTTTATTTTAAAAAAATCAAATGTTTAATCTTTATTCCACTTCTACATCATTTGCCATTGCTTAATCGAACATTTCCTAGCAAAGCTCTTGACGAGGTTAAGATAAAAAATAGATAAATGCACCTTTTTACAGCAGCCTCTGCAGGGAGCTTTGTACGAAGAGAGTTGTTTATCTACATTGGAGGCTTTGTCTACCTTCTTTGGGTCAAATGGCATGCGGCAAAGTGGGCACAGTGGGGAAGGGACCTGGAGGCATGGCTGCAAGCATTCACCACAAAACCTGCAACGAAGGGAAGGAGAGAGACACAAATGAAATAATTCATCAAAATACAATTACAGATGAAGGGTTAAACAGAATGGATACAGTGGACTCATTAATAAACACTGGGCTAATTTGCACCTGGGTAGTAACCCCTAGCAACCTATCAGTGATTTGTTTTTTCCAGCCAGCTGCAGCTTGAACAGCTCTTCTGTAAATATATAGTGAATAAAGGACACCCTCTTGTAAATTACAAGGATATTATAAGTTAGCGAGGAGTTTCATGACCATATAAAAACACAAGGCATATTTTGCAACTGGGGGTACTTTATTTATTAGAATACACAAGTTTCAGTGAGTCATGTGACATCAGAACTCGCCATTTATAACTGATGACATCGGAACTCACCGTTTATAAACGATGACATCAGAACTCACCGTTTATAAAGATATAATTTACAAGATATTCACCGCTTTTGTGCATTATACTGAAATATTCAGAAATGACACTTTGCAGAGATATAAACTTCTAACTTTGTGTTAATGCTAGAGACAGCCACATTAGCAGGCTTAGTGCACAGCCCCCTGGTTTATATAGTGAATTAAGTAATCCCTCTTGTAAATTATAAGGATATTATAAATCACAGAGTAGTTTCAGGACTATATAAAGGCAAGTGTTTTTATACAGGCAATGGAACTCCAAAGTGACTTATAATATCCTCATATTTTGCAACATGGGGTATTTTCTTTATTATAATACACAAGTTTCAGTGAGTCATGTGACAGAAATCAGACATCACTAAACTCCAATTACAACCAATGACATTGTTAAGCACCATTTATAAGGATATAATTTACAGGATATTCATGTGTATTTTATTAGTGACTTTGTGCCAATAAACTGAACGGTAAGTTATCAGACGGGCACATGGACTGGCAGTGGCAGGGTAGGTGTCAAAGTGGCTTGACTGTCTATATCAGTAATCCCCGACCAGTATCTTGCAGGCCCAGACTGGTAATCTGTGGGTTCAGGTAAATGCCAGAGGGACTGCTATAAGGTGCCATAGAAAGTCAGTATTTAGTGGACTGGTGGGGGGCTGTTTGTGCCTCTGTGTGGGCTGATTGGGCCTCTGTGTAACTGAAATGTCAGGGCCTATTTTGATTGTCAGTTCAGTCCTGGTAGCTTGTAACATGTTGCTCCCCAACCCCTTAGATGCTGGCCTCAAAGCTCGTGCTTGTTTTTGAATTCATGGCTTGGAGTCAAATTTTTGTTGCAAAAACCAGATATTCTGCCAAACAGAGCCTACAGTAGGCTGCCAATCCACACAGGGGATACTAATAGCCAATCACTGCCCTTATTTGTCATCCCCAGGGACTTTCTTCATGCTTGTGTTGCTCCCCAACTCTTTTTAAATTTGAATGTGGTTCATGGGTAAAAAAGGTTGGGGACCCGTAGTCTAGATGCAGTCGCTACACCAGCTAACGGCCATCCTACGCCTGACGGATAATATGGGCCTATTTATCCTACTGTGTAAAACAATTAATGCCAAAAAATTTTGTAAAAACTGTGTAAAATGAATGGTGAATGTATCAAGGTGAATTAACACTGCCCAAATACCAGTTGTGACACTGCTATTTTACACTACTTCAGACCTTGCCTAATCCATTAAAGTCAATTAGAAAAATTCAAGAGGTAAGTAAGTTCCAGTGGGAATAAACCACAGAAAACCCAGCAATAGACGAATGCTGTATAATTCAATGCTTATTACAACTTTTTGAGATTTGTATTGGATGTTTTTTTTGTCTTTACATCCCCTTTATTTTTTCCAGTTGCAGGGACAAAGGCCATGGAGCCAGATTTAAACTAAAACTGGGATTCTATTTGGAGGATTATTTTGCAGCGGCCGCTGGTTCTGCAGAGTTGGAGAAAGTCTGTATTAAACAATACAAAAACTATAAAATCCACATTAGATTACATGACAACACAGGACCCAGTGCAGGCTGTATATTCTGATTATCAATCAGTCTTCCTGTATCGGCTTCTGGTAGATATTATTTGCCTTGTGCTGTTTTGAAAATGTATGACGATCCGTAAGCAGCCCAGACCACACTGAGCATGTGCACAGTCTTGGTCTTACAAAGATGTTCATCAAAATTACAAGATGGTGACTTTCTGTGGCCAACTTTGAAAGCATAAATCATTTGTTTGATTAGGCTTGTGGTGCACTAAGTTCATGTTTATGTTTAGCATACAAAACATAGCATTTCTAGCCTTATTCTATTTGAGATTTTACTTCCCCTTTAAAAGTGTGGTCATTATGTAAAATAATTATTTTTGATGCCAGACAAGTGGGGAAAGCAGTAGCAGTGGTCAAGATGATAGGAGTGTTCAAGATTATAAAATCTGACCCCTAATTGATGGGTTTAACCACAATAATCTGTATTAGTATGGAGGAATTCAGTTGACATCATGCGCTTTGAGTGACGTTACAGTATTTCAGAGTGTCAATCATGAGTTTTCTGACATAGGCAGTAACAAAGTCATTTTCAGTCACATTAGGACACTGTAGAGACCTAGGCTGAAAATGATGGAACTCCATAAGACCTCCTGTTGGTATTGCATGTGTAAGGGACCTCTACGTCTGTTCACATATTTTCCAAACTGGACTTCGGGTTTGTCCGATGATGTTTGACAAAAATGGGTTTTGTTCTGTTATGCAATACATATAATTGGATAGATTAATGCACTTTAAGTATTGGTGTGCAGACAACTGATAACCACCAGTGTGGTTTCCGACAGCCAGATATATTATTGTACGTGGCCACGTCATTCAAGTGGTTAGTGAAGGGCACAGTTAATTGTAAAGAAGGAAGCTCATGTAATGGGGAACAGAGGTCTGGAAATTCCCATTACTCACTGCATTGTAGAGTCCAGCAGCAGGTTGGGTACCCACGGGTTACCTGCAAAAACCTGCGGGCTGAAGTTCCGGGTATAGACGCGGATTGGCGGTTCTGCAGGTTGCGCCACGTGTCTTCTCAGTGATTTTTACTCCTTTTTACTGATCATGCCTACTTCCGATGAGGTCACTTCTGGTTTACGACAGCCCTTTCTGATTCCTGATGGTCAGCAGGTCGCAAATTGGGTTGCGGAAAAGGTACTTGCAGGTCAGGTAGCGGGTAAGAATGCGGGTCCGGGTTGCGGGTATGGGTCGGGTACAGGTTCCAAAAATGGACCCGAGCAGGACTCCTGCATGGTCCGTATGTTTGAATCAGAGAATATGAATTGGCGTGGAACTGCAGAGCTTGAAATCGGTGGTCCGCAAATTTTTGCACTTAAAACCTAAGAGGGAATTAATTATCAAAGGACCTTTTTTCTTTTTTTTTTTTTAGAGTGTTTTATAACTCGAATGAACTCACAGCTTGAATGGTTTCTAATTTAAGAAAAAAGTTGAATGGAGAAACCCTGAATCAGTGAATTTTAGTTGAATTTCGAGTTTTCAGCTTGAATCACTCAAACTGAAAACATTTGAACATCATGAAAGCTATTAACATCTTCAAATGGTTCAAGGGACCTTTGCCATTGACTCAAATGAGTCCAAGAGGATGTTGTATTTTTGGATTCAAATTATTTCCAGGGTCGGGGGTATGTTTTTTTTTTTTTTTAAATAATTTTCCAAATTTTTTAAATTTTTCAAGGAAGACAAATTGATCCTTAACAAATCTGCTAAATGGCAAATTCTCTTGGGGTGCCAAATAAGTGCTATGATTGAATATTGTGGTAGCCCATATGTGGACTAGCAGCCTACAGGAGGCTCTGCTTGGCACTATACTTAGTTTTTATGCAATTACAACTCACTTCCAAAAGCGAAATTCAAAAATAAGCACCTGCTTTGAGGACACCAAGAGCAACACCCAAGTGGTTGGAGAGCAACATGTTGCTCACAAGCTACTGGTTGGGGATCACTGACTTAAAGTGAACATATGAATGTACATTAAATGTTACCTATAGGTCATGTTGATCATTTTTTGCTGAGAGGTATGTTTTTTTTTTATTTAATTGTTAGTTGAAGTTCCTAAGCCTGACTCTCTGACTTTGCCAACCTGAATGTCCCATCTCAGCCTGTTAAGGTGGCCATACACGGGCAGATGAAAGCTGCCGACAGACTATGTCGGCAGCTTATCGGTCCGTGTGGGGGGCCCTCCGACGGGCTTTCCCGATCGATATCTGGCCGAAAGTCGGCCAGATGTCGATTGGGCAGGATTAAAAATCCCGTCGGATCGCGGCCGCATCTGTTCGTTGATGCGGTCCCGTGATCCGACCACACCTCAAGGTGGGCACATCGGGGAGAGATCCGCTCGTTTGGCGACATCGCCAAATGAGCGGATCTCTACGTGTATGGCCACCTTTAGTTACAGTTTCTAATGCTAACGGACTCCTGCTGCACAAATATGGCAGCCCCCTCATACAGGAACATGGGGCAACAGACAGGTAATGTAAAGGCATCATGCAAATACTTAATGGCAAAGTTAGAAGTAGCTTTCAAAGCCAGTTATTATAAAAGATGTAAATAAGAGTTTAATGTCAGGTGTCAGTATCTCTTTAAAGGGGTTGTTCACCTTCCAAACACCTTTATAGATCAGTTTTTAGGTTGTTCACCAGAAATAAAGACTTTCCAGTTTTTTTATTTATTTATTTTTTAACCATTTTCCAAAAAATTGAATTTAACGTTTAGGGGCCGATTTAGCAACGATTTTTCTTCGACTTTTTGAAAAATGCTCTAAAAGGCCCCCATAGGCTTACACAGGACTTCTGCAGGTTTAATTTGGAAAAGAATTGAAGTTAAAGTTTATTTAAAGAGACAGTACTTATAATTATCGAATGGTCGAATATTCAAACAATTTAACTTCGAATCCAAGTCGTAGTAACCCATTTGATGGTTGAAGTATCCAAAAAAATTACTTCGAATTTTTCAACTTTGAAAATTCCACTTCAACCCTTAGTAAATCTGCCCCTTAATGTTCCTGTCTCTGGTGTCTCAGTCTTGCAGATCAGTCATCCAGGTGCATCTGAACAGGCTGTTGTTTTCCTTCTTAAAAGAAAACTATACCCCCCCAAACAATGTAGGTCTCTATAAACAGATATTGCATAAAACAACTCATATGTAAAACCCTGCTTCATGTAAATAAACCATTTTCATAATAATACACTTTTTTAGTCGCCTGTGCCATTGGGTAATCATAAATAGAAAATAGCCATTTTAAAAAATAAGGACAGCCTCCTGGGATCCTGCCCCTTAATGTTCCTGTCTCTGGTGTCTCAGTCTTGCAGATCAGTCATCCAGGTGCATCTGAACGGTTACAATTTGCTACATTAGCTGATGCATTCACAGCAGAATCTGTACAATATTAGCAACTATTGTATCAATTCTAACAGCAGCATTTATGATACTTAGGGACTCTGCTCAGCAGGGACAATGATAAGAAATGGATCAATCAAATGGATCAATGACCCATACTCCTAGAGCTGCTTCAGAAAGACACAAGAAGGTGAAAAGTTAAACTTTAATGGGATAAAAACATGTTTTTTTCAAAACGCACAAGAGTGCTGCTACAGTAGAATTCTGCACTGAAATCCATTTCTCAAAAGAGCAAACAGATTTATTTATATTCAGTTTTGAAATCTGACATGGGGATAGACAGTTTGTCAATTTCCCAGCTGCCCCTGGTCATGTGATTTGTGCCAGCACTTTAGGAGGGAAC
>CM044437.1:48372830-48388310 GCA_024363595.1 Xenopus borealis
TCTTTAAGGGAGCAAGGTTGCTTAGAATCTGTCATTGATATTCTTCTAAAGGCAAGAGAGAGCAATACTATGGCTAAATATCATAAAGTCTGGGACATCTTTTGTTCTTGGGCCTGGGAGAGATCTCTCAGTCCAATGTCCCCATCAGTGATGGAAATTGTTCAATTGGGACTCCAAAAGGGAGTCTAAGCACCTTGAAAGGCCAGGTGTCTGTTTTATCGGCTATCCTTGAAACGAAATGTTCTAAAGAACCTTTGATAGAGTTTTTTTCAGGCATTAACGAGGATTCAACCACCATTAAGACCTATCTGTTCATCCTGGGATCTTCCTCTTGTTCTGAAAGGTATGTCCTCTCCTTTCGAGCCCTTGGATGACATTTCTCTTTGGTTATTAACCTTAAAAACTTTCTTTTTTATAGCTCTTACATCTGCATGACGGATTAGTGAGTTTCAAGCTCTTTCAGTGGATCCTCCTTACACAATCTTTCATGATGAGTAGGTAGTCTTAAGACCAGTCCGTAAAGGGATACTGTCATGGGAAAACATGGTTTTTTTTCAAAACGCATCAGTTAATAGTACTGCTCCAGTAGACTTCTGCACTGAAATCCATTTCTCAAAAGAGCAAACAGATTTTTTTTATATTCAGTTTTGAAATCTGACATGGGGCTAGACATATCTCTGCATGTACTGCTGTTCTCACGATATCAATGTGAGCTTCCCGGTAGACTTTGTTAAATATACTTTCGCACGATTGCTGTGATGGCCAGTACACTGGCTGGTTTGTTCTCTTTGCTGCTTTATTTCATCTGAATGGTTAGTGGCAGGTTGGAAAAGGGCAACAACGGATTATTTGTCCTATATTCTGCTCGTCTATGGCCAGCTTGAAGGGACACTGTCATGGGAAATGTTTTTTTCAAAACGCATCAGTTAATAGTGCTGCTCCAGTAGACCTCTGCACTGAAATTTCTCAAAAGAGCAAACAGATTTTTTTTTTATATTCAGTTTTGAAATCTGACATTGGGCTAAACATTTTGTCAATTTCCCAGCTGCCCTTGGTCATGTGACTTGTGCCAGTACTTTGCTTTCTGGCAGGCTGTTGTTTTTCCTTCTCAATGTAACTGAATAGTGGGACGTGGGGTTTTACTATTGAGTGCTGTTCTTAGGTCTACCAGTCAGCTGTTATCTTGTGTTAGGGAGCTGTTATCTGGTTACCTTCCCACCCATTGTTCTGTTGTTAGGCTGCTCAGGGGGGGTGATATCACTCCAACTTGCAGTACAGCATCTAAGAACAGCACTCAATAGAAAAAACCCATGTCCCACTGCGTTCCATTCAGTTACATTGAGAAGGAAAAACAGCCTGCCAGCCTATCAGCCACTACCAATAAATAATTTTCTAGAAAGTGCCTGTGCTTACATTTATTATAAATAAACACCAATTGATTATTTTATAATAATCTAAAAACAACCTCAATTAATTAATGACCTCACCAAGCATACAGTGAAACCCCCAACCAAGGTCATTGCATCAATGTTTAATTAATTTAAATGTATAGCTACAATTAATCAATTCTCCTATAATAAGGAAGATGCTTAGTGCAATTCATTTGGGGTACTAACCCCTAACACTATGATTTAGCTAGAAATATTTTTGTAGTGCCCATCAACAATTAATTAAGTGTTTAAATTCAATAAGGATAAACACAAACCACACCCTTTCAATAGACTTTACTGTGATAGCTATTATGTATCACCCTTACCAGTTAAGTAGCCAAACAAACACTGTATCCGTTGAACCTCAAATTAACCTCCCATTCAGATATGTATCAAAAGAATAAGAATGTTTGAAAAGAAGATAAGAGGTGGAGTCATCCCATTTGCTACTATCTGAACATTTTCTGTCTAAACCCTGGGATTACCACAAGTAAGGGAGGAAGAACGCAGGGGACTATGGTCTCAATTTTACCTTCCCTATCTTGTTTGGTTGCTAGCTCCAATAAAAAACCACAAATCCTCTGCCTCTTGTGAATAAAAGGAGGAATAAAATAATTGACTAATTAGTTGCTCCTGTATCAATTGAATATATCCCAGTGTGTGTTTTGGAGTTGCTGGGAGCACACAACTTTTTAAAGGACAGGATACTGGACTTCATAGTAAATAATACTATGAGTCTGTGCCAGCATGGTTTTATGTGTAATAGATCTTGCCAGACTAACTTAATTTCTTTTTATGAGAAGGTAAGCAGGGACCTCAATTCTGGGATGGCAGTGGATGTGATTTACTTAGACTTTGCTAAAGCATTCGATACAGCGCCACACAGAAGGTTACTGGTTAAATTAAGGAATGTTGGCCTGGAACATAGTATTTGTACCTGGATAGAGAACTGGCTAAAAGATAGACTGCAAAGACGAGTTGTGATAAACGTTTTCTAATTGGACCAGTGTTGTTAGTGGGGTACCGCAGGGCTCTATACTGGGTCCCTTGCTTTTCAACTTGTTTATTAATGACCTGGATGTGGGCATTGAAAGTACGGTTCCTATTTTTGCAGATGATACTAAATTGTGCAGAGCTATAGGTTCCTTGCAGGATGCTGCCACTTTGCAGAGTGATTTGTCTAAGTTGGGAAACTGGGCAGCAAACTGGAAAATTAGGTTTAATGTTGATAAATGCAAGGTTATGCACTTTGGCAAAAATAATATAAATGCAAGTTATACACTAAATGGCAGTGTGTTGGGAGTTTCCTTAAGTGAGAAGGATCTTGGGGTTTTTATAGATAACAAGTTGTCTAATTCTGGGCAGTGTCATTCTGTAGCTACTAAAGCAAATAAAGTTCTGTCCTGCATAAAAAAGGGCATAAACTCAAGGGATGAAAACATAATTATACCTCTTTATAGATCCCTAGTAAGGCCTCATCTGGAGTATGCAGTGCAGTTTTGGACTCCAGTCCTTAGGAGGGATGTAAATGAGCTGGAGAGAGTGCAGAGACGTGCAACTAAACTGGTTAGAGGAATGGAAGACTTAAATTATGAGAAGAGACTGTCCAGGTTGGGGTTGTTTTCTCTGGAAAAAAGGTGCTTGTGAGGGGACATGATTACCCTTTACAAATACATT
This sequence comes from Xenopus borealis, assembly GCA_024363595.1. Taxonomy (NCBI): domain Eukaryota; kingdom Metazoa; phylum Chordata; class Amphibia; order Anura; family Pipidae; genus Xenopus; species Xenopus borealis. Next base: position 48,375,938 of record CM044437.1, read on the forward strand.
AGAGGACATTATAGACCAATATCAGGGGACCTTTTTACCCATAAAGAGGATCACCACACCAGAGGCCACCCCTTCAGACTAGAAGAAAAGGACTTTCATTTGAAGCAGCGCAGGTGGTTCTTCACAGTCAGGTTGTGGAATGCACTGCCGGGTGATGATGTGATGACTAACTTTTATCATTGGTAATCCTATCATAGTAACTACACAGAATCAACACCTCTGTGAATTTCAGATGTCACCTCTCTGAAGATTTACAATGTGCCGTTGTGGTTGGATTGTTGGAAGAGTCTATATGCCGAGAACTCCCCTACACCAGTCAGTTGAACTGAAGAAGCTTTTTGTTTTGAGTTACTTGTGTTAGATATACCATGACCTGGATGAATGAGAATCTTCATAGGCAAATTGTGTTTGAGTTTCAGAAGTTTGTATCAGGAAAGGGCTAGAATATATTATACTTCAATATACAGGCCCTTTTATTGTTATGTTACCAGTTTCTTCTATGGTTTCACCACTAGAGAGGGCTGTGCCAATGTTTTTCGTAATCCCCATTTTATTGCCTAGAGACACAACCCCTGTCTCTGAATTGACTAGGTGCATTGTTTTCAGAAATGAGCTTTGCTACTATAACAGTAGTGCGCTGAGTGGCTGAGAAGAAATTCTGAATGGCTACATTGTAAGGTTAATAATTACAAAAAGAAACATTTTAGTGCATGAGAAGTGCTAGTGGTCTGGAGAGTCACAGGATCAGTCTAGAGAAGGAAAGCAAGAAGCACAGCTTGAAATTCATTGGTCAGGGAATGCTCATCATTCATCCTGAAAATGGTAGTTTATATGGGAAAGGTAAACAAAAGGAACACCAAGAGCCCCAATAGTGTAATATGTATTGGTAAGGGATAATGAAATAAGAGTAAATAGCATATACTCACAAACCAGGGTTACCAATAGGCAACCACTGTAAAGGCAGGTGGGGAGATTGTCCTGACCCCACTCAGGATTAAGAAGTCGCTCTCTGTAGATAGAAAAAGGGTATCAATCCTCCACCCAGGGTGGACTTATTATTGTATAGAAAGAACAGAGGCGCCAAAAGGATATAAACGAGTTTAAAAACTTGGTAATCAGAGGAGGCAGTGGTGGACTTACCTCCTCCAAGCAGACACAAAACGACTGAAATTCAGCAGTCAAAATTTATTAACGAACTCCGATCAGTACAACGCGTTTCACGAGTTCAGACCCGCTTCTTCAGGCAATAAACATAGGAGTTACAGCATCTGGCAGTAGTATACACACTCAGCGCCTCTGTATGGGAAAGGTGTTTGTCTTGAAATTTAGTTTTCACAATTAGGCTACATGTCCCTATAAACTTAGCATCATAGTTTTATACATCTATAGAGTTCTGATCCTAACTGAATACTGGACGGAAGGGGGCGGGCCGGGGGGAGGAGAATAAAACCTGTAAAGCTTGAAGGGATTCTGTCATGATTTGTATGGTTTACTTTTTATTTCTAAATTACACTGTTTATATTGCAAATAATTCACTCTAAAATTTAAAAGTGCATTGCTGAACCAACAAATGTATTTTAGCTGTAATATTTGTGTATTGAGAAGGAGCCAGCACTGCTTTGAATTAGCTATTGCTTTTCCCCACCTCTTTCTACTTCAATGCAACCAAGTTGTGTTGTAGACATGAGAATGGCACCCAAGCAGGAAAAAACAGAGCACTTTTAGCAATGCAAATGCATCTTTCAGCAGAGGTGTTAGGTAGTTGGTTATCTTCCCATTGTTCTGCTGATGGCCTGATGGGAAGGAGTGATATCACTCCAATTTGCTGTGTAGCAGTACAGAGTGACTAAAGTTTATCACAATACAAGTCACCTGACTGGAGGCACCTAGGAAACTGACTATGTCTAGCCCCATGTCAGATTCCAAAATTAAATATACAAAAAATCTGTTTGCTCTTTTTAAAAAACTGGAGCAGAATTATTAACTGATCTATTTTGAAAAAAACAAACCAAGGTTTTCCTGTAACATTATCCCTTAGAGAGTGTATGGCACTCTGCTGCAGTAATGTGATTTTGCGGATAGCATAAGTACATGTTTGAAATAGCAAGACACTCTCTGACATTTCACCGTGCATTAGATCTGTTGTATTGTTTTTGCCCTTCTTAGGGTTATTCCACACAAGCAGATTCGTGGAGATTGTTGCCTGTTGACTAATCGCCTCTTCTTCTGGGCGAAAATCTCCCTGAACTGCCTTTGCGTGTCTTCCCATCCAGAAGAAGAGGCGATTAGTCAACAGGCAACAATCTCCACGAATCTGCTCCTGTGGCCTAACCCTTCCCTTCCAGTCCATCTCCAGTTTGTTAAAACAGAGATAATGAATTCTGTAGAAAGGAGTCCCTCCCATCCCCACCTCAAGCTGGCAGATAAGGAGTTCTATATATGGGGTTTGACACTGATCAGTAACAAAGCCCCTACATTTACTGTAACTGAATTAAACAAGATGCGGAGAGTATGTTCAAGCCTTAACGTGGCCATATATGTTGGGGAGCATTTTGAGTGCAGATATGAGGGTGGCAGTAGTCCATAGAGCCCCATAAACAGATGGAACTATATTTTAGGAAGAGGGAATAAATCAGAATAGCGAGTTTCTCCACTGAAACGTTTTTGCTTCTCATTAAACAACACTTATTTTTACTTCAAATAAGCTTTTTATTTTTTTAATAATAAACATTTTTTTGCTTAAAAATCTCACTGATTTTGGTTTTGTTAAAAAAAAAAAAAAAGCAGGAGATTACAGGAGAAGGAAACCCAGTGTGTCAGGCATCCCCCAGCGATTCCAATCTACCTTAGGCCGGTACCCACCATCATTCCTTCTCCTGGCTGGAGGCATGTGCAATACAATTCAGACTTTAGTGTACTCCAAGGGGCCTATTTTCTATGTAAAATGGAATTCACAGAAAAAAAAAACAGTGTAAAAAGTTGTGTAATATAAACGGCAAATTTATACATTTTACACTGTGCAAACGTCAGACTTGCTGCCGTTATTTTATCACGCCAAATGCGACTCTTGTAAGTACGTCCCGGCGGAAGTTGCTCTAAGAAAAAAAAAGTGTAAAAACGTAAAATTTTGTTGCGGTTTTCACACTGCATAATAACTCTGCCCTCAAATGTACTCTTCAATGGCGGCACCATGCTGGAAGCGACTCCAGGCTGGTGTGTTTAAGAGGGGCACGGGCAGAGTAGAAAGGATCCTATTTTACTCACAGGGTGGTGCCGGCCAGTGATTTGGGTTTCCTTCATGTTTCAGGAAAGTTGATAACTGCTTCCTATCCGGCAGTATTATTGCACATACAGTATAGTCTTTGGCACAGTAACAGAGTGGGAAGAGGCATAGATACCAGCCATTTTATTGATCAACATCTGACCCATCCGTCTCCAGGGAACAAGCGCAAGGATGGATCTGGAACAGTGCATACAGTTTCAGCTGTAACAGTCGGTAAGTAAGGACTCTTTTCTCCACAAGGTGCTTGGAACAGTCGCATGTAAAATGCATCATGTCAGGCTCAGTTCATTTCCAAGAGAACTGTCCAGGTCAGTTTTTAAGACATTGAGTGAAGCCCTCTACAATCAGGCAGCATATGTATATTATATATTAAGTAAGAATCTTCCAGCCTTGCTGGGAATCACAACCCACCTTGAGACACCAGTAACTGCTCTCCCTTTACACAAGTCAATATGTCGCCCCAAAGGCAGCACTGCAGAATTTGCAGTTATTGTAAACTGAAAATACAAAGTGTACACATGAGCAGTTACACTTGGACTTAAAGTGTTGAGTAGAGGTTTACAACCCATTTCTTCCATTAGATCCAACTTGTAGTGTCTTTATTTGCATATCAGCTTAAATACTTAACCCCACTTTCTCTGCTTTCCTGTAAGATTCATACAGCTCAGTGTTTATGTCTGTAGTAGGTGAATGCTCCCCGTGCACGGGTACAGAAAGCCTTAATCCTTCTCTATAGTCCACTTGATCATGGTTTCTGGTGAGCGATACAGGAAGATGAGTTTTGCATACAGTTCCTCTTCCAGTCCTAATTCCCCACGCTCTCGCACCACATAGATATCCTGACACAGCTTGAGAATCCGATCTACGCACGGCAGCTCCTCAAACATGATGGAGTGAGAGACTTCACTGAAGAACCCCCGCACAAACTTCCCAACGACCAGCACAATAGACACATACAAACCCATGATCCTGCAACAAACACATTCTACATTACTGACCAACACAAACAGTGTACACAATAAAATGGGTCACAAACTGCTTTTAATGTCAATTTCAACTACTGATAACTTGATTACAATTATATTTTTCTTTTGCAAAATGTGAAATTTACTTTTGGGGTGGTTCACCTTTATGTTTTAATTTTACTAGGTTATAGAATGCCCAATTCTAAGGAACTTGAATGGTAAATTTTTTGTTTTCATTCTTCTTCTGACTCTTTCCAGCTTTCAAATGAGGGTCACTGACCCCCATCTAAAAGCAAATGCTCTTTAAGGCTGCACATTTATTGTTATTGCTACTTTTTATTACTCATCTTTCTATTCAGGCCTCTCCTATTCATATTCCAGTCTATTTCAAGCAATGATTAATTGCTAAGGTAATTTGGACTCTAACACACCAGATGAAATTGCAACCTGGATAGCCACTAAATAAAAAGAAAAAATTAAAAACCACTTATAATAAAAAAATCAAAACTAATTACAAATTGTCTCAGAATATCACTCTCTACATCAAATTAGAAGTTAACTCAAAGGTGAACAACCCCTTTAAAGGGAAGATATATATTCATTTTGGTGTTTAGAATAAAGCAGTGTATAGACAGGAATGAGTTGTGCATAAATGCTAATTGAAAGGGGGCCAGTTGCCAATATAAACATAGAATAGAAATCTGATTCACAACAGTTGTTACATTTTGTATTAGAGTTATTTATAATTTTAACAAATTGTGTTTTTCCTCAACCTAACACTGCATTCAACACACACATGCTGAAAGGTTTCACATACCATAACTGGCTGTTTCCAACATGTCAGTAATTTGCAATTACAGATTCATCAAATCCGCTATATTGGGATTGGCTGAATCTTTAATGAGTGATTCAATCAATTTCCAAAGCAAATCCAAACCATAATTTATGCAAAGGAAGAGTTTAGAGGAACCACTTTTCCCACAATTAGCAATTCCCTAGTTCTTGTGACCAAAAGTCACGTGATTTTTAGGGTTCAGATTCGATTTGACGAAATTCTGCTGAGAAAGGCTCTGATTCGTCTGAATCCGGGATTTGGCGCATTCCTATTGGAAGAACATCACTGACAGAAAGCATGGTTGTGTTTCTTGCAAAAGGAGGGAATGTTAGATTGAGAAGAGAAGCTTCTAAACCATTTATGGCTCAAAGAGAAAGAGAAATATACATTTTTTTCTGAATGTCCATGATCTAGGACTAGAAATGTTGTAACTGTTTTGGTTTACAGATAAGCAGTCCATGGTGCAGGGGGATCATCTGTGCACTGGGAATTCAATTATTTACATTACAAGGACCAAACACAGAGTAGTGTCAGTGTCCCTGTTTAGCTCAAAGAATAATTAAAACCGTATATTTTTCATGATTAAAACAAGAGTAAAAAATTATTTTGGGCACAAACCCTAATTAATAAACACATGTTGAACATGGGGGTGTGCTCACTAGTTACTTACCCCTTCTTCTAGGTCCTCTCCAGTGGAGTTCACAGGTGCCATCTTCCCCCAAGCGATCTTCTTCCTGGATCCATCTGTGTATTGGCGCTTGCGCAGTAGCAGGCATTTGCTGGTGTGGTTCTACTGTGCATGCCCCGAAAGTCACAAAGTTAATTGGAAAGCTCTGTGACTTTTGTCACATGCGCACTAGATCCACACCAGCAAATGTCTGCTACTGTGCATGCGCCAAGACGCAGATGGATCCAGCAAGAAGACCGCTTGGGGGAAGATGGTGCCAGTGAACTCCGCTGGAGAGGACCTAGAAGAAAGGGTAAGTAACTAGCGAGGGGCATTTGCCTGGGGCGGGGGTAGGCCGGGGGGAGGGGTGGTTTTGCGCCCGAAGGGTTTCCTTCTCCTTTAAGTCTTGTAAATTGTTTAGAACTTACCCATATCCAGCCAGGAATCCTAAGCTAGGAGGGCTGACTTTATCATTAAAAATCACCATCGGTAGAATGTTGCAGTCGTCCTCGCAGTCTTTCAGTGTAATTACCCACCACTCCACAAAACTGTTGGTGCCATTTCCCTCTGCAACACGCATCCGATTCAGCTGCACCTCCACATCCAGGTAACTTTCTTCCTCATCTGCCCAGAGAGAACACCTTTAGCACACTTGATAATTACCACTAGATAATTAAAGACTGTTGTTTAAACCAGCAGTACTCAGTGGGGCTCATTTACTAGCATTTTTTTTATCATTAAAGCAATAAACCTTCTAATCTTTATTGTTTAACTGATAATATCAGCATCAAGGTGTATAATGCCAAACTCAAACCCAGTGCTGTGAATGTCATGTGACAGCCAGAAAACGAGTTTGATTGTGGTGCATCTCTTACCAGGCTGGAGCTGTTTCACTGGATTTGCTTCTGGGCCATTAGGACCGCGGATGTACTTTGGAAACAAGTGCTGAATAACTCTGTAATAAATTACTGAATCAGTTTCCCACATATAACGTATCTATAGAGCAGCGTTTTTTATAGGAAAAACTATACCCCCCCCAAAATGAATACTTGAACCTTATCAAACTAGAATATATGTGTATGTAAATATTACACTTTTACATCTCTTGCCTTGAACCTCCATTTCGTGATGGTCTGTGTGCTGCCTCAGAGATCACCTGACCAGAAATATTTCAACTCTAACTGTAACAGGAAGAAGTGTTGAAGCAAAACGCAGAACTCTGTTAATTGGCTCGTGTGACCTAACTTTATAGTTTGTTTGGTATGTTTGTGTGCACCGTGAATCCTAGGATCCCAGGAGGCCGTCCTTATTTTTTTTAAATGGCTATTTTCTATTTATGATTACCCAATGGCACATACTACGAAAAAGTATATTATTATGAAAATGGTTTATTTACATGAATATGACCTGTTTTATGCATTGTTTGAGGGGTATAGTTTTCCTTTAAGCTTTTCCTCAGGTGACCCAAATGAATATGTTGTATCGTCTATGGAAGCCAAAAATTGGTTTGGAATTTCTACACCTTATTCTTATGACTTCTGTTTTCTTTTATAGGACAAAATGTCACATAATTAAATAATCTAACTGTCGCCACTGGTAGAAGTCCTGTTAGGGGCCTGGATTACTCTGAAAGGGCGGGGTTACAACAAGGGTGAGGTCTGACTGGATCAGGATGACATTGTGCTTGGGATGTGGCCAGGGAAACATATGAGGCCCACAATTGCTCATTGCATTCCTGTCTTAGGACTTTAAGCTTTACTATGGCAGCAACTCATAATGAAGAATCACGGTAAAAACTTTATAGCATGTGGTAACTCACACAGGGGTATCTCGTACTCCTTGAAGAAGATCTGCCAGCTCCATCCTCTCCTGGCTCCCAGACTCCAAGTCTATAGTGTGTTTCTCAGATGTGTGCTCAACAGTGCCACCTTTTGCCAAATCCCTGTAGTAGAGTTCAGAAGAGGCGTTAAGCAAGTCACTCATACACAGTGATTTGGATGTAGAATAGACCATGTAAGCTCATCAAGGAAGCCACTTGAAATTCTAAACCCCTCACCTCTGAAAATCCCAGGTAAAGCGTAGTGTGACGTCCGAGGACCCATTTTGCAGCTCCTTTCTCATCTGCTCACGGCTTGGAGGACTGATTCCCCACACAGATCCTGAACTTCCCTCAATTCTCGCAGTCACTATGTCCTCGTAGCTATACAATGTAATGAACTGCATGGCAGTCTGAAATAAGAACAGGGATATTGCTCCATGAAATCACATGCCTCTACTGCAACGAGGAAAATACATAAATTCTTTGCACACATTTGAACCATTATATCCCACATATGAAGATTTCATTTCACACCTTCTATTCTACAACTTCTAATCCTGTCCTTTAAGACATTCTCACCAATCAGAATACAGTTTAATGAATGCCTTTTTTGTTCTGTAACCCACCAGGTAGAGTCCTGCATGGGTCCATTTCTTTGCAACCTACAATCCGCAACCCAGACCCAGTCTGCATTCTTACCCACCTGGACCCACAAGTACCTTATCCGCAACCCAGACCCGCGTCCCGCTGCAAATCAAGAATCAGGAAGTGCTGTTGTGACATCATCGGAAGTAGGCGTGATCAGAAAAAATAGTAAAAAATTTGCTATTGAGAAGACCCGCGGCACAACCCACGTCCATACCCGCACCCGGAACTTCTACCTGCAACCCGCAGGGTACCACAGGTTTTTGCAGGTAACCCGCGGGTACCCGACCCTCTGCTGGACTCTACCACCAGACTCTACAACTCTTGCTGGTTGCTATGGTCTTTTGCTTACTGCCCAGTAGGAGATATTCATTTTAGATTAACTCCTGTTTAAACATACTTGACTCTATCTCGGAGAGTCCTGGGTTCTATCCTGTGTCAAATCTTTGAGGCAGTTCCAGCACTAAACATATATTATAAACTTACACTGGTGAAAGAGGGATTCTTGTGCTCAGCACGGATTAATAAACATGAAATGCAAACTGAATTCATACATAACGCTGCCCTAGTTTACAATGGGTATGGTTGCATTGGTCTGATGATGGATAACAGCACTGAAAATAAAACACACACTCGCCGTCTCTCTAGTTTAGAAATATGCTTAAGAAATATGCACAGATGTGTCCAGTTAGGACTGTACTTTGATATGTTACAATAGCTCTGCATAGTTCTATGCACTATATACATGTTATTTGGGGTCAATTCAGAAAAACCTAGCTTATATAATCAATCAGAATTTGGTATTAAGGCATATGAAGAATAAGTGGTAATTGCTGACTGGTTGCAAAGGAGTAACAGTTTTCTAGTTTTTTTTTTAAAGCCTTGTGAATGTGCCCTCTATCTTCAATATCATGACTCACGCTAAAAACCTCTAGACTGAGGCTGGTGTTTAAATTATAATGTATGGAAGCATTTTTATTTCCAAATGTCTTTACACTATAACAGATATCCAGTCAGAAGCATGTCTTTTTTGTAGGAAGAAGTGTACCACATGCACAGACAAGAACCAGTTTGTATTCCACAGGTAACATAACATGATCCACAGCCGCACTGTCTGTTTTCTCACTCTGCACAATATAAACAGCCTTTCACTTCTACTCCAGTGAGTAAAATCACATCAGCCCTGGAAGCAATGGTTTATTCCATTGCCGTTTCCCCACACTGTTATCTGGAATGTTTGGAACCTGGGGTCTTTTGATCATTTGGATCACTATACCATAAATCAGCTAAAAATTATTTAAATATTAAATAAACCCAAAAGGATTAGTTTGCCACAAATGTGAATTATTATAAAAGAGAAAAAGGACATTTTTAAATATTAGAATTATTTACCTAAAAAAAACATAAAAACTCTATGACACATGGCCTTCCTGGAATTCAGAGTTTTCTAGATAATGGGTTTCCGAACAACAGATGCCGGTACCAAGGTACTGGTTTAGCATATGCTTACTTAAGCTAGCGAACAGTGAGCATTCACATATCAATTGTGCACTTTAATTCAATGATCTGAAACTAACATTCAGATTTAAACTTTAAAAGTAGGAAAAACAAATCAGTTGATGTTCTGGACATTTAATTGATAGACAACAATCATAGGAAAGATATGTCCCAGAAATAGTAGTGGTGTTTACCCATGGATATTGTCAGATAGGCAATACATGCAGAGATGCTATAGTTAACTGACAATTTTCTAACCTATCCGATTGAATAAATGACCAATCGCCATGGTGTGAAAACTGTTGGGACGATTATTTGGAGCCCACACACACAACTGTAATGTACTTTCCTACAACTGTACAAAAAAAGTTGATATCAGCACATGTATGGCCAACCTAATACACAATCTGATATTATTAGGACTTACCGGCTGTCTCTCAAACCTATAGGTGAGATCTTCATATTGCTGTTGGGTAAATGGCTGGATGGACTGTTGTTGTGCGCTCATTGTAAATAGGGGCTGAAAAGTCGAAAAAAAAAAAGTTACAAGTGTAAAAATAAGGTGCACCAGCATTTAAAAAAACAAATGTGATTCAACATCTGCAATATTTTATTCATCCTCCTTACGCACTGAACAATTCAGTTGACATAAACCCACCACCATTCATCACTTACCTCATATCCCCCAAGTTTAAAAGTAACCGTGACATCTATTGGGTGGTTGACAACTCCCACCACTGAGCGCACCAACGACATGAAGAGCAGGGGGAACCAGATTATACAGATAAGAAAGACAATGATCAAACCACCCATTCCATATTTCACGATCTTCTTTTTCTTCTGCCCCTTAGGCTGGGGGTATTTCTGCAAAGATAAAAAGACACCCCAGGAAAACAATGTATGGTCAAATGGTTGGAATAGCTTACTTCAGTGCTGCTCTGACATGAAACAAAAAACCCCAAAGTCATATTAAAAGTAGATTTAAGATATCTCCATACATGCAAATTATAGTCAATAAAAGTAAATATCCATTGCAAATTGGATATCACACTTTACATGATTCAAGTTGATCATTACAAGATGAATATACCCTTTAATGATTTAAGATTATTCTGAAGACCTTCTGTCAAGCCAACAAAATTTGATTTCAATTTAGCTTTAAAGATCTGAATGAATAAAACATTCTATATGTTTAATAGAACATTTATAGAATTCAAACTTTATACTGCCTTAGGGTTTGATCATGTTTCTTAAAGAACATCAACTTTGTAATTTGTGCACATGAGGAATAGTAACAAGTAAAGGTTTTTACCTTCTCAGTCTCACGGCTGCATTTGATAATGAAGATATTAGCATAGATGTCTTCCACACACATCCAGTTGGACAAGGACAAGGTGGTATCAGTCCAAACCCAGTCCATAACAGCCCTGAGCTCTACTAGAAAGGGAACCAAGCGAAACCTGTGAAACAATAGCAAAGAGCATGACATCTCTTCCAGGAGCATAACTCAATTATAGTCTTTATGTCTCATGCTGTGATGTGCTTAGTATCATTTTCTTACCCTTGAAATAGGAATAGGTTGAGATGGTTGTACTTCTTGGTAAGGAAGTTGCCCAGGATGCGGGTAGGATACCCACAGCGGATCTGATAGGCAGACAGGGCAAAGTAAATGCACTTAACGAAATACCAGAGCTGAGCCACAGTGTTCTGATTGAACATCCTGCAGGTAGAAAAGAGCAGACAATTTATTATGAGGCACTGGCAAAGTACATAACAGGATGTTACCAAAAATTCCCCCCAAAATTCATGTACAAAACACCTCAATTACTACAATTAAGAAGTACACTTTGTTTAGCAATTCAGTCACATCTAAAAAATGCAAATGTCATAAATAACATCTATATAATATATGTTATATAGACTAAGATCTCATTACAGTTTTTTGCCAAGTTTTGAAACTTTTGTAATTGTTTGAGAGGATTTAAATCATATATCCAGGGTTTGAGCGGACGTGCTTTATTGCTGAAGCTCAAACCAGCTGTTTTGTATGTGCACAGAAATGGCAATACTCCAGAGGAACCTATAGGGACCATAAAACGATTAACTTTTTCATTTGCAACCTCTTCTCTCACCTGTTTCTCATCATTTCCTTTAGCTACTTCCATGCCTGGATTTACATAGCGGGTGCCCCTAGGCCTGCTGTCATTTGTTCCCCAGTCCCCTACCCTTTCTTCATGCACATATGCAAATTTTAATTAGGTCTGGAGCACTGGGGATTGGCACACAGGAAATCGTTTAAAAAAAAAGTTTATTTCCCACGCATTCCCAGTGTTTCTGAACTAATGTGGGTGTGGTTGGACGTCCTTCCATCTGGCTACTCCCTCTCTCCAGTTTCATTTTCCTTTCTATGGTCTAGGTCAGCATTCAGGGTTAAAGGTCTCTTTAGCTGATGATTATAAAGCTCACCTTCATTCTGGGATGGGTAGCTTTGCCTTGGACCCATGAGTGGGTGCCCCCATTTGGATCATCAATTATCGGGAACATGAGGGCGATGAACCAAAGGTTGTGGGGCTCCCTGATTGTGCTGAATTGATACAGAACTGGCTATTCTTGTAATTGCCATCATATGAAGTTAAGCAAACGTTTTTAAATTCTACCTTTA
>CM044437.1:48417598-48447654 GCA_024363595.1 Xenopus borealis
TGACTTACCTGAGTGCAGTTGCTAGAGTACTCCAGGGGGTTGACAACAGTAAGCTGGTAAAGCATTTTGCAAACAATGATGATAGAAGTCCAGACAGTACAAAGACAGGAAGCCATGTGCTGGAATCTGGAGAAAGGCATAGCAAAAGCCCACAAGACCACAAAAAGGGAATTCATCACAGATACCTGTGTAAAAATGCCACACATATTAATGAATTCTGAACTTAAAGTATAAGCCATAAAAATTGAGAAATCAGACAAGGACATGCAAAACTTGGTTAACTGGGGTTAGGCACCCCCCAGTGAAGTTTATTTACCCAAGTGGCTTTACATTTCTAGGAACAAATAACTGCACAAAACTGCCATTGTAATGACCTTTCCCAGCCATAGAGAGGGCAGACTTAGATGTTTACATGTACAGTAGAGTAAATTTCAAAAATTTAAGTTAAAGTCTGAAAAGAGACAAACGAGAAATGTAAGAAAGTTGCAAGGCATGATGCTGCACTTCTTTTTTCTGTGGGCTCTACGTATTTCCCTTAAAGAAGCACAGGGAATATACTTAGCATTCCATTAATAGGGGGTTAAGCCAACAGAGACCACTGTTATTGGATCTGTACATCTCATGAAATTTTCAATCAGGAAAAAAACACACCTGATGGGATTGCATCACATTCTATCAAAAGTGCCCCAAAGTTATGCAGGTACAAATGTCTGGCAAGCAGGGGGTACAGCTGGCAATAATGCCTGACAAATAAATGCATGCATGGCTACACTTTACACAAACTGAAATATTCAGTGAATTGCCATTCTGTGATTAAATCATTTTAAAAAGTGGTTTTAAAAGTGTAAAGGGCTGCTATTATCTTATAATAACTTTTATATGTAATTATTTGTGCAGCCTTTGTAAGTCATATCTATTATATATGTTTCAAGATTATTATTGGTTATTCAGGTATTTAAAGTGAAACTGAATGACACATTTCTAGTAATTATAATAATCATGACACATTTCTAGTAATGACAGTAATCATGAACACTAACAATATTCCAGTACACTGTTATTTTAGAAACATCACAAACTCAGGAGGTGTGAAGCACCTTTACATTTCAACTCTAGCTGGAGTGTCAGCCCTGTAATTTTTTCTTTGGAGGTAAGTTGAAGAGTTAAAAAAGTAGAATTGTTGGGGTTAGAAGGTTCATTTAAAAAGAAAGTGTCAGTATAACTTTAATCCATACTCCATACATTTACTCTTACCTCTTGCAGGGCAACCCACACACTATACAAAGCGACCAGTTTCAACACATGGAGCTCCAAAAGCCTCCAAAGGAAAACCTGTAGTCGGTGCAGCAATTCAGAGAACTTTAAGAACAGCACAGAGAGGCGCTGAGTCACCAGGTCCCATTTACTTAGATCAGCTGTAACCACACAAGATTGATGATATGAGTGATAGAACGTGACAAGCTAGGACCTGCCTGTTTAAATCAGTTATATAAAGGCAATGGTACAGTAAGGGGTCTATTTATCATGCTGTGTAAAAAGTGGAGTGAAACTAAATGTTAAAATCTAATTGCTGATTGCCTGCTATGGCCAACATTACTGGTAATGCTTCACTCCACTTTTTATACAGCATAATAAACAGGCCACTTTGTGTGGTACAGTGTTAGTCTGTTGTTACAGCATCACTAGATAATTTGAGGCAATGGAGAGTATTGGCAGGTTGCGCCATGAAAAAAAACTCCAATGCATGAAATAAATTTTGTTGCCCATTGACTTCAATGGATTTGGCAAACTGTTTGCCTTTTCCACAAATTTTTGGCGCGCAAAATGGGTTACATTCACCCATTACTACTCAAGAAGCATGCCTCTGCAAAAGTAAGCATCATAGATCCCATCATATTCCCACCACATCAATGCAGTTATGTACAAAATTTTATTGACAAAAGGATAAAAATCAAGGATACACATCACATAAATGTGTATCCTTAATCCTCTCTCACTCTCTCTCTCTCTTTTTTAAAGGGATCATGTCATGGGGAAAAAAATGCATCAAAATGCATCAGTTAATAGTGCTATTCCAGAAGAATTTTGCACTGAAATCCATTTCTCAAAAGAGCAAACAGATTTGTTTATATTTCATTTTGAAATCTGACATGGGGCTAGACATTTTGTCAATTTCCCAGCTGCCCCAAGTCATGTGACTTGTGCTCTGATAAACTTCAATCACTCTTTACTGCTGTACTGCAAGTTGAAGTGATATCACCCCCTCCCTTTCCCCCATTCAGCAGCCTAACAACAGAACAATGGGAAGGTAACCAGATAACAGCTCCCTGTTCAGAAGCCTAACAAAAGAACAAGAAGGTAACCAGATAACAGCTCCCTAACACAAGATAACAGCTTCCTGATAGATCTAAGAACAGCACTCAATAGTAAAACCTATGTCCCACTGCGTAATATTCAGTTACATTGAGAAGGAAAAAAAACAGCCTGCCAGAAAGCAGTTCCCTCCTAAAGTGCTGGCACACGTCACATGACATGGGGCAGCTGGGAAATTGACAAAATGGCTAGCCCCATGTCAGATTTCAAAACTGAATATAAAAAAATCTGTTTGCTCTTTTGAGAAATGGATTTCAGTGCAGAAGTCTACTGGAGCAGCACTATTAACTGATGCATTTTTTAAAAAAAACATGTTTTCCCATGACAGTTTCCCTTTGAGCTAACTACATTCAATACTACCTTCATGTGCAGATTCTTCTTCCTCCTCCTCCTCCTCATCATCATCATCAGCAGCAGCAATACTGCAAGCACCAGCATTCTCCTCTCTCTCTTCTTCCTCTTCCTCCTTTGGCTGTCCACTACAAGAATGACATATTTCTCATGAGATAATGCCAGGAACCCATTTTACTTCTCAACACCAGCAGAGTTAAGTTTAGCTATGCATACCTCTCCTGGCTTTGGAAACTTCCTTGGGATGAGGCATGTGCCAAGTCTGTCATGTGCATAAAAGGGCGATGAAAGTAGTGCAGCTGAAGAATGCAGGCAAGGAGGAAGAAGCCTGGTATAAGGATGCTGGTAAAAAGTTCCGACACACTAAACCTCTCAAGCCCAATATCACCCAACCTGTAAAATAAAGTACAATGTTGGGTGTGGCAAAGTGAAATGCTTACTTTTGATAGGGGTTTGGCAGAAAGAGACGATAAAGGGTTCACATATGGAGTAAATAGAGAGGAGAATGAGTGGGAACTAGCATATTGTATGCAGAAGTAAAAAAGAGGCAAGGACTGTAGTATAGCAGAGGTACAGAAAGGTTTGTGTACATAGTGAAAAATAGACTGTTGCAAGCAGAAAATGATTTGAGGAATTATTCATACATAGAGTTGATCAAGGAGTGATCAGGGCAGAAAGAAAATGTTAGCTAAACTACCAGTGGATACAAAGTTGACAACCTATTGATTTATAGACACATTGGTGTGGTGGTAGCCAGCAGGAAATCGCTTTGCCCACACTGATGCATTGCCAAGTCCACAACACATGAATCATCTAATCATACTAAAAAGGTATTTTTCTGCAATTCCACACAATTATGCGATTCATATGGTTTGGGCTTCACGATACCAATGTTGAGTAAGGACAAACTATTGCTACATTATTATGCAGACACAATTAAAGTGTATTTTTGGTAAAATGCAGTGTAATTGTGGTAAAAAAAATGTTTTACCATAGAAATAATGCACTTTGCATCATGCATCATGTTCACAAATGATGCCTAGTGTTATTGACACTGGGCAGAACTCTTCTTCTACTACTTAGTCAACCCCAACTGGCAGCATTTAGTTACACAAATAAATTACATTTACACACATTTTATGCTAAATGAAAGACACCATTTACAGCTAAGTACGTGATAGTTTCTCCGAGGAGGCTTCCATTTAGTGCCAGGCAATAGGGAAACAAAAAAAAGGAAATATCAGGGAGCAATGAAGATACTTGAGATTAAAGAGGATGCATACTGCTCATCTGTAAGGTTGGTAAAGTTTTTCCAGTACACAGGGAACTCTTCAAATTGAAATGTGTAGATGGCGATAAGAACCAACATTGTGTAAGCTACCACTAACCACCAGAAAAAAGTCAGCAGCTTCCTCCACAAAGCATAATACACCTATAAAAAAAAGCAAAGTAGTAAAGGTTAATATTTAAATGGACACTGAATTTTAAGTCAATCTTATTATCCAATCCAGAGGGATTCCCAGCAGCTTAATAGATTTTTTCAATTTATACAAACATTCTTGACTTTTATCAACTTTTTCCTGACGGTTAGCAAAGTCTTTTTTTGTTTATCACATTTTTGCTCCATGGGATGGTAGTGCTCCGTGCTACACTATTGTCCATCTAAATTTTTGCTTCAGATGTAACTCTCAGGTGAGTACAAAAGATTTCAAAAATTATTTTTCACACAGGAGCAAATCATACCAGTGTAGATAATAAAAGTGTTCATTCCTTAAGTGTCTATAAGAATAAATTCCTTAATCGTTAACAATAATCGATTTGACACCTATAATATAGATAAGAAGGACAGAGGAATCACATGACAAATTTACTTTGCCAATATGTGTGAAAATGATGAAAAATAACTAGGATAAAAATAATAAATGCAAATGAAAAACCTTTAAATTACACAGACACACTCATTTACATATATAGAAAAAAAAAAGGTGATGTAAACCCACTCATAATCTTCCTCTTCTTCTATGAACAGGGTTTTTCAAGATATATCAAGGGTCGAATAGTAGATTTGAATTCTAATTTTCACACAATCTAATTTTACTCCCCCTATTCGAATGCAATATCACCCCTTGCCCACGGAAACACTGCTAGTTCAAATATTCGCCACCTAAAACCTGAGTTCATGTACAAGTCAGTGGTAGAGGTCCGTTGAGCCATTTGGAGATGTTAATAGCCTTCCTGACAATCGATTTTTTTTCCGTTTAAAAACTGTACCTGTACGATCAAATATTAGACGTGGCTTTTTTCTTAATTAACCATCCATTCAAACTGAGTGTGGATAAAAATATTCACATGAATTCAAAATTTGACCTTTGATAAATGAGTCTCAAACTTCAGCAACATGGGAGTAAACTAAATACATTTACTATTACATTTCCCACAAATGCATATTAATATGAGTAATATTAACTATATACTGTATATATTGACAGTGATATTATAATATTGCTGATTAATATCCATGGTTCTGGCTATTTCAGATTCAACTGGACTGTGAGGGTTATTGGACCTGTCCGAACTGCCAATATAAAAAAAAGGGGGCTGAATTGGGAAACGTTGAAACAATCTTCAAATACATAATCTACACATAATAGAGTAAATAAAAAATAAACACATAAGAATAAGGATTATAATAAAATAATTTAGTACAGGTATGGTACCCGTTATCCAGAATGTTCGGGACTTGACGATTTCCGGATAAGGGATCTTTCTGTAATTTGGATCGTCACACTATAGTCTACTAGAAAAGCATGTAAACATTAAATTAACCCAATAGGCTGGTTTTGCCTCCAATAAGGATTAATTATATCTTAGTTTGATCATGTACAAGGTACTGTTTTAGTACAGAGATACAGATTTGGATTATTTGGATTATTTGATTATAATGGAGTCTATTTGAGACGGCCATTCTGTAATTCTGAGCTTTCTGCATAACGGGTTTCCAGGTAATGGATCCCATACCTGTTGTAAAATAACAGAAAATATGACACTAGGAAGTTCTGAAGAAGCCAGGCCTCACCTGAAAAAACACCAAGCAGAGTAGGAATATAAGCATGTAGACTATCTTATATACTACCAGTCTGCCAGCAAAGCTGACCACAATAAACATGCCTCCACACACATAGATCCAGTATTTGGCATAGAAGCTCTTCACTTGCTCCCCGAACCGTTTTAGCAGGTTCTTTTCTTTGCCAGCATCTTGAAAAATATAAAGAGTACAAAAGACAATGGGCTAATCAGGGTAGCTCTGGATTCATAAAAAAGCAACAAATATGTATTTATTCAAGTTTTATTCTCAGCAAATCAAGACCAGTGAAGTAACTATAGAGGAAGCAGACCCCGCAGTCGCTGGGGGCCCAGACTGTGGGGTGTGCTTCCACTATAGCTAATAAATACCCCCTCCTCCCCAGCAGCTCTCTTAACTGGGGTGCAAGTTGGGCAGAATGTGGGAGGAGTCGGTTGGGGAGTGGGCAGGGTGGAGGCAATACAGAGGAAGGGAGGGGTTGGGTTGGGATGAAGTGGGCAGTAGGATGGGGATCGGAGTGTGCCAGGCCCTTCTGAAGATTGCTTTGCAGGGGGACCGGCGCACTCTAGGTACGCCACTGATCCAGACAAGTTTTTCATAACAATTTGTTGAGGATACAGTGGGAGGGACCTATTCTTTAGACTCTCTGGGAGAGATTTTGCATATAACTGTAGGATCACATTTTTATTTTCATTGTTTGCCCTACAACCAGCTAAAAAAGTTGGTTGCACAAAGTCTAGGTGCAAAGCAACATTGATGAATGAGCCCTACTAGTGTACAGAATAAACTATGACCATTACTATTCAGTGAACATTTATTACAAATAATATAAAAATTATAGTGTGAACATAAAACTTAAATTTTTGTTATACAGTTAGAATACCAACCCATCAAAGTGTGTGTTTGTGTGTGTGTTTGAAAATGCATTCATCATTTTACAGTTTTGGGCTACAGAGCTGCAGAATAAAAGAAAAATAACAAAATTCCCAACTAATAAAAAAAGAAAACCAATTGCAAATTTTCAGAATATCAATCTCTACATCATCCTAAAATTTAACTCAAAAGGTGAACCATCCCTTTAACTTCACCTTTTTATAAATATGTGCACTAAGGACAAATGGAAAAGCTCTACAGCACACAGCATATTTTGATATCTTCCCAAATGCTAATAATAGCAAGTGGTATGAATAGCCCCAAGCATGTTATCGTCAATCAATATTATAAATTATCACAAAAATATGCAAATTATATTGGTTCTTTTGCAACCTACTCGTGCCTGGCTACTGCTTAACCAGGCCTCCTAGTGTTCCACATAAGCCTAGCCACTGGCTAGTGAAATGCTAGCTATAAGTTACCCTTGAAACTATGATTATTAAATATAGCGTTAGACAAAGGTGTGAACCCAAACATCTGCCTGAAACTCACCTGTCGCTGGCACGGTCACCTCCAGGAGCGGGGACATAATCTTTTTACGTTTAACAAGTTTTTCTGTTACAAACTGGTGCAGCAGCAGCCAAAATGTCAGCGTGTAGAGAAGCTGACAGGGATATAAAAAGAAGAAAAACACAAGCTGATAAATAAGCATACATGGGGAAATAAAAAATCATTTGCCATTAAGGTAACTAATTATGAATTTATTTCTAAACACAAATAAAATGAAGAGATTTTAGATTAGTTTACATAAAAAAATACAGTCAATGATGTCTGTACTATTCACTGACCACTGACTGAACACTGGCAATCAGGCATCATTGTAAACCCTTTCAAAAAGCGAATACTGACGCCCAGTGATGATACAGTAGCACTGATAAAACATGAGTTCCAGGAGGTGGTAAAAAAGGGAATGGGATGTTATAAACTGTGATGTTTTTGCAGTTTCCCTGCATCTAGAACAAACTGGCATGTTTAATCTGATGTTCCAATGTCCTCTAAATAAACAGTTATTCTAGTTTGTTTTAAAACAGACTGTGAATCCACTACACGTGAAAGGAATATTTTCTAAAAATAGTTGAACACAATAGCCACAGTCTGAATAATAATCCAATTGCTGAATAATAATCCAATTGCTGAATAATAATAAGAAATGATGCAGTGCACATCTAGAAAAGCCATGCTCGGCTATCCAGCCCAAACCTGTAACCAAACCATTTTCATGTATAAAAAATCTAGATCACAGCCATCGGATGGAATTCAAGAAAAATTACACATCTGATGAGCTCCAAAAACAGTTGTACTGTACTAGAATTGTATGTAAATTAAAAAAAATCTATTTCACATTATCTAGTAGTATACAACTTACTCAATGTTTTGGTCCTAATTAGTGACAGTACTAAGACAGAAAAAGATTAGTTACATGTACCTAAAAGCAGTAAAAATCTGTGTAATGTGCTCCATATGCTGCGTGTGGTTTAAGAAAAAACAGATATAATGACACAGTTAACATATAGGATTCAACAGAAGTGCAAGTAATGCCTAAAATAAACATTTTTATTAGACTTATGTTATAGAACTGCTGTTCCGTTTCCTGTGCCTCTTAACTTAGAGCTCACCAATGGAACTACAGGTATGGGATTCATTATCTGGTAACCTATCTAGAAAATTCTGAATTACAGGAAGGTCATAGACCATAGACTACATTTTAATAAAATAATTCAAAATGTTTCAAATTATTTACCTTTTCTTTGTAGTGATAAAACAATGCCTTCTACTTGATCCCAATGAATATATTATTAATCCTTAATGGAGGCATAAAAATCCAACTGGGCCAAATTTCCGGAAAACACCAGGTCCCGAGCATTCTGGATAAAAGGCCCCTTACATGTACCACTTTCCCCTGGATCAGCTACAAGTAATTGCCCCATAGGCCACTGGTCAAAAAAATCTGATGAAATCCAAACAAATCTTTGCATGTTGGGCACCAGTATATCAGCCAGTAACCACAATGTCTGATATATTGGTGCTCAACCTGCTACATCTCAGTTTAGAGGAAGCAGATCATATCTAAAATAGTAATAGGCATATGGAGTTTTAAATACTATTTGTTTTTGGAAACAGGGCATGGGTCCAATTCCAGACATACTATTGATCCTGACTATGTCCACCTCACATCTGACCCCTCATCATATTCCATCTCCGATCCATTTATTTTAATGCACCTTCTTCAACACACGAGAAAGAGGTATACTTTGTATTATTAGGTTGGCCACCCTAGACAGAACATTCCTCTAGGAGAGGCAGGTGAATATTGCCTTCAAATATATATCAGTCCAGTATAACACAAGAAACAGAAAGATTCGATTTGCATCTATTTTCCTTGAAGCATCTTAAGTAGTAATTTTGCCTAGCAGAACACAACAACAAGGTAAGGAAAGCGTTAAGTGAATAGGTTACCAGTGCTCCCATGTTCAGGCAGGGGTAAGGTGCACGAACAAGTCCCAGCTGTGACAGCTTCATAAAGCCAAGTTGCGTGGGAAGCTCTTCCTTCAAATCCATACTCCAGACATACTGCAGGCTGCAGAGGGTCACTCCATACAGCAGAATAAAGGGAGAGCACAGCATTGCAAACTGACGCCTGTTCCTGACCATCCAGATTATACATGCCCAAAGCAGAAGAACAAAGGTCAGCCAGCTGTGATATGTAATGCTCCACACCTATAATGATTTAAGTTGCAATATCAGCAAGCATTACCACATATCAATCTTAGAATTCACAAATACAATGAATGCAAATATAAGCCCAATAATTGAAAAAGACAAAACACACAGTGCAAAAAAACTGGAGCAAAATGCAATAGGTTTTGGCCACCCTTGCAGCTACTGGTATCTAGTGCAACGGTGTGCCTGCCACATAGGGTACAGACATGCTTTTGATCATAATACATGTATAAGGCAAATCTTGTACCTGCCTGTGAGCATTCCAGCAATGTGCAGTTGTACAGTGTAAGATTCTAATTGTGAAAAAAACAGTTGTGCATGTTTCTTTCAATTAGTACAAGCAGAAAGGGCAACTACCATTGCTATTCACTTTTGAGGGTTCCACAAGGTGGCAGCTGTATGCAATGGAAAGCAACACTGTAGGGATCTGTAAATTGAAATGACCAGAACTCTATTATTAAATATAACTGCAGACGAGTTAAAATATGCCGTGCTGATTCCCCCAACGTTGGAAGCAAATAGAGACACCAACTATATGAGACTGGCTCAAAAAAATCTATCACTCTCTGAACCTCAGCAGTACCCTAAATTTAACAAGGTTTTGCTCCGGTGGTTTCTATTCAAGGAGTTGCAGGATTATAAACATTGGAATAGTTTGACGCTATCCTTTCTTTTCCTCTATACTTTTGATGCTAATAGTTAACAATGTAATAAAGATGTACATGCTGCTTTGTACATGTTCATTCATGTGCCTCTCGTGTTATTTTATTTCATTTTGTTATTTAAACAACAAACATCTATAAGAAAAATGATAGTGGAAAAAAGATGCCATGCTTGGGCCAAGTCCTGTGATGTTCCACGCTTGTGAAACCACTAACGCATCCTGCATTTTGTAGCCTTAGTCCATAATCTTCTAAAGCACAGAGTTAGTAAAACTGGTTCAACTGCTTCATAACTAAGATCATATGTAAACTTTGATCACACCACAGAAATAAAAATGTAAACACATCTCAATACAGTTGGCTGAGCAGCTATAAAAGGAACAGTCTAAAACCTTACTAATGTAGGAGAAAGTTACACTGGTATATAGTGTAATAATATAATGTACACATGCCACATAAGCAGACTAAATCCACTCTAAATCAACCACTCGATCTAACAGTAGATTGTTTACTTGGCTAGGTGTAAAAATATTGACTGTATTGTGTACAAAAAAATGGAGTCGCTATTTAATAACTTTTTGCAGCACTTCCTTTACACAATTTTCTCCTCCTCTAGGAATTAAGTCCAATTTATGCAAAATGTCCCAAGCACATCTGCTAGCTACTATACAAGGGAAATTTTACATTGAGATGCACAGTGCTAGTATATTACACTGGTCCTTTTGTTCTCTGTATATAATGTGCTTGTAAATATTCTGCACCATCATATACCTGGACCAGTTTTCTGTGACAATGGCAGCTACAAAAATGTGACAAACTGCAACTACCTTTAATCTAATGTTACTGCTCTATTCTTACTGAACCTTATTCTCTCCCAACAGAGCAATTTATTTCATTTAGATTACATGCATCCCAAATGCCAGCTTTTAAAAATGTACCCAAGAAAGTGCACAGGCTATGTCAAAATTAATCGAACCAGAAACATATGTTGCCTGTGGGAAAACTCTTCTCCTATGGGTGATGTAGCACACCTCTAAAATACCTTGGTGCAGAGATTAATGTAAACCACAGCAAGTAATACGTATCAGTTTGCATAAAGTTGCCAAACGGAATACAAAAGTTAGTTTAAATACATACCATCATAGCAATAAGTGCACAGACATAGCTTTGGCTCAATATTACATGAATCATCAGGTGAAATGATGACTGTTCCTTGGTTTCAAGCTCCTCTGCAAAAGAGACACAATTTAAGGATCTCTTAAATAAAACACACCCTACTATTGCTGCCTCTATTCTTCGCTCAACTAAATGACTACTAAATGACCTAAAATGCATGTTGAGTGAAAACTAGTATGGCTTACACCAATTTTTTTGTATTGGGCTGGATAATCTCCTTAGCAAGTCATATTTAGGAAAAAAGGGGTTAGTTACATTCTGATCCCCACTAACTACTGTATGGGGAGCTTTATGGGATATTCAGGACCAAGACTATAAATATAACCATCAAATGCAGAGAATATAAGAATGCATGCTTCAGGGAATATGAACAAGTTCTCATGGTAAGTATGTGGAATATGCTAAAGTTCCACAAAATACTCATGGGTTTGTGTACATTATTAAAACAATTACAGCATGATTGGTTAAATGTGTCACAATTAGATTTCTGGCGGTTTTCTGCATTCCTTTCAAAGGACAAAAGATGTGACATTTAACAGGATCACTAACTAAATAACACGTTGAATGGTTATATATATATATATGTATACCTGGTAGTTGATCGGAGTTTCTTTGGATCACGTGAACAGTGCAGTCTTGGGGATTAGCCTCTTCTTCAGTGTTTACCCTCTCAAGCATTGGCTAAAAGAACAAAAACAGTGGGACGGGAACAGAAAAAGGGGGGAAAAAATCAATATATACAAAAAAAGGAGACGAGCAAAAGAGAGGGGAAAATATGTGCAAAAAATGATTTAATAACAATTGTGACTTATTTTTTAATCTAGCAAACAGGTAAATAATAGGGATATTAGAACCAGCATTGGATTTAGTGGCTGGGCCCCCCAAGGTTGCATGGTCCTAGTGCCGCCTGCATTCCGCCCTTTGTTGCGAGCACGCATGCACACCTGCACCGGAGCGCTGCACTGCCCAGGAAGTGGCTGGGCGGCTTGCCGTCCCAAACATTCTGCTGCCCTAGGCCCAGGCCATGACTGATTAGAACATTCCCTTATTTGCAAGGAAAGAGGACATTTTGTGTAATAATAAAAACAAGAATGTGCCACTGCGTTATACATCACTACATACAGATAAAATGTGCTTAGAAAAGTTGCACTTTTGGGGGGTGCCATTTTTGGGGCAAAAGTTATAGAAGATGAAAAGTCTGATGGTGGTCCCACTGTGCTGGTGGCCCCTGAGCAAATGCCCCTTTCATTCATTTATTAAAATTTCATAATATTTTGGTTTAAAATACAGAGTTTAAATTGCTATTTAGAACTCCTACATTAGCTCAAATAGGGAATGCATGTTAATAAAAAGGTTCTTACTCTTGTCTCTTCTCCTACATTATATGGCTCCTTTGAAACTGGATCAAGATCAGTCAACTCCAAATCCTCCTGCTGAGATTTTTGAAGGTCACACCCTGAAATCTAAATACATACCCTTTATTTATTTAATGGACTTTGGCAGACTTCTAAAACTCAAACAGTGTTGGGTAACATACTATAGAATGTAAGGGGTTAAGGTTAGTTAACTTAAGTTGAATATAAGACACATTGATATTTTAATGACTGCATTTTAGGCCAAGGCACACAAAGCATTGGCTCTGCTGCTCTCAGGCTGAGTATTTTATTCAGGCTGAAAGAAGTGGATTCGCTCTTTGCCCCATTCTGACCACCAAGTAGTCAAGGAAATTATCAAAAGAAAGTTGCTCTGATATTCCTCTGATTAGGAAAGATTTGTGAAAGGTTTCTAATTTTTTTCCTAACCAGAATTAGACCAGCCCTCTTTCTTACTTTTTACTTACCCCTCGGTGCAGATTCAGGCAGCAGAGTTGCACCCAGCCATCTTGTGGGTCTTCAGTAAGCTGACTGGGAGATCCGCAATTTCCGTCTATTTCGGGGCATGTGCAGTTGTCGCATACTGCCAATTGCTCTAACTACGTATGCGCCAACATGCCGATCTCCTAGTCAGCTTACCAAAGACCCACAAGATGGCTGCATGCAACCCCGCTGCATTTCCCGGGGGGTGCAATTAGGCTGGGGGGAGGACGGTCTAAACAAGGTGGGGGCTACAGGTTTTTTTTATAACAGGGTTGAATTCTCCTTTAAGCACAAAATGAAAAACAGCAAGATACTGTAAAACCAATAACTTGATTCAATGAAGTGATCTAAAAAAGCAAGTGTCTAAGTACATCCCATGTGCAGCTTCCGGGCTAATGAGTGCAAATTTTCTTCCAGTACTTTCTATATAACACCTGAAGTTATTTGTGGGTTTTTTTTTCCTTGCATTTGATTTTTCTGGCAGTTGTGGCTGAAATTTTAGTTGGTCTACCTGAGCGTGGTTTGGTTTCAACAGAACCCATAATTTTCCACTTCTTAATTAGAGTTTGAACACTGCTGATTGGCATTCTCAATTCCTTTGATATTTTCTTATATCCCTTTCCTGTTTTATAGAGTTACACTACCTTTTTCCGCAGAACCTTTGACAATTCATTTGCTTTCCCCATGACTTAGAATCCAAAAAACATCAGTGCAGCACTGGATAAAAGATGCAAGGGTCTATCAGGAGTCCAGAAAGTCACTGACCTTTTATACACACCCACTAATTACAAGCAAACAGATCACAGGTGAAGATGGTTACCTTTAATAGCCATTCTAACCCTTTTGTGTCAAGTTGTGTGCATGTTATCAGGCCAAATCACCTGGGTATGTAAAGTTTTGATCAGGGTTATTTGGGTAGTTTGTGTAGTGATTTTAAAAAGTGTAAACACAGTTGTTTGACAATAAATGGCTTCAGCCAACCACTAACCATGAGTGAAAGAAAAGTTTTTGTGTTATCATTCATTTTCTCTGAAAAATGGTTAAGAAATCATAAATTCTGCCAGGGTATATAAACTTATGAGCAGAACTGTAATTGGAAAATACATATTTTTTTTCCTTTCAGGTACTCCAGCACCCATAAGTGTTTCCTCATGAACTGCAAAATGTCTAAATTTCCTCCCAGCATTTCCGTTCACAAGCCTTATCTAACATTTATCAACCCAACATTCCCCCTCTGACTATTTACAGTTGCAACAGATTGTGCTCTGCAGTTCTACCATTCTTCGTATGCTTGTGTGCTCAGGTTTTAGGGAAATCCAACTTATTTTTCGGTTTTAACTAAACGTTATGCCACCTGCTTTTTCTAGAAAAACAAATGTCCTGACAAATCAGCACTTTTTAGTATTGTTTTTAAAATCCAGTGTAAAAAAATGTAATAATAGGTGCATAGTGGTCACTAGTTTAAAAGCCAACATCTAATTTGGGTTACTGCACATGGACAATTTATTAAATATGGGACATCATCTATGCAGCACAAAAATGTTTAAGGGCCCTTACACACGGGCGTTTTTACCTGCACTCCCCTGCGGCTGAACGCAGCCGAACGCAACACAGGGGAGCGCAGGTCCAAAACGCCCGTGTGTACGGGCCCTTACAGTGCCACTGTGGTTATATTTTTGCTACTGGTATTTAAAACCAATTAAAGTAACAATACCATATCACCATTACAGGTCTATAAATCACTTGTCTTACCTTTTTGTTATTATAACTCTTCAGTTTCAGTATAGATATTACAGAGAAGTAAAGTAGTAATAAAATTCCAGGATGGACGTACACTGGCCAGTCAAGGTTTTGATTCAGAGGGTCATTGGTACAGTCTGTAACATTTGAGTGACTGATGATGTCATGCAGTCCAAATAACCTGCAAACAAGCATTCTCAGTGAGAAGACCCGACAACTGACCATGTTTCCAGACAATGTGAAATCAAACAAAATCATCATTAAAGGGGAATCCAACCAAAAGGGGGGGGGTTACCGACTCTGTAAGGGTCAGGGCACACAGGCAGATTAGTCGCCCCACTGACAAATCTCCTCTTCTTCGGGGGCGACAATCTCCCCGAACTTCCTCTCTCTTCCTTGCCACTGGCTTGAATATAAAATCTCTAGTGGTACGGTACGCACTGTGCTTCCTTTTCCCTCACCCTCACTGTTCTAAATCCTGCTGAGCAGAATCCCTGAGTTTTATTACAATCAGCTGTTAAATTGATACAATAGTTGCAAATACTCCACATAGGCTGCTGAGAAATGTATCAAATAAATATTGCAAAATTGTAACAGTTTAGTATCTACATCAGTGGTCCCCAACCTTTTTCAACCGTGAGCAACATTCAGATGTAAAGAGAGTTGGGGAGCAACACAAGCATGAAAAAAGTTCCTGAGTGGTGCCAAATAAAGGCTGTGATTGGCTATTGGCAGCCCCTATGTGGACTGGCAGCTTACAGGTGGTTCTGCTGGGCAGTACACCTGGTTTTTATGCAACCAAAACTTGCCTCTAAGCCAGGAATTCAAAAATAAGCACCTGCTTTGAGGCCACTGGGAGCAACATCCAAGGAGTTGGGGAGCAACATGTTGCTCACGAGCTACTGGTTGGGGATCACTGATCTACATGAATGAAATTCCAGTGTGATCAAATGGCGAAATAGGGTATATGTCCCCTTTAACATTTTGCACAGTCACCTATCACATTAATAACTATTGGAGGGATGAAATATGTTTGGATAGTGCAGAAAACCTGCGCAAAGACACTTGCTAACATTAGCGGCCATGTTTGCGTAATGTTTGACTGATTGCAATAAAGTCGTTGAGGTCTGTAAAGTTTGTGACCAAATGGCTTTTGTGAACATTCAGAGTGTATGTAATTAAATTTCACAATCGCAAAGTGTTTTTTTTTGCAACAAAATATTTAACAAAACTCCAGAGAAGGCTAAACCTTTGCTTAGTGATAATGTACAATGCAATATTCGCCAGAGAATGATTTTACATTGTGAGCAATGCTAAACATTTGCAAAGATGCCGTTTTAAATAATGCTAGCAACTTTTAATTACATTCCCCCTTATGTTTAGAAAGATAAGTATAATTTTTTTCCCCTCTTTTCATCTTGGCAGATTAGCTTCTGTTGCTTTTTGGAACATATAGGGTAAACAGAGCCAAATGTGTTCTTTCCTTCAAATACTTAGTTTTGGCCAACCTTTATTCATATCATTGGGAAGCAGTGGATAGGAGGAGTTATGATTGCTGTTACAACTTACAACAATGTGCCACAACTACAGTGGCCAAATGCTCTAGACAGGGTTTTACCTGCATATACAGCTGATGCCATAACTTAGAGATCTAAAAATTATACGAAAAGTCTGGCCAATTAATTATCTAATAGCACAGAGGGAGGGAGCAATTCCCGGAAATGTCTTTTCTTACCAAATGTGCTCCAATAAAGATTACAATTTATGCTGCATATATTGGAACATTAAAGGAACAGTTCAGTGTAAAAATGAAAACTGGCTTATTAGATAGGCTGTGCAAAATAAAAAGGTTTCTCATATAGTTAGTTGGGCAAAAATGGAATGTATAAAGTCTGGAGTCATTGGATGTGTAACATAATAGCCAGAACATTACTTTCTGCTTTTTAGATCTCTAACTCAGTTAAGGTGGCCATACATGTAGAGATCCGCTCTTTTGGCGATGTTGCCAAACGAGCGGATCTCTCCCCGATATGCCCACCTTGAGGTGGGCGATATCGGGCTGATCCGATCATAGGCCCTAGGGCCCAACGTTCGGATCAGTACGGGCGGTCGGATCGCAGGACCGCATCAACGAACAGATGCGGCCGCGATCCGACAGGATTTTTAATCCTGCCCGATCGACATCTGGCCGACTTTCGGCCAGACGTCGATCGGGAAAGCCCGTCGGAGGGCTCCCCACACGGGCCGATAAGCTGCCGACACAGTCTGTCGGCAGCTTTTATCTGTCCGTGTATGGCCACCTTTAGTCAGCACCTTGAAGAAGAACCACATGGGGCATAAATGCTCAGCAAGTTTGCAATTGATCCTATGAATGCAGCCTAGATTCAAAAGCAACAGTTATGATCCATATGGTCCGCCCTCAAGTCAATTGTGAAATCCTTACCGCACACCGTTAACCCTGCCGGGTTCCTTAGCAACCGTACGTCTGTAAAAACGGTCCGCACACACTTCTTTAGCAGTCGGGGAGTGAACCCCTTTTATTCATGCCACCTTAATCAACGTTTCTGGGGGTAATACCTCCCTTCTTCAGGATACAAGTCACTCATTGGTTACTGCCTGGTAACCAATCAGTGGAAACCATGAGAGCTGCAAAGCATGAAGTTATGTTCTGGCTATCATGTTAGACATCCAGTCACTCCAGCCTTTATAAATTACATTTTTGGCTAACTAACTATACTAACTATATATTTTTTTTTATTTTGTACAGCCTATCTATTTAGCCAGTTTTTATTTTTACACTGAACAATTCCTTTAAGATGGGTACACAGGTATAATGATTTCCACATATGTAGAAATTAAAACAAGTAATATACATCCCAAACATAAGTTCATTAACCTGGCTACACAGTTACATATAAACAAGGGATGACAGAAATTATGGAAAACACTAACTATAAGGGCAGGTCCAGACATGGTGCTGCTCTGTTGCACTTTCCACTCCTGGTCTGCCTGCTCCTGAGCAGAAACCGTTCTTCCAGGCTCAGGCAGACCAGGATTTTGGCACAAAAGAAAGCATTTTGCATTTCGCAACTGGAATTTGCCAGCAGTAAAAGGCTAGGGGAGAAGCAGGGCAGCAGATTCTATACCTGCATAGCCTGCACAGTCTTCAATGTATTACATACTCTGGCCCTAGCCTAAAGGTCTCTTATTTCAAACTTACTAACTTGTTGAATTGTTTTTTTTAAATAAATTACCAACATTTTTCTTTTACAAAAATCCTCAATAAACGAAAACAGACACATATAGGTTTCTAAAGTAACATAAGACAGGTCTAGGGCTAGAAAACATATGGCCCATGCAAAATTGTTTGAAACCCACTGATATCCGTAAGTATAAAATAATTATGAATATAGTGTATATACACTAACACAGTATAAGATGATACAAACCTTGCCCATAACTGTTCAGGATGAAACATTTGTTGGATGAAAGGTGTCTGATAAACATAAAGGCAGATCATATGACCTCCAGTGAAGAACCCAACAATGACACAGATTGTATTAAAGCCTAGTTGGCTAATTGGAAAATGGCAGGCCCACCATGTGCAGAGGCCAATGAAAACCACATAATATGGGGCTGAGAAAGCAGAGGGCACAGTGATACCTGAAAGGATAAAAGAAAAAAGTAAAGTTAGGGAGAACACAAAAGTTTCTGAATGCCAATTGTTGATAATAGTTCTATATTAAAAAAGGAAACTAAAACTATTGGCATATCAACACTAGGTGCAGATTTATCAAGGGTTGAATTTCGAAGTGAAAAAACATTGAAATTCTAATTTATTACGAATTGTTTTGTCGCTCGAAAACGGACCACTTTCAATCAAATAGGTCCGTTTTCGATCGAATTAAAATCATTGAATCATTTGATTCGAATGATTTCCTCTCAAAAATTTCAAAAAGACTCCATATAGGTTATAAGAGATCCCCATAGGCTAAAACAGCAGAATTGAAAAAAATTAGCCCATTCAAAAATCGAAGTCTCTTTAAAGAATTAAAATTCAACCTTTCTCCACCGTACCCAAAAATTACTTCGAAAGGCAATTTTTTTTTTGTATCGAATTTTCACTTCGACCCTTGATAAATCTGACGAAAATGACCCCCCCCCCAAAAAAAAATTTGATGGTCGAATTTCAAAGTTTTTTCACTTCGAAATTTGACCATTAGTAAATCATTATTAATAAGTAACAGGACTTGGCAGTTCACAAAGTGGCATCATAATTCATGGGGGGTTGAAAAGGGTTAAAAGGAAGGTCAGCCCAAAAATGTTTTTGCCTAATAAAAGAAAACATAATTCTAAGCAACTTTGCAATATACATTCATTACAAATATTCTATGTTTAAGTTATTTGTACATGTATTGCTACTGAAAGCAGTGTTTGTTCCTTTCTTTTTTATGTTCTGGTAGCTCAAACTGTGGATACAATGTAAAACAAGCCAGTTAAACCAACCAATAAATCCGTCTTAACTGGGGAAACAAGACCTTTGCAACATTGTTTAAAAAGTAACAACCAGGAGTCAAGGAAATCCTGCTTTCAATAGCAACTGTTTTTACAAATAACTTTACATGCACTGAGCATTAGAATAATGTTTTCTTTTATTAAGCAAATTTTTATTCTGGGGTTGACGTGTCCTTTAAATATAAAATACAGTTACATACAAACCCTCTGCTGCAATAGCCGGAACTGAATGCTAGTCTATCCCAAGTTTATTGTACTGTATTTGTGCAAATCCTGGCTGATATAAAGTTATAAATCATACCATTTGCGGGGGGGGGGGTTACAAAAACTAAAATATTTTTAATTTTTACATTTAAGAAACCATAAATGCATTCATTTCCACAAATCATCAATAGATCTGAACTGAAAAAGCACGTTTAGTAAGAAGTTGCCTATAAGTCACAGAAATTGCAACTTTGTCGACAGGTTTTAGCTGGAGTATGTCTGGATTTTGATTTATAGCATATTAATCATGGAAAAGTTGTGCTTTTTCCCCCCCGGTGACTTTTTCAGGTTTTTGGGGACAGAAAACTGGACCTGAAAAAGTTGTGGTTTAGTATATCCCCCCCCCCTCTTGTTTATATAAGTGGTTCCACTCAGGCACACATACAGAGTTTCTTTTAGGTCGCCATTATGATTAGGAGTTATCAGTTTTGATATCCATGCAGTATTTGATTGAGAGCAATCATTTTCATACTTATACAAGTACACATCCGTTTGTGGCAACAACAGACAACAACATTTGTATAAAGTGCTTCCTTTGTACCACCATGTTCACCACACAAACACTTAATCATCAAATTCCTCTTGTGGAAGAACTGAAATGCAATTAGCTGTACCTGCAAGAGCCAAGAGCAAGACGGCAAGTGATTTCCCCACTGCTTCCAGTAGTCTGTATGCTGCCTTCCTAAACCAGGACCCAACAAGGTTATCTTGTGGCTGTATGTTGCTCCCCACCTCATACTCTGCATCACACTCTCCACTTCCATCTATCAGGTTAAGGTCAGTCCTTTCTTCTTCCTGCAAGGTATAAATATAAAATATATGAAATTAAGAAGGTTTAAGAGATGGGGGGGTCACTTAGGTTGTGTCCCTTTTTGTTGTGTTACTGCAGTCATATTTAGAGAGGATTTTATACCTCACATTTTGGTCAGCTGATAAAAACATGCTAAAATAAAGTGGGCTATAAAACTGGTTTGTTATCCTTGAAAATTATTTTATTGTAATCTATATCTTCGTTCCTAAAGCAACAATCAGATACAAAAGTGTGCAATTACCATATCTGACAGTAGTGATCTGAGCAATATAGCTGCATACTTCACAAACCTGATAAAAAGATTGTGTTAAAAAAATGCATTATGTCTACTGGTCTGATATACACCAGAAGACCAGGAAAACATAGTGTAAAATCTAGGAAAATTTAATTTCAGGGAAATGTGTTAAAACATAACCTGAAGTAGTGTATTGTTTTAAAGTTGGAATGTCTAATCTGCACCACTTTCAGTATAGTTCACTCGGCTGGAGCTGGTGGCTGGCTGGACATTGGCACAACACCCCATAGTTTTTAGAGTGATGTAAAAATGAAATGCACAGAATAAAATAGTGAATGAATACTGTAAACATAGTAAAGGCCCCCATACAAGGGTCGATAAAAGCTGCCAATAGAACGAGTCAGCAGCTTATTGACCCGTGTGCGGGGCCATCCGACGGGCTTCCCCGGCCAATATCTGCCCGAAAGTCGGCCGGATCTCGATCGGGCAGGTTAAAAAATCCCATCAGGTCGCAGCCGTATCTGTGCATGTACGCGGTTCTGCAATCCGACCACCCGTTTCAGATGCATTATGATCCGATCATTGGGCCCTAGAGCCCACGATTGGATCAGCCCAATATCGCCCACTTCAATGTGGGCATATCGGGAAGAGATCCACTCGTTTTGGCAACATCGTCTCTTCCTCTATGGCCACCTTAAAACATGGAAACCCTGCAATGCAGATTTTTGTGCCTTTTTTCTTTAGTCAACCTAAAGTGTTAAGTGAAGAGTAAGGAGACAGAGATTCTCTCAAGTCTGTGTCAGACTGATGAAAGGTCACTACTATGTTTCATTTTCTGGCTCTGCCCTGTTCTAAGCGAATTTCCAGCTCCCATTAGTCACACAATTCACATTTGCCTGTCATGGGTCTGATTCCAATCTGGCATCTCCTCACAGCTACAGGTCATGATCCTGACAAGGGGAAAGAAGCCCAAAACCCTCCCGCCCAATTACACAGCGCTGCCAAAAGGGAAGCAGGACTTTGCTGTAGCTCTGGAAAACACTGCTTGTCACTCAAGTATGAAATTATAATTATTATGTTCTTCTATGGTGCATACATATTCAACATCACTTTACAGAGACTATAGATCATTCACCACAGTCTCTGGCCCGCTGCAGATTCCAATTTGAGCTCCCTTCCAGATTCCAATTTGAGCTCACATTCACAAACAAAATGGACAGGTTTATCAGCAGCAAATTAACCTTCCTGCAGGTTTTTGGAGTGTGGGAGGAACTGTGAGTACCTGGAGGAAACTCACACAAGTGGGTTAGAATCAAAATAAAATGCATACATTTAAATTAAGCCCTGGTTAAATGCTCACTAGTAAGCCGAACACTGGTACAGCAGGCTAGCAAGTTACTAACGCAGTCAAGGGAGGAAATAGGAGAAGGAAAAAACAAGAGTCAAATGACTGGCACAAGCTGTTCTGCCTTTTCCCAAGTTACTAGTATCAATGTAAATAAATGCCTTCTATTATTAAGACCAAACTTAAGTAAAAAAGAATGCAGAACATTACTCAATTCAATTCAATATGCGTAGGGGTTGATGAACAAAAAAAAAAAAAAAATAGGATGGGGGGAAACAACAATTTGGAAAGGATTAAAGGGAAACTGTCATGGGGAAATTTTTTTTTCAAAATGCATCAGTTAATAGTGCTGCTCCAGCAGAATTCTGCACTGAAATCCATTTCTAAAAAGAGCAAACAGATTTGTTTATATTTCATTTTAAAATCTGACATGGGGCTAGACATTGTCAATTTCCCAGCTGCCCCAAGTCATGTGACTTATGCTCTGATAAACGTCAGTCACTCTTTACTGCTGCACTGCAAGTTGGAGTGATATCATCCCCCCCCCCCCCCCCCAGAAGCCTAACAACAGAACAATGAGAAGGTAACCAGATAGCAGCTCCCTAACTCAAGATAACAGCTCCCTGGTAGCTCTAAGAACAGCACTAAATAGTAAAAACCAATGTCCCATTGTGACTCCTTCAGTTACATTGAGAAGGAAAAACAACAGCCTGCCAGAAAGAAGTTCCCTCCTAAAATACTGGCACAAGTTACATGACCAGGGGCAGCTGGAAAATTTACAAAATGTCTAGCCCCATGTCAGATTTCAAAATTAAATACAAAAAAATCAAAGCTCTTTTGAGAAATGGATTTCAGTGCAGATGTCTGCTGGAGTAGCACTATTAACTGATGTGTTTTGAAAAAACATGTTATTCCTTGACAGTATCCCTTTAAGGAAGCAGACTTAGAAAAATGATGCAGAAGTAATGACAAAGACAATTAAAGCAGAATATGTAAAGAGGATTATTAACATTCATAATGTTATTATGTCATAAACGGTGCAATGTTTGCTACAGCTTTAATCACCTAAATAAATCAGTAGGTAGCTTTAAAAGCTGTTTAAAAGAAATTTAAAAAGAAATATTTTATTGGCTTACTACACCGGGGCAAACATAGTGCCTTTTGTAACATTAGTTTATGATAAAATAGATCAGGTAAAAATGGATTTTGACTGGAAAGACCAAAGTGGGATAATCTGTCTGGGGTAATGGTTAAAAATGTTTACAGGGGGGCATAAATATGTTGTTTTTATCAATTCCCATAACAACCCTGCACCAACCTGCTCGAAACGTGCTGCAGACCTCTGTCGCTTCATCTTGGACACCAGGCGATTACACAAGCCCAGGCAAACCGCTGACACAACAAAGATGCCAAAATCTGGGGACACCAGTCTCACTGTGTTGGGGATATCAGAAAGATCCAACCTTTGGGGAGAAGAGAAGGGATATATCAGATTGCTCTGTATATTTTGGTATAATCAATTTCCATGGATCTGATCAGTAATTTCTAATATACTACTTACTCTAAGTGCAAATATGACATTTCATAATGTTTTATTGCATTTCTTAACTGAACATGTGGCAATGTAATTGTGGTCTGAAAAGCTGCCCAGCTTACCTGGTTATGCCTACGTGACGAGCCAACAAATCCCAGCTGCTGCCTGCAAAACAAGTAGATGTGTCACCTAATGTTTAAACTTTGAAGCGTCACATTTTAGGAAACCCTCTGGTAGGTTCAATAACACATAGCTGTGGCATGTACACATTTTATACAGTGAATATTAAGTTCACTGTCTAAGCTCTGCTCCATCACTCTCCAGCCCTAGGGGAGTAGTGCAGCAATCTTATCCTGAGAATTGGCCAAAAACAGATTTAAAGGAACAGTAGCACCAAAAAGGAAAACTGTTGTAAAGTAATTAAAATATGTTGCCCTGCATTGGTAGGAGTTATGCGTTTGCTTTATAAAAGCATACAATAGTTTATATAAACAAGCTGCTGTGTAGCCACGGGGGCAGCCATTTAAACTGAAAAAGGAGAAAATGCACAGGATACTTAGCAGATAACAGATAAACACTGTAATAGAATACAATGGTAATCTATAGTGTGTATGTGTAACCTGAACCCTGAATGTCTGTCCCTATGGCTACACAGCAGCTTGTTATATAAACTATAGTAGTGTTTTTGAAGCAAACACACCAGTTGTACCATTGTAGGGCAACAGTTAAAGGGATACTGTCATGGAAATTTTTTATTTTTTTTCAAAATGCATGACTTTTTCTGATAAACTTCACTCTTACAATAGAACAATGGGAAGGTAACCAGATAACAGCTCCCTAACACAAGATAACAGCTGCCTGGTAGATCTAAGAACAGCACTTAATAGTAAAAACCCATTAACCACTAACCTCATGATAATTTGACAGATTGGTCGGATTCCCCTAAGATTGGTTGTTCGGCAGGGAAAGATCGTTGCGTCTATGGGGAGCTTAAGAACAGCACTCAATAGTAAAATCCCATGTCCTGCTGCGTTCCATTCAGTTACATTGAGAAGGAAAAACAACAGTCTGCCAGAAAGCAGTTCCCTCCTAAAGTGCTGGCACAAGTCACATGACCAGGGGCAGCTGGGAAATTGACAAAATGTCTAGCCCCATTACAGATTTAAAAACAGAATATAAAAATCTGTTTGTTCTTTTGAGTAATGGATTTCAGTGTAGAAGTCTACTGTAGCAGCCCTATTAACTGATGCATTTGGAAAAAAACGTTTTCCCATGACAGTAGCCCTTTAATGCATTAATTTTGTTGGCATTAATGTGTCTTTAATGGATCTGGTCCATACTACAGACAGAGCCTATTTTAATCACCACACTGTTAATCACTAAAATTCCCTTATTAACAATGAATGCTCCTTTTGCCAGCTTTTTAGATAGGCCTAAATACCACTGTACTAATTTAGTATATTGTTTAATATATTCCTTCACTCTTTACACATACAAAAGCATAGAAACCACTTGTCTGACTGCTGCCTTTGTAGTAAAAGTTTCCATCTCAACACAGCACCAAAATGTGCTGGCAGTTTATTAAAAGTCAGCAAAAATGTATTCTATATTTACATTTATTGTAATATGCAGTCACTGAAAAAGTACAGAGATTGCAATGGCTGCCAAGGAAATTAAACACCGCTTTCATGTTATGACAGTAAAAGAGGAAACACTACAGCAGGAGTACGGTTACATATTCCAGCTCTGGTGTCAACCCTCATAGATTCTGCACTTACAGTTGTGCCCTAGCAGGTCATCCATTTCAGGTATTGTGTACAGGCAGACCTGGAAGCTGAGATGAGCACATAGGAAGATGATGCTGGTAGCAAGTAAAGCCTTCATGAGACGTCCTGTGTGACCTATAAAAAAAATCAGAGTCCTTAGCCAAATCTTTCCCTAATGTGAAAACAAAACTAGACTGGATAATGGTTAATGAAAAACTCACGAGCATAACCTTAGATAAACATGCCAAATTCATATCAATCTGGCAACCGTGGATTGAGTACAGACATGGAAACTCTTTACCAACTCATTTACTCTCAATATAAAATCGAGAAAATAGGCAGGTCACTGCATATATTATACAATGTAAACTTTCTTTTAACTATGTTAGTTTGGTTAAAATGATATAATCATATACATGTCATTATATCATACCTTGTTAATGTAACATAAGCAAACTGGAAGCACTAATGTATACCGAATGCAAAGCTAAATAAGAAATGTTGTATAAACTCTATGATATTCGATTCATGATTAAGAACACTGTATGAAAAGACTAAAGAAATTTGAAAATCAATAAAAATATCAAATAATCAGAGTGCAAATGTTTACACGCCAGCTGTACAACATACGAACAGCCAAAAAAATTATTATACAGCATTATATGGCACAGTAGCCAAACTGGGGTGTTTGCTTCAGAAAGACTATTATAGTTCATGCGCGTCAGAACCGGGGGAATTTCCCCCCCAGGAAAAGGAAGAGGAGACCATGGTGGCTGTGTAACTACAGAAGAAGGGCCAGGGGGAGAAGTCGCACCAGGGCCCACTCTGGGGCCTGCTTCCCCTGTGGCCAAACGGAGATCACGCACACATCCTGTGCAGCGCTGCGCCTGCGCCATGCGATGTGAAAGCTCTGCACCCCGCTGATTTGGGATATTTATTAGGGATGGGCAAATTTATTCATCTTGTTTCACTGCGGAAATGATGCCTGTAGACTTGAATGGCGTTGTGAGTCAAAAAAAATTTGCAGCGCGTCAACATTTTTCGAATTTTCGCCTGCAGCTATTTTTTCACCCATCCCTAGTATTTATATGTGGAATTGCCACTGTGCCATCTTGATATAAGTTCTGGGGGTATTTCTACATGGAATTGCCATTCTGGTATGAATTCTGGGGTTTTTTATGAATGAAGTAGCCATTCCGCTATAATTTCTTGGGGTATTTATACATGGAATTTCTACTGTGCCGTCCTGCTTTCTGGGCCGGGCTATACAGAAAATACACTTAGTACAAAGTTAATCCAGAAAATGGTCCACTTGCATCTTGGAGTCAGGAAGAAAAATTTTTAAGCAAATTGGAGAAGCTTTAGAAGGGGTTGTTCTCTTTTCTTAGAAGTTAGACAGGTTTTACTTATGCAGAAATGGAGTGCTCTCACCAGTATTTTCCTGTTCGGTCCTAGGTGCCTCCAGGTGTATGACCCCAAACTGCCAGGGGGTCCAATATAGTAGAATCCACACGAAAAAACACCAATGGCACTTCTGGTACTGTGTAATCAGTTGTGAGTTGTTTATTAGCTCATAAGCATGGCAACGTTTCGGGCCTATGCAAGACCCTTTTTCAAGCCTTAGGCCAAAAAGTTTAGACGTGCATTTTTTTCAAACTAAATTATTATGTTTATATATAAGCTGATTCCGTGGGATTGAACCATTTCTAGAACTGTCCCATTATATATTACTACATTGCTGTCTAGCATAAAAGTGATCCATGTAGTGAGAGATATTTGAATTTTTCACATTACTAATGCAGCTCCTCATACCTAGCATTTTGGCAGAGCAATGGAGTTAGGCAGGCAGGGATGGTGCTAGAACTTATAATAGGCTTGATTCTTATTATATAAAGCATTCTTGCACTTATACCCAATTTGTTTTATTGTATATTGTGCTTGACCTGCCAGTATTCTCTATATCTTACTGCTCATGGTGTGAGCCATGGGAGCAGCCATTCAAGGACAAGACAAATAGTAGATAACAGAAAAGCTAAGCAGAATTGCATTGTATGCTATAGAGCTTATCTGTTATCTACTGTGTAACCTGTGCCTTTTCTCCTTTTTCAGCTTTAATTGGTTGCCCCCATAATTACCCAGCAGCTTGTTATATAACTATAGTAGAGTTGCATAAGCAAACAACCCAGTTTTACCAGTGCATTATATTTTAATGTAATTTACTTTCATTTGTTGGTGTTACTGTTCCTTTAATACTACATTATAGATTGAATTTTTAAAACAGGAGATGATTCCCTAGACTTCTTTCCCTGTTCTGTATTGGAGTGGGGGACCCTTCAGTCAATGACTGATTGGCTACCACTGCCTGCTCGATCTTCATTTAGAAAACTCTGAAGTCAAATATTTTTTATATTTTCCATATCAAAATTATTTAGCATCAATGCAAACCAGCAACCAAGACCATAGCATCAACAGGTCCTTTTACAAATGTAAACAAATGCTTACTTAGGGCAGTGGCCGTTGGGGAGATTTGTCGCCCCCAATTTTTTATAAGCTGCGGGAGACAAATCTCCCAAAAATGCCTCTCCATTGCCAATAAATGAAATCACTGGCGGTATGACCAACATAACATTAATTAGCCCAAAGTTGGCTCTGGAGGAAACTCTTTCAGTCATGAAAGAATCCCTTTTTCTTGTGCGACATATCTTTTTGACGCACAACAATTTTTTTTTCCCATTGAAGTCTGTGGGTGTCATTTTCGCTGCGAAACTGGCAAAAGATTTTGCTCATCTCTAATCCTTACACATGGATGATGTGACATCATAGTATTTATAGATGGTGCATAAGGTGATAACCTAGATCTGATTACTAGGTACAACTCTTTCCTAATGCCCATTAGCCATATAGAGTTCCCTGGTGTTGAAAGATATTTTGTTTATGTGTTATGAAAGTAAGTGGCCGACAAGTAATTTATAAAAAGAAAAAAAAAATTGTTCTATATAAAGTCCAGGCAGCCCTAGGCCAAAAGGGCTCAAAAGTGCCAGACTATAAATAAAGTGATCACTTTTCAGAAAGAAAGTCCACAGTTCAGATTTTTATCCATTTCTGTGCCTACATTATACAGTGTCTTAAGACAACAGACATTAATCAGGAGCCTTAATTCTAAAAAAGGACAGCCCAGGTTACAGGCCTTGTCCTAAGACCTCTGGAAATATGAGCAATGTCAAGGATACTTCCACATGTTCCCTTCAATCCTGCAATGGAGTAAACTGGTAAAAAAAAGCAAGTGGGATATTTTGCTTGCACTATTAGAGATCCTAACTTCCCATTGTACCCTTTGACAACATCTGAATAACATACCTCCCAAATGTCCAGTTTTTAGGGGGACAGTCCCTCTTTTCACAGCTCAACCCACAGTCCCTCATTTGTACTGGAAAGTCCAGTTTTTCTCTGGCTGAACAGCCAGAAAAAGAAACAGAATTTCTAACTTAATTGGCTTTTGAAGAGAGCCCAAAACAGCCACAGCAGAAGATAAGATACATTTGTAACAATTTCTAGATAAATAAGTAATTGTAACAATGTAAGATAACAGGTCCCTTGATAAAAGGGCAATCCACCTTCATTAGCAAAACTGTAATAACTGGAAAAAAAAAACACAGAAATATGTTCAAACTTTCATAACCTGCCAAATTTTGTAAAATGGCCATTGTAATTAGGAGGTATGACCACAAAATTGGGCGTGGCCAAACATCCACTGCACTAAGTACGACAACTTTTTTGTCCTTTTTATTTCCAAAATGTTGGTAGGTATGGAATAATAGCTATAATCAGTGTTAAAGGACCAGTTACATTTAAAGCTTTTATTAGTTGATCAAGCAACTTAGTTTTTATGAAACATCTGTAAATGGTCTCAATAGCATATGCTCCAAATATACTTGCATATCAATATAAGACACACAGTAACAAATATGAACACTGTAGGTCTTCTGAACAGTTACATAATGTGTATAGGCTTACCAAACCATATGGCATGTAGAGGCATCAAAATCAAAATATAGCATACAACATGTTCACGTAAATAGTTTTTAGGACAAAAACAAAATTGTATGTGTACACATAGTTTGCATGTGGCTGTTGCTGTCTGTTCATCAACCCTGGGGCATTCAGGCCCCATAAGCTACTTGATCTTTGATCTGTAGCATTTACAGCACATTAAAAGCATGTGGTCACCTATATATTGGGCTAAATTGGGCTGATGCGATCTTTCAGTCTCCAGGTCGACAATCAGATCATAACCAAGCCCTATTCAGGTACTGACTAAACTGAATAAATTTATTTGCCAAAAAAAAGTTTTACATTTAAAATTGCACATCTAAAGAAACACGCTGACTGGCGCTTCATTTGCCTTTACACAGACATTAAAGACAAATTGACTTGTACCTTTGAATACATTATCTATATATTTTATTGTTTGCTGTGTGTACTACATTACATAGAGATAATGCCTACCACATTTTGTGGGAGAATTGAAAACCATAGGATCTCAATAAGAAGCCTCTTCATTGAGGGGTTTGCCAGCATAATAGACTCCAACTACAAAACATTTTTACATTAGGCTCTTTGCTCCCTAATGGGCTTAATGAAATCTAATGAAAACTTTAAATTGAAACTGTCATGGGAAAACATGTTTTTTTT
>CM044437.1:48528590-48541746 GCA_024363595.1 Xenopus borealis
CCTGGTCTAAGGTGGGCCCCTGGTCTAAGGTGGGCCCCTGGTCTAAGGTGGGCCCCTGGTATCCCAGTCCGCCACCGGCTTGGCCGAGCTATCTTAAGCCACATGTCCTAACACAACAACCCCTCCTTTATGCTGAGTGGGACGATCCAAAATTCATATCACGTGATTCCATTGCCCGCGAAATCCGAGCGAAGAGGTTGTTTAGCTTCCGCAGTAACAGCCAATCGCCGTAGCGCTTGTTTGTGTGCTTCGTCTGGTTTGGCGCCGCTGCTTAGTAGTGCATTCAGAGAGGAAGAGCAGACATGTCGCAAACGCGAGTGACCGATTTTTTCTCTCAAAGCAAGCGGGGCTCCGCTACGCACAACTCCAAGAGGCGGAAGGTAGAGCCCGCGTTGGAGACACGCCGCACTGTGACTCGCAGTAGGGCGGCCCCGGTCAAAGCCGAAGAGATCCTTCAAGTTCTCCGCACCCCGGAACGCACTTCTACAGTGAGCCAATCGTGTATTGGGCCCAGCAGTAAGAAACGAGCGCGACAAGATTCTGACTCGGAACCGCTTCGGGCTCAACAAAGGCAGGGCAAGTCTGCGAGAAAAAAGCTAAAGCTGCCGGAGGGAGAAGATGGAGCCTCGGTCCAAGAGCAGGTACGGCCATTATTAACTCCTAACTCTGGGGTACAACCAGTGTATAGAGAATAAGCAAGTAATACTTCCAGGTGTCACGTGCTCCAGTAATGCTTATTCCTTTCTATGCTCCTTTTCTTTTTCCAAACCAGGAACGTGCAGGATTCTAATGGAGGGGGGTTGGGTGGAATGGGACACAGGTAGGGCCCACCTGTAGCTTTAGCCTGGACCGGAAGCGGAAAGCGTGTAACCCTGGCGCTCTGAGTTCCATTGTTGCCATTACACAGTCTATAGAGTTTGGGTGCTTCCTCCGACTTCCTGTCACGCTCCAGATACCCACAGTGCCCTCTTACAAGCTCCACTGGGACAAGGGCTCAAGCAAATTACAAATAGCCTGTCTAAATGGGCGAGCCTGTGGTGGTTAGAGAAGGGAAGAATTTTTAGGGAGTCTTAAATTTACCAGCAAGTACATGAGTGGTAATTTTGTAGCGCTGACTGGTGATTTACAGTCTGAAGATGGCCATAGACATGCAGATAAATCCTTCATATGGGGTGAACAATCGTTCAATCCATCTTCCCACCTGCCACAAGTGGAAAAAAATCATTATCCTGCCTGTGACGGCAATTGTACCAAAGTTCTGTCTGACAAATCCTAGTGACAAGTTGCCTTTGATATCGTTAGATTGGCAATACATGCAGAGATGTAATCGTCCACCAACAGAAATCTATTCAAGGTGGCCATACACGGAGAGATCTGCATGTTTGGCGATGCTGCCAAATAAGAGCGTTTCTCCCTTATATGCCCACCTTGAGGTAGGCAATATCGGACTGATCCGATCGTGAGCCCTAGGGCCCAACAATCTGATCACAATGGAGGAGATCTGGTCGGTCAGTTTGTGCGACTGTGAACAGATGCAGCCATGATCTGAAGGGATTTTTAGTCCCGTCCACTCAACGTCTGACAACTTTCAGCTAGATATTGATCGGGAAAGCCCGTCGGAGGCCCCCATACATGGGCCAATAAGCTGACAACTTTGTCATGAAGTATTTGCATGATGCTTTTACATCACGTTTCTGATCCCCCGTGTTCCTGTATGAGGAGGCTGCCATATTTGTGCAGCAGGAGTCCGTTAGCATTAGAAACTATAACCAACAGGCTGAGATGGGACAGTCAGGTTGGCAAAGTCAGAGAGTCAGACTTAGGAACTTCAGCTAATCATTATATACAAAAACAAACATCTTGGCAAAAAATGATCAACATGACCTACAGGTAACATTTAATGTACATTCATATGTTAAAAATTATTTTTTTAGTGTCTATCACTTTAAGCTGGTCAGTTACCGGCCAGGTGGTGATGCAGCAGGCCTCCCATGTACCAAATCTCTAACTATAGATGGACATACACTTGATGAGCTGCTTGTTTGTGAGGTTGTCAAACTAGAAAATGTATTTCATGTTGTTTATAGAACTCCACACATTATACACAACACTGCAAAGGAATTATACATTGACATCTGTTTCTTCCCCAGTGGAACATTTATCCAGGTCCAAATAACCTGCCTGTATGTCATTTGAGTGTGGGAAGACCTCTACACACACAGGTAGATAATACCAGCTTCTTGCAGATAGTGCCCAATGGAACTTAGGCCCTCAGTGATGCAAGGTAGATGTGCATCATGTTGCCCTGATATGCCCATATTGAGCTAGGCGATATCTGTCTGATATGATTGGATAACAGCTTGAGCAATGAAGGCTGTCTGGGTGAGGACCACATTGAGCTGTTGTGTTCTTTCTCTGCAGGATTCTGTCCACACGAGCCCCAGCGACAAATTGCCTCTTCTTCGGGGCGACAGTCTCCTGAACTGCCTTC
Organism: Xenopus borealis; assembly: GCA_024363595.1. Classification (NCBI taxonomy): domain Eukaryota; kingdom Metazoa; phylum Chordata; class Amphibia; order Anura; family Pipidae; genus Xenopus; species Xenopus borealis. Next base: position 48,531,082 of record CM044437.1, read on the forward strand.
TCTCTGCCCTCCGCCCGTTAAAATGAAAACCTTCTGCAGGAATTCACATATACAGTGCTTCGTTTTCTGAAGTTGCCTCACATGGAAACTTAGGGCGACTTTGGAAAACGAACGGCTGCGTGTGAATTGCCGCAGGCAGGGAGAAGGAACTTCGCTGGGGTGACTAATCTCCCCAAATCTGCTTGTGTGGACTGACCCTAAACCTCCCTGATATCAGGTTGAGTTCCAGCCAGATATCTGCTGACCGATATCTGGCCCCCAGATATTGGTCAACAAATACCTGTCTGGAACTCGGCCTGATATCAGGGGTGTTTGGTGCTGACTCGGTCTGGAAGAGTTGTTTCATATCATGGAGTCCACACCCTACTCATGAGGTAGAGAAAGGTTGCTACTACACTATCCATGCACTATCCGTTACCTATTTGACCTTCTCATTGCCTCCTGCGCTCTAGGTTTTGTTTGCTATCTAAGCATGGATGGTATGACTTTCCGAACACTCTTCCAACACTGACAAAATACTAATAAATTAGGAAACCATGAGCCTTCTGATGGATAACATTATTAGAATGCAACCCTTATTTCCACAGTATGCAGTATGCAGTATGAGGAGCAGTGCTGAACAGAATGCATTGTCTTTGTAGTGCTTTTGGTTCAGCTAAAATGGCTAACTTGTAATATTAGAATTCCACTGGGTAAATTTTTTTTGGCTGAAATCACTCTCCACAAGTGACTGGCTGGCCATGCTTCTGAATGGAATAAAAACTCCCAAATTCCTAGGTGTTAGGGGCAACTGTTCATTGCATCCCCTGCCAGACTGCAAGGACTATTTTGATATTTTTCCAAAAAATTCAAATCCTTTATTTGGTTATACTGTAAATGAATACATGTTTTATTGTCTAGGTTTCTACTCCATGCAACAAAGTGGCTTTGGAACCTATTACACCTAGTTCACTGGGAAAGAAGATTAAGGACATGGTCAACGTATCCTTATCTCCAAAGTTAAATGAACTTGCAAGAAACCCAACTACACCAGAGACTAAGGTATGGCTTGCTTTGTGTCTGTGGTAACGGTGCTGCTAATAATGCTGGGGTTCTAATGGAACAGTAATTTCTAGCTGTGTGCTGTAACTGGTCTTCCTGTTTTTCTGCCAATTCTCGATTGGATACTGTTATGCTGAGCCCACCCGGCTCTGATGCCACTGAAGAATGAGGTTCGGCCATGAGGTGGTCAAGTCACTTCTTGCCTACTATAGGTCTAGTTTACTAAACTTCTTGGGTTTTCTTATACATGAATATAGTGTTCCTTGCAGACATCACTTGTATTCATTCAAAGCACAGGTTAGATAATGGATAAACTCTGTAGAATACCATTGTACACTATTACAGAGCCGTCTTGTCTCCTTTTTCAGCTTGAATGGCTGCCCCCATGGTTACAGTGTCCTATTTGTATAGACTATAGTAATCTTTCTAAAGCAAACTCATAACTTTACCAGTGCAGAGTAAAAGTACATCTTTTTTGGCATTACTTTTCCTTTACATCCTGTGAATTTTTCTTAAGTTTTCATATTTTCCTCCCTTTTTAAAAAGCCTTTTATAAATGTGTGTTCAAATAAATGCTTTTGATTAGTCCTCCCCAGCAAAGGAGAGTCTCCTGGAACTTAAGTCCCGTTTGCAGAGGATCCAGGAGCTGGCACAAAAAGTTAACCTTCCTGCCGCATCTTCAGAGGGCAAAGTCACCATCACAGATTTGAAAGCCAGGCTCCAGCGTGCTCAAGAATTGGATACAAAGATCAGAGCAAAGGCAGAGAAGAAAGAAACACAGGCAATTGAGCTTACAGAGCAACCTGCCCAGGAAAGGTAGGATTTGTTGGATTATGTGACCAAAACACATAGCATTTTAGTTGCTAGTTTTTAATGTTTGTTGTGCTTTAGTCAGTTCTTTTTGGAAGCTTTGTCTACGTGGTGTTCTTGATGTAATATTTCTCTTCATTCTAGTGAAAAAGCCCCAGCCTATCAACGTTTTCATAATCTCTCTCAAGATACAGCTCCAGGACTGACTTTGCCATATAAATATAAAGTCCTTGCAGAGATGTTCCGGAGCATGGACACAATTGTTGGAATGCTCTTTAACCGGTCGGAGACTATCACTTTCTCCAAAGTGAAACAAGGAGTTCAAGACATGATGAGGAAGTTAGTAAAGCTTGCAGCTTGAAATTACTCATTTATTCAGTTAAAATAAATGTAGCTTTATTAATATCTTTTGAATTGTCTAGGCAATTTGAGCAACGTAACGTTGGTCAGATAAAGACTGTGTATCCAAATGCCTACAAATATAGACAGGAAAAGAACATACCGACCTTCAAGGATGGAATAAAGAAAACGGACTATCAGCTTACTATAGAGCCGTTGGTGGAGCAAGGTGGGTAATTTAGATGCACATTTTTGCATACAAATTTTTCTCTTTTTATCCAGATTCATATTAACAACATGCTTTTTCCTTGTAGGTGATCAGTTAAGTGGACGTCCACATCTTTCAGCATCACGTTTGTTGGAGCGCAGGCAGCTATTTCACCGAAGTCTTACCAGTATAGTCAAACGGCATCACAGGGTAAATTTGGCACTGAATCATTTTTCTAGTTTGATTTTGTTTGCAATGAACTGCTAAATGTATATTCTAGTTTCTGTATAAAAAGTTGGGTACTCTGTATTAAAGGAACTGTGACAACCATAATTTATATTAGTTTATATAATTTAGCTGATTTGTAGTCATGGGGGCAGCCTTTCAAGCTGAATATGGCAAAAGTGCAAACCGCAGATAACTGATAATCTATGTAATATATGATGGGTTTACTATGTCAAACCATTCGGTTCTCTACAGGACTAGACTAAATCAATCCGTTGTATGTAGGAAAGAAAAGGGAAGAGTATACAGTGTAAGCTTTCCATATTCTTTAGTTTCTACATGCTTACATTTTTCTGTCTGGTATTTTTCTGTTCTGTAATATAGGTTTTCCTGGCATCTCTAAATCCTCCTATGCTTGTGCCAGATGACAAGCTAACCCGATGGCATCCACGTTTTAAAGTTGATGAGGTTCCTGATGTTATGCCTGCTGAACTTCCGTTGCCACCGCAGGTGGAGAAGCTTACAACTGCTCAAGAGGTGTTGTCCAAAGCTAGAGGCTTGATTACACCAAAGGTGAGTGGCTTTTACTTAAGTGAGTTCTAGACAAAGCTTTAACCAAATTACAATGTTTAGATTTTCTGTGGTATTTTTGTTGCCTGAACAGAAATTGTAAATTTAGAGTAAAGGTGACCGTACATGAGCCGCTCCTTGAGACTGACTTGCATAGGCAGCTAATCTGCCCATATACTGGCCCATCGCGTGACCAACCCTGAGATACAAGTCATGTGTAAAAATCCCTTCAGGTGGAGAATGCATCTGAATATTGTTGTGGTCCTTACCTCTCCAAACGAGCAGATCTGTGTATGGCCAGCTTAATCTAGTGTTGTAGTCTACCCAAGCTCTTGGGAACTCGCCAAAAAGGAATTTCAATGTGATGTTTGCATAAAGACCTGTTGTGAGAAACAGAACGATCCTCTGCACAGTTATAGTTGGCACACACACCTGTAGTAGAATAAGCACACCTTAAATTTGTTCCATTTGTATGCTACTTTTGCATTTGATCGGTGCATTATTGGAGAGGTGTTGGCATAGCTGAAATAAAACCCTGTGCACATTCAAACGACAGGAGTACTGGCCCCAAGGTCTGTTTATCTCAAAAGATGTTTTTTTTTTTTTTCCCCCACCACATTAAAATAACTAGATCATAAGAGCTAACAATCTCCAGGATATTGTTGCTACCTCAACATCCCACTGTATCTTCTTATAGCTGACATACCAATTTGCTGTTGTGTTGGATGTTGCATCTGATGTGTATAAGCAAAGATGCAGCAATACCACTCCTCTTAAGGGTCTGCATTCATGTGTGACAGATGCCTTCTGAATAAACGGAATAAATCTTAACCTAACCACATGCTTAGTAATTGGAAACGTGTGGTGTGAGGCTTGCTTCAAAGGAGATTTGTTTTTCAAATTAAAGGGGTTGTTCACCTTCATTTTATGTGTCACTTTTTTCTAATATTGAAGTGTGTAAAGTGTCATTTTTCACCTTCTAAAGCAGCTCTGGGAGAGGAGGTCGCGGACGCTGTAAACTGTTCTAAATTGATAAATTTCTTATCTTTGTCTCTGCTGAGCAAAGTCTGTTTCAAGAAGCAATACTCCAGAGATGCTGCTGAGAAATGTATCAATGAAATGTTGCAAAATTATAACTGTTTAGAGTCTGCACCTGCATTACTGAGCTGCCAGACTCGCACCAGAGACACCAACATTCAACTTTAAACTATTGTATCCTATTTAAAGGAGAACTAAACCCTTAAAATGAATGGCTAAAACTGCCATGTTTTATATACTGAACTTCTTGCACCAGCCTAAAGTTTAATCTTCTCAGTAGCAGCAATGATCCAGGACTTCAAACTTGTCACAGGGGGTCTCGGAAACACTCACATGCTCGGTGTTCTCTGAGCAGCTGTTGAAGCTGGATTGATTAAATTCTGATGCTAATTGCACTGGTTTCTGTGCTGCCATGTAGTAATTATCTGTATAAATTACTAATCATCCTTTTATTGTGACATTTCTATTCTATGTGTACTGTATATTGTGAGTGGGTCCCTAAGCTCAGTAAGTGACAGCAGCACAGAGCATGTGAATCAGTGAATCAGCAGAAAAGAAGATGGGGAGCTACTGGGGCATCTTTGGAGACACAGATCTTTACTGCTAAAGGGTTGTGGTTGCCTGGAGCTGTTACAGAAGCACAAAACATCATGTACAACATTTCTAGCTACTTCTTTAGTTTAATTTTCCTTGTCCTTTAACAGCTGCCTGTAATAAAATACAGGAATTCTGCTCTGTACGGACAACGATAAGAAATGTATCCACTAATTTATTGTTTAGAGCAGTGGTCCCCAACCAGTAGCTCACAAGCACATGTTGCTCTCCAACCCCTTGGATGTTGCTCCCAGTGGCCTCAAAGCAGGAGCTTATATTTGAATTACTGGCTTAGAGGCAAGTTTTGGTTGTATAAAAACCAGGTGTCCTGCCAAACATTCTCTCCTGTAGGCTGCCAGGCCATATAGGGGTTACCAAAAAGCCAATCAGAGCTTTTATTTGACATCCCCATGGACTTTTTCATGCTTGTGTTGCTCTCCAACTCTTTTTTTTTTTTTTTTTTTTTTTAAATGTGGCTCACGAGCAAAAAAGGTTGGGGACCCCTGGTTTAGAGTTTGTGGCCTTCCCAGAGCTGCTTTAGATGAAAAACATTAACTTCAATTTGAGAAACCATCACCAATCGAAAATAAAGTAATTGCAAACAATCTTTATGGTTAACTATGAAAAACATTTTGGAAGGTGAACCCCTTTAGATTGGCAGTAAACTAGTTTGGATTCTTGTTCTGGATCCGTCATTGCAAAGTACTAACCGTACAAACTGGAAATGATGTCTGGTTTTAACTTGCCATGAGCTTCTATTCTACAAATGATTTGCTCACATAATAGAATAAAGCAAATAAGCTCTTGCAACTAGTCTGTTTGAAGATGGTTATATTGGGGTTAAATTTAGCATCCTGCAATATAAAGAGGGGCATTTTGCAGTTAACTCTTCAAACTGTTGGTTAGTTTCACCATTGTGAAAAATTTCTTCTTGCAGATGGAAAAGGCCCTTGCAAACCTGGCTCTGAAAACAGCAGAGAATGCTGAGGAAACAAAAAATGTATCTACGGAGACCAAATCTGCAGCAACAACTTCCACATCAACTGCACTAAAAGGGGTTTCTCAGTCTCTGCTAGAACGGGTAGGTTGAATTCTGTGGTTATAGCCACTGTCTTAGCAGGTGGAACTTGAGGACCAGCTACTAAACCCTTTTATGAAGAATAAATTTGAGTTTAGATTGGCGACCCTCAGACTTTTCACCAAGGTCTCCCTTGTTTGAAGAGTTACGGTTAATGATTTAGGATTTTGTGCCCAGTTCGCACCTTGCATAAACTTACATTTTTGCTCCCTTTTTTGTTGCCAAAAACAGATACGTGCTAAAGAGGCTCAAAAGCTTCAAGCTGTAATGACCCGCAGACCTCAGCAGGAAGAGCGTCTTCTCATGATGTCCAGGCTACCAGAACTGGCTAGAATCCTACGCAATGTGTTTGTGGCAGAAAAGAAGCCAGCCTTGACTGTGGAGGTCGCTTGCAACCGGGTTATAGCTAGCTACCGTACTTCCATGTCTCCAGGTGAGGATTTTTTATTTATGGCTCATTAAAGGTATGTTATAAAGTATATCCTCAAATGGAATTGTGTGCAGCTGTCACAAGGCTATTGGGTGGTCCAGACAGTCGATTGTTCCATTTTACATCTTGTTGCTTAATTCAAAATGAACCTAGTCAGGCCTTTGGCTGCCTCCTTTTAAATTTTTTTTTTCTCCCTAGGTGATATGGAAAAACACCTTGCTTTGCTATCTGAGATCCTACCAGACTGGCTCAGCATTCATCCAGTCAGAAAGGATACTTACTATAAACTCAACAAATCTATGGACCTTAATCTTATCCTTGAAAGACTGGCTAAGAAAACGAAGGAAGAAGAATCTCTCTAGTTTTTTATTTATTTTTTTTTATTTTAAAATTTACAGTTGGTGAAAAGGCTAAATTGGTTAAGCTACTGGAATTAGATTGGATCTTTAACCAGGTGCTTTATTTTATAGACCATAATGGTATATTTTGAGATTTTGTGTGTAAATCATTTACAAATCTTTAAAGCAATGATGCAACAATCAACCTTCTTTAGAAGTGTAGGGAGTAGGAATCCAGGATTCGGTTTGGTATTCGGCCGAATCCTTGTGCCTGGCTGGACCGAATCCAAAAAATCATGTGACTTTTCGTGACAAAACAAGGAAGTAAAAAAAATTTCGGCTGCTCACTTTCTGCGCGGCACGCTTTTACCCTTCCTCCTCAATTTGCATATGCAAATTAGGTTTCGGAATCGGTTCAGTATTCGGCAAATCTTTCACAATGGATTCGGGGGTTCGGCCGAATCCAAAATAGTTTATTTGGTGCATCCCTAGTAGGGAGCGGATTGTAAGACTCCTTTCCTGCTTAAAGGTCAATATTTGCAAATTATTGGGAGTATTGCTGGAATTTTTTTCTGTTAACTTTAATCAGTGTTTCAATGAATGTCAGATTTTGTTTTCCGATGAAGTAGGAAAAAGTCAGTGTTTCTGCTGGTGAGCGTGTAACTATGACATTTCATTGCAGTTGTCGCCAGTGTGAGTGCCTCACCATTAATGGCAGCGGCTGATGCAACAGGAGTTCACCTACCCCCAAGGAAATTAGGTTTTTAAACACTGAAAACAGATTCTTGTCTAGGAAGCTAGTGTACAAAGCAGTCAAACCACTTTTTTTTTTTTAACTAGTGATGTTTTCTTAAGTTAAAGCTCACAAATCTACAATTTGGTTGTAAAGTCCAAATAAAAATAGCCTTGAGTTGACATGTGCATACATAATACATAGTTATTTTTGTGCCTACTGTTCTTTTGTAGTGCTGATCCTTTACATGTGGACTCTGGGATTCCTTACTTTCCTGGAAGCCTTAATTAAAACTGCTGTTTTATGGAAACAAGATGTCACAAGATATGTTTTATTGCCCTGCAAAATTGCCTCTAACAAATGACACTGTAATTTGACATTCCCCTGATCTATATATAGTTTGGTCTGTTTTGCAGATTGATTTGTCTAGAAATGTTTTCATATTTTATACAGTTGTCCCCCCCCCCCATCTGTTTTCCAAAGCAAGTTTTGGCTTTATCTTGTTTACAATCAAGTTTTGGTCTAAATGTGTAAGAAAGCAGCGTGGTGAAGTTTATAAAAATGGCTAATAAATGAGCAATGGATGACAAAATAGTTCATTAAAAGCCCCATCATTAGCTTAAACGTATCTAGTATGGCCATGTTTCCTACAAGTATCCTGAAGATGAAGGCAGGGTTTTCCTGTAATGTGAGTTGACCACTGCCCTTGCTCACCCCTCTGAAGTCGCAGGCAGACATCCTACAGAAATTGTCTAACAGGGCTAGGGAATGTGCCACCAAAGGCTACTTACAAGGAAGGGAAGGCTACCACATACACTAGACCAGTGATCTCCAACCAGTGGCTTGCAAGCAACCTGTTGATCTCCAACCCTTGGGTGTTGCTCTTACGGGCCTGAAATCTGGTTCTTTTTGAATTCCTGGTGTGGTTGCATAAAAACCAGGTGTACTGTCTGAGGCTCCTGTAGGCTGCCAGTCCACATAGGGTCTACCAAATAGCCAATTGCAGCCACCCTTAAAGGGCACCTATTGTGAAAAAGTTACCCCCAACCAAATGTGCGAGCTAATAGAGCCTGCATTCCGGGTGGGGGTACTGTTTTTTTTTTTTTTTTTTAATGCCCCCTGCCAGCTTGTTCGCACCAGGAGGGAGCTCCCAGTGTGAGCCGCCATGACAGTCTGTGCATGTGCGCTCGCATAATGTCATGCGCATTAAAAAAAGTGGCCCCAACACTGACTGCTTTTCTTAATGTGCGTGACGTCACATGCGTACCCCCAACCGGAATGCAGGCTCTATCAGCCCGCACATTTGGTTGGGGGTAACTGTTTTTCATGGTAGGTGCCCTTTAATTTCAGGCCTGATTATGGCCAATCTTGTTTAAACATTATAAGGCAGCCTGCTGAGGTTAACAGACGGTGCATTAAAGGGATCATTTAAGTTTTCATTTACCAATGCTTAATTGGGAATCTACTGAAGTTATGTAGTGTTGGTTAAATAAACTGGCCTTTCCCACCTCCCTTTATGGTCTTTCAACCCCATGGATCATGTTTCAATAGTAGCTGACCCCTGCTAGGTTATTATGTAACCATTATCCCTACATACTTTGGAATTCTTTTGGCATCAGTGACTTACCTGCGTTATGGATTTGTCGGGGTTCTTTCCAAAAATGCTTTCCTGGGGTTAACACTGGGGGAATACTTTTACCTATTATTTTGAAATAAGGCAGGTGGATTTGTGGAGAGTTTGAATCAAAAACAGCAGCACAGATCTATATAATTATATATATATATATATATATATATATTATGAAAAATATGAATTTAGAAACCTTTATTGTTATGGAAGTGGCATTGACGAACAGTTCCAGCATGTGTTGAAGCTTAGATTGTCCTGGAAAAAACAACTTATTTTCCCCCCTGGGTAAACAAATTCCACCTAATGTCCCAGAGAATGCTAGCCAGTTGCTGTTCTTTTATTATGACTATATTCAATACTAGTCCATGTGTTCTAGCATGACTGTTGCTTGGCTTAACTAATACCGATGTGTTCATTCTTTGTTATTGTGTAATATTGTAACGAAGAATGAAGAGTCCACAGACTTTTTCCCTCGGTCAATGCAGATAACCATTTCCTGTCCAGCAGTTGGTAAAAGTGTAGAACAGGGGGGAAAAGAAATTAAAAAGCTCTCTTCCGATTGGTAGAGAAGTTCACACAGTTCTGACTGCTTTTCATTGTACACAGGTAGTCAAATAAGATCTGTAGCAATACAATGCCTTTGCCTAGCTCGAATTTGCGGCAAACTATCGTGATTCAACGCCCGTGAAAATTCGCTGGAGAAATTTTGCCGGCGTCAATTTCTGATTTTCACATTTTTTTGTGAAATCATTCGAAATTCATAAATTTATAGTGAATTTTATCGAAACTCACAACTTTCTAGTGAAAACGGTTGAATTTCAACAATTTTGTGAAAGTTAGAAATTCACAAATTTATAGTGAAATAGTTAGAAATTCACGGTTTTATACTGAAATAGTTGAATTTCACAAATTTGTCATGAAAAAGGTTGATTTTGTGAACTTTCCGATTTCACAATTTACAAATTTTTCGCCATTTATTGAAAAATTCGGCGAAGCGAAATGCCCTATATTTGCCCATCACTACTCTATCTGGTAACACACCCAAACAATTTCTAAAGATATCTGAAAGACATAAAATTTTAAAACTATTAAGAACTAAAAATAGCCTGCAAATCATATTCCCTATTCAATCCAAGTGGTGTAAGGGTCTTCAGTTTCCTAATCAACATCCTTTAGGGCCGCCATCAGGGGGATACAGCCGTAGCGGGCCCGGGGCTATAGGGGGCCCGGCTGTGCTAAGGCAAGTTCCACTGAACACCGTTTTTTTTTATTGAACCCCTGGCCACCAATGATTTTTAAAGTATTCTATGGGGCCCATGACCACCAGTGTTTTTGCAAACTTTTATGGGGGGCCTTGGCAAAATTGTTTTATTTATAGGGGGGCCCTGAACACTAATGATTTTTTTAAACTTGTAGGGGGGCCTTGACCACCAATTCTTTTAAAAAACTTTTATGGTGGGCTTAGCACAATTTCTTTTATTTATAGGGGGGCTCTGACCTCTAATGATTTTTTTAAACTTATAGGGGACCTTGATGACCAAAAAAAACTTTTATGGGGGGGTCTGGCGCTAATGTATTTTTTTAAAAAGCTTATAGGGGAGCCCTGACCACCAATGTTTTTTTTTTTTTTT
>CM044437.1:48548295-48560204 GCA_024363595.1 Xenopus borealis
AAGTGCAGCACTGGTAGACACAAGGTTGTCCTATCTTTACCTCTTGCCATAAAGCAGGTGGTAAGGACAAGGCCCCTGTCAATGCTCCATAATGTGCATGTATGTAGAATGTGCAAGTTAAGAGGTATTAGGATTAGGGACACCCAGGTGCCTCCCCCAGCCTGCTCCTTATGAATGAAATGCAATTGTATTTGCACTCCATTCTGCAGAGTAAAGATTTGTGCCCACGGTGGAAAGTGTTGGCCAGTAATTTTGTAAGGTTTTTTTTAAGTTGTGGAACCATGAGTTAAAGAAAAGTTTCATATTCATTATGTTTCGTTTTCATTATTATGTTCATATTCTCTGAAATCATATATTCTGCCAGGGTATGTAAACTTATGAGCACAAGTCTTTTAAGAGTCTATGCAGTCAATGAGAAGAATGGGCACCATAGCAAATCCTAGTTCTACACTTACACTGTATTGCCCACTAGATGGTAGTCTACAACCATTTCAATTTCATTCCATTCAAGCGCAGACACAAATAGATTATGCACACTATACCAGTTCCAAAAAAACAATATATCGAAAAAGTGTAAAATGAATAAAAATAATGGCTTATCATGCCAAATGTTGGTCATACGGAAGACTTCCAGTGGAGAAAGTACTAGGTAAGACAGTCCGACAGAGAGAGTACATGTGAGGGAGTAGGAGAGGGAGAAGAGGCCCATGTACTTCTACTTGTTTTATGTAAAATGAGCTTGACTTTGCCAGAGAAACAGAGCTTGGTTTTTCATGTTTGGCTACAGGACCTTTGCTTACACAAACACTAATAGGAATAAGAAAAACCTCAATAAATATTGTGTATCAACTTAAACAAGCTCTCCTGTTTTGTTGAAACCTGAAACGTCTTCTGCCCAGGTTTCAACCATGTACCAGATTCATTAGTTCCATACTCAATGTGTGTGCAAGATATATTGGTACTACATTTTTAAAAAATATTCCACACATTACCAAGAAAAAACAGAAGTGGGATTAGCAGTTGTTACGGCACAAATTCCACCTGTCCTCAAACGAAGGTACTCACCATAATCGCCAAGTCACACACGTTAAGCTGTGGTTCTCCCGGGATCATAGAATCCCTGTGTTTTTGAACCACAGCGGAAATCCTGTTTACTGCGTCCTCATACTCGGTACTTAGTACACTGCACAAAAAGAAACATATGAGCATCTGAACTGGTTTCAGCCTACATTGTTAGGTATGAGAGAGAAAGAGTTCTGCCTAATTATTATAGCAATACAAAAATACACAGACCACGGGTACTCTGTATTTCTTCCATAATAAAAAAGAATGATGGTTGAATATGTAGGCAAGTGACAAAATATTACTAGACAATGCACCAGTGCTGAACAAAAGCAATATGGGCTGCTCTGGGAGATCCTATTGGCTTCTGCCCCCCCTCCCCCCGTCTTCTCTGAGACCTGCTGAATATTCCCCTGGGCCGGGAGCACAGGTGTGCAGTGTATTTGCTTCATTTACTCTAATTGCCCCTTTGGAGATTTGGAGGTTCCAGTGTACGGAGCAGCTGTGATTCATGTCACCAAGGTCACATTCCTGATTCGGAGAATACCTGTGGGACGGGGAATCTGGCTGCATGTCACATAGCACAGACCATGAGCCAAGGGTTCCATTCATACCTGACGACTTTCACCAGAAAATGAGGGCAATTAGACTGACTGTGTATAAGATGTCAGCAAACTAGCAACAAGGACCTGATCCCTTCCCCAGTTAGTGCCCTTTATCTGTCACTATGTCACACAATCCTTTGTTAGCACTATATAAGCAAGAGAAATAGTATAAGCACTGACCTTATAGAGTATTTCTCCCCAGGGTCCCTTCCCAGGTGAAACAGGAGAGGGTTAATACTGTGCTCTACTTGCGTATGTGTTGTTACTCCACTAATATTCTGCCCTGGACAAAAATTAATTCCCTGAAACGATAGAACTCATAAAAGTTCATTTAGATCAAGAATTAGGCACAAATTTGCACAATACATGGTTTAAGAGCAAAGTTACGTTGCTACTGGTGACAATAAAAGTACAGAGCGGTGGAGTCGGAGTCATTTTGGTTATTTTGAGTCAGTCGCCAAAAATGTTCCGACTACAAGCACTGAAAATAATCAAATCAGATTTAAGGGCTTCTATGAAGGAGGATACGGCAGGGACAATTCTTTTTCTAAGAACGATACTTTAGTTAATTTTGGATTGTATTTAACAGCTAATCTTCAGCTATATGCCAGGTGCAGTTAATATACAAGTTGTTAGGTTTTCCAGTTGGTTTTGGTTTATGTAGATTAACTTTGATTTTGGTTTGGAATTACCAAAGGATGCCATTTATATTTTTGAGCAGTGGCAGTGACTGCCTTGTATGTGCCTTGTACATTAGGAAGAGTCACACCAAAACATGAAAGCGTTTTAAAGTAATTAACATAGAATATACAGTTAGCATGCACTGGTAAAAGGTTGGTGTTCGCCTCAGAAAGACTACTATAGTTTATTTCAACAAGCTGCTGTGTATCGATGGGGGCAGCCATTCAAGCTGGTAAAAAAAGAGAAAAGGCTCAGGTTACATAGCAGATAACAGATAAGCCCTGGCAATACAATGTTGTTTTATCTGTTATCTGCTATGTAACCTGTGCCGTTTCTCTTTTTTACCAGCTTGAATGGCTGCCCCCGTGGCTACACAGCCGCCTGTTTATATAAACTATAATAATCTTTATAAAGAAACACAGCAGTTTTACCAGTGCAGAATAACAGTACATTATATTTTAATTACTTTGATACTCTTTCGGGTACCCCAGTACTCAAATGTTCCTGGGAAATGAAAGACAGACCACTGTTCTCTTTTTTGTTGAAAGTGGAGTAAATTATGATGCAGGCTGAGAGGGGTTCCCAAACTTTTTCACACGACTGTATATTGAATTGCCCTAATGATGAATTAATTGCAGTCTGAACACAAAGCACCATATCTACAATCCTATTGGACTAAACGGGATTTCGCTCATCCCTTGCTAGCACTCTGCACTAGAACTGTCCCATTAACACATTAAAGGAGAAGGAAAGTCTTTGTGCACTTGGGGTGCCAAGTGTTAGGCACCCCCAAGTGTTTGTATCGACTTACCTGTAACCCCAGGCCGGTGCTCCTATCCACAGAAAACTGCACAGACCTGGGGCTATACCAGTGAGCACCACGGAGCGATCTTCTTCTGTCTTCCTCCTTTTTTGCGCAGTTGCGCATCTGCAGTAGAGTGAAAAGCTGAACTTTAACTTAAAAGTCAGCTATTTCGTTCTACTGCGCATGCAAATTCCCCTGGGATATTCGAAGAAAGAAGAAGACGGAAAAGGATCACTCTGGGGTACTCACTGGTATAACCCTGGGTCTGTGCAGTTTTCTGCTGATAGTAGCACCAGCCCGGGGTTTCAGGTACGTCAATAGAATCACATGGGGGTGCCTAACATTTGGCACCCCCAAGTGCTGCAAGCCTTTCCTTGTCCTTTAATTCAATGGAATTAATAACAGACCAGTAACACTTTATAAAACAAACCCAAGAGAAACCTCAAACATGGATTTCTATACAAACGATGGGTGACAATCCTACAAAATCTTATTTGCACTGCTGCCTGCAGAGAATCAGGAGCAAGGGAGCTCCGTGCATTTCCCTTTCACATTCCTGCTCCACAGAAGAAAGAGCAAATGAGGTCTCAATGAGATTCACATGTTGGCCCCTGGAGATAAATTGCTCCATTGATTCTGTGTCAGTACGAAGACTTATCTAGACAGATCTCACATTATCCCCTGGAGCATTTTACGATTTATACAATAGGCCTAATCAGCAGAGTGGAATGATGGGCACACGTGCACAGATCAGACTAGAATCCTCTACTACTGAACAACTTACTCAGATATGATAAAAAGATTAAAGTTAGCTTTGCAGGCTATGATTTTTTTGTAATCACTAAGGATAAAGGAACAAGTAGCAATCTGGAGCATTTTGCCAGTTGCATTTATTCCCAGATAAAAGGCTATGGGGATATGTTTGATATCTCTGCCAACTGAAATATAAAAAGTACTCCCCCATCCTTCCTGTCGTTGATACAAATGTAGGCTGGCAGTGATGGTTTTTACCCTGTATGCATAGCTCTAACCTCTTGTATGGGGATGTAGCCCCACAGCCTGGCAACTACTGGACTAAGATGGCATACAAGGCTGTTTGACTGCCAACAAACAATAGTAACAAAGCATTAGAGCTAAAACAGGTGCTTCTCACTGAATGGAATGGGAAAAGTTGAAAATAGAAAAAATACCAAAAATGCACTATAAATATTAAAAGGAGAAGGAAAGCTACAGAGGCATTTTATTGCCAATAGATTAGCTGCAATGGTGCAAGCTAGAATGCCATATTTATTCTGTAGAATGTTTTACCATACCGAGTAAAAAGTAGAGGCTCTCTGTTTATTTAGTACAGCAGCTGCAGTATTAGCTTGGTGTGACATCACTTCCTGCCCGAGTCTCGCTTATAGCTCTGGGCACAGATTACAGCAGAAAAGGGAGGGGGGAGCAAACTGAGCATGCTCACGCCCGGGGCAAGGAGTTTTAAGCTGAAGGCAGGAAATCTGATACAGAATTGTATACACAATAGAAGGAAAGAAATGCAGTGTTTCTTTTGCAGAGAAATCAGAGCAGCACTACTTTGAGGTTTTACTGGTATATTTAGGTGTACCTTTCTGATAAAGATTACTTAGTTTTAACCTTTCCTTCTCCTTTAATTGAAATAAAAAAATATGAAAAACCAATAGAAGCAGTGCATAAGAGATGGGTTGGAACTCATTCAATATATCGGGAAAAAGAGAGGGAATACAGTTGTGTCAGTCAATAGGAGTAAAGACTGCAGGTCACTTGTTCTGGTTTATAATGGTTGTTTTAGTTGGTCACTAAAGATCAAAGCTAATATATAAGAGAAGGGCCCATACGAAACCCCTGGATAGGTGCGACAAAGGCTACAATTCACCTGGCTCAGTTCCTCCCATGAGTTACTCCAAGTCCAGTAATGTGCCTTGTGCTGTCCTAGTCTGACTGCCATGAGCTCGTTACCACGGTAATAGAATATTGGTCTGTAGAGAACACAGGAGAAAGAGATAATTAGATAGAAACTACCTTGCAAGAGGACTTGGATTAACCCCTACAAAGATTAACAGCAGCAACCTGATCACAGATTTGTCAAAATGTGCGATATGCAAGCGGCAGAATGAGTGATTAATTTAAGAGTGTGCTGGATTGCAGCATTAGCAATATCTTAAATAAAAGACTAAGAGGACTATGACATTTCTCATGTGTATGTGTTGTACGGTGAGTTACCACCAACCAAATGGCAATGTGCAGTCTATTAACCTTTCAGTCTCTTTGCTATCTAGGATCACTGGTGACAGGTCAATGCCATCAATAGCTCTATCCTTTGGGATCTCTAGTCCTGCGAGAGATAGGCTGGTGGTGAAGAGATCCATGATGCTGCCCAGCTGATAGCTCACCTATAGTTAAAAAATGTTGATCAGTGGAAAGTACAGTATCCCTAGCACAATACAATACAATAAAATACAGAGTGGGCAACCTGGAAAGAGACAGGGTCATTAATTAAAAAAAATTTTATGAACTAGAAAGGTCTCCATAATCTGAACTAGCCAGTTTGCCCAAACACTCCCTGTTTTGGCTATTCCCACCTGTGAAACACACAGGAGGATATTCAGAAAAGACAGTGTGTATGAAGTGTTCCTTAAATGCTCAACTTTTTAAAGAACATACAGAATAAAATGAAATCCAAATATTTGGCACACACCTTTAAAAAAAAAAACACACCTAGAAATAGTTGTAAACACAAGCATCAACTGTAACACTTTGCACGCTTTTCTCCAATTTTTGCCATTGAGGACCCGAATCAGCAGCTTAAATTTGCCTGTGTATGGGGCCCTTAAGAAACGCAAATCATAGCGAATATTCATTTATTTAATGTACAGTAAAACCCCAATTTTATGTTTTTCAGGGGACCCGAAAAAAATGGTGTAAAATCAAGGGAAATGTATTATGCATAATATATAGGTGGGACCTCAAAACAACAATGTAACATGAAGGAAAACTAAAAACCAGGGGATGTATAACTGAGGTTTCACTGTAATTGTAGAATTGAAAACAATGTCTTCCACACACTAAAATCAAAAGTTAAGAGTTGATTACCTTTAAAAAACACAAAGAAGACCTAGGGGCAAATTTACTATTATTCCCCAAAATCAGCTCGACCAAATTCGAAATTCGATAAGCATTTAACCATCAAATGCTTATCGAATTGTTTTAGGCTATTATTTTGCTAGATATTCGATTTCTCGATGAATTCGTATGATCGGATACTGATCGTGCGATTTCACGAAAAAATCGTGAAATTTCCTTCGAGTCTCAGAAAAATTCGTACGATTTGAACGATCGAACGCTACGATCATACGAATGGTATTCGAGTTTCCCATAGAGATCTATCACAATGCGGTAGGTTCAATCTGGCAAAGTAGGCAGTCGAATAACTTTAAAATTTTGATTCATTCGATGATCAAATTACCGAATATCCGATCATTCGGTATTCGATGATCGAAGAGGCCAAATTTGCATATCCGATTTCACGAAATATTTGTACAATCATTATTCGATCGAATTCCATCGAACTTATAGATGAAACAACTTATTTTCCGTGCCAGAAAGTCTGATTTTAGTGCTACAAAAACAGCCAAAGTCCAAATGCTTTTTTGCCTGAAAGAGATGCACATCAGGGTGCAACAATTCAGACAGGTGACAATGCCCAGTGCTGCTACAGAGCTGTGCTGAACACCGTCACCCCAAAGAGGAGAATATTACTCAAAAACACCGTCACAAAGTGACATATGCAAGGTTTAATAAACCTGTCAATTTGTTTAAAAAACTCCTAGAATATATTCCTGACATTAAGGAAAGTTTTATAAAATATGAGAAATACTGAAATGCCTGACCAAACCTTTTCTTTTATGTTTATTGAAATAAAAAGAGCAAAATAAAATAAACAGCATTTTCCAAGACATGTCCTAATATGAAAGGAATTGGCAAGTTAACAACAGTACATAGAGAATGCATAGGCAGATTCAAGGCTAAGAGAAAATTCCAGTACAAAACGAACTCCATGGGGCCCAAATATAGGCAAAATTAAAGGGGAACTCTGACTTCCAAACCAAAACTTGATAAAGAGGCCCACAGAACCCCCTAATTTACCCATTACCTGTTTTTTCAAAAAGTATGAATAAATGCCATTTTCTATGATGAAATCCATCTGTTTAACTGTTTGTTTCTTTCTGCATCATTTAAAATCCTGGCAGGGGAGGAGGGACTAAAACACTGATGTTGTAATAACTTCTTCACAGCTTACAGACAGCATGCAAGGACTACATAACCCACAATGCATTGCACTGTGATGTTCCTATCTTATTGAAATCACATGTGCAGGGAATTGTGGGGTTTGAAGGATGCAATCTGAGGACAGCTGACTATTGATATAAATTAACAGTAGTCAACCAGGAGAGAATGGGGCTATGCTTAGGGAACTGCCAGAAACCATTAAAAACCATGAAAAGCCTGCATATTTGTTGTATGACATATATAGCCAAGTTGCTTGAAATTAGGTTTACTTTTCAAAAACCTATTTATGTTTTTGTGGAGTTCCCCTTTAATCTTAGTGTCCCCTGTTCTACACGGTAAACTAAGTCAATCAGTTAAATAGGGTTGAAAAAAGACAAAGTCCATCAAGTTCAACCCCTCTAAATTAAAACCCAGCATATACACACATTTGCCACAAGGAAGAAAATATTAGGGAGAGTTGCATCCAGTCAGTTCAAAACAATATATTTCCTGGCATAAAATAGCAGGTACATGTTCTGGGCATAGTTGACAGTTACACCATAATCAAGGATACCCAGGAGACAAGTTTTAGGGATAACGTGTGGGAAAGACAAATCACTCGCCAAAACCACTGTTGAACAGAGCGCTAACCCTGTACATAATGTTTAAAGCGGTTATGTTATAGGGTCTGCATATTTATTCTTGTTACCTTATGTTTATTTTACTGCATGGTTCTTTAGTTTTACACAATACATTTAACTGATGAAAAGGAGGACAGATACGGTTCTGCTCACCTGACCTGGAGCCACATGCCCTGGCCACCATGCAATGCCTGGCACTCTCATGCCACCCTCAAATGTTGTCTGCTTTCCACATAAAAACGGAGCATTGCTGCCACCTGCAAAAATAATGATATGTGGCGAAAATAGAAAAGCACCTTAGAAGGGCTCCAGCACAAACAGATTTACAAAAAAAGGCAGGTGTTTGTTACCTTGCATTGGTGCAGAAATAAGGGCAGCCCCATTGTCAGATGTAAAGAATACAAATGTATCTTTAGCTATGTCCCTCTGGTTTAGCAGGCCCAGTATCTTCCCAACACTGAAATCAATCTCTCGCACTGCATCGCCATACCTAATTAGGGAGGGTAAGGTAGAGAGTACAGTTCAGACTCTTTGAATCGAAAGGGGTGTTTAAAATGCATTATACCGTTGTGCTCATACGTTTACATGCCCTGGCAGAATTTATGATTTCTTAACCATTTTTCAGAGAAAAAGAATGATAACAAAAAAACTTTTCTTTCACTCATGGTTAGTGGTTGGCTGAAGCCCTTTGTCAAACATTTGTGTTTACTCCTTTTAAATCCTAATCACTACACAAACTACAAATATCATCCTGCTGTTCACAAGCATGTTTGATTATAATTACGAATCCCCATCCTTTTTATCCAAGAGCCTCATTTCAATGTAAAAATAGTTGGGGAGCAACACAATATGCAAAACAATTTATAGGAAACACCACATAGGACGTTATTGGCGATTTGGTAGCCCTTATGTGGACTGGCAGCATATAGGAGTAGTACATGTTTTTTTATACAACCAAATCTTGCCACCAAGCCAGTAATTCAAAAACGAACACCTGCTGTGAGGCCCCTGGGAGCAACATCAAATTGGTTAGATTTTTCCAAAGAAATACTGCATATCATCTGTGAATAAAACACTCAGCATTAAGTTGTCCAGAATGATAAAGTCACATGAATTTAGATTATCAGTGAAATAAATCTGAACTCTGAAATCTGAGCATTCCAGTCCCAACTAACGTAAATAACTCAACTTTTAAACAAGATTTTTGCTTGTTTTGGTGAATGAGTTTGTTTGTGTAAATACCATATAGAAAGCTGGGATGCAAAAGAAAAACCTGGAGTAGAAATCTTACAAGCCTCTGTTGCTAGTTCCAAGGAAGGGACGGGATGCATACACGGGTGCGTGGGTGGCATCAATAGACCAGTAGAGAAAGAATGGCTGCTGTGCCCCTGCTTGCCTGTTAATGAATTCCAGGGCTTCCTTTGAATGCAGATAGAGTTAGATATTAGTATAAAGTTGAACTGTTTCATTTTACTAAAGGGCTGCTCTCATCCCTGTAATGGAAGGGAAACAGCAACAACACGTTGTAAGAGGACCAATTATATTTACTGCTATATCTCATGGTGTTTGATTCTAAATTAGTTGTAGAACATACCTGCAAGTAGATCTGGGTCAGATTTGATTCTCCCGTTTTATGATTGATGTTAAATTCTTCATAGTATCTTTAAATAGGAAAAAAATACTAACCACAAATTTTAAGACAGTTACTGTTATTTAACATTTAGAGAAAGAATGCTGCATGTGCATTCTGAAATCTTACTGATGTGTCAATGTGTGCACTGTAAGTAAAGAGGAAATATCTCAATACCTGCCCACCATGTGCCAGTCTCTGTACAGTGGAATGTTTGGTCTTTGCTTATTGTCATAAGGTCCAAAATGACAATTAGGAGATCCAAACCATTCATCAAACCCCCGCCTCAAAGGATGGTAACCAGCTCTGTGTCCCAGGTGCCTGCAAAGCAAAACAAGCCAGTTAATCACGTACAGAGTCATTCAATGTTTGTAAACCAAAGTTTCACAATACAATTGGTTGTCAAAATCACATTCTATTAGAGGTACATTGAGTTTGGTTCCGGATTTTGACAATTCCCAGTGCTTCTTGTGTAAATCCACACCAAATCTACACCCTTAAAGTCAAGTGGCATTAAAGCATAGGAACACGGAAGCGGGAATTTTTTCTCTCTTACTTAGAATTTGCAGGTTTTTCTCAAATCAGATTCTGCTTTGATTTGGAATTCAGTTGTATCTTTATGAAGGATTGATTATTTGGCTGAATCTAGAAATGATTCTGTTATGTTTTTAAGTCCAATATGGCAAAGTTAATGTACTTGGGTGAGCAAATTATGCTATGTGAATTCTGGATGAAATCAAGGTGAGAAACCCTGCCTTTGATTTGAAATGGTCAGGAAAATCTCTGCAGTCCTAACACAGAAGGCACAATACAGCACCTAGTTTTAAAGACCTTAACTGTTACCAAAGCCAAAGTACAGTCTTACAACATGCCATTAAAATCAGGAGAGGAAAGCACTTTGAGTTTACCATTTTCCAATGATCTTATTGAAATATCCAGCTGTCTTCAGCAGCTCAGGGAAGAGTATCTCTGAGTCTGGAATCCCACCCACTATCTCCTGTGGAGTATAAGCTGAAGATACAAATACATATCCATTACTTGTTCCCTTAGTGTCTTGAAAAGGCAAAAATAATAGCATCTTTAAAAATAAGAAAATATTAACATAATTATAATGTCCTGTCAGTCCTACAGCACACACATACATACATACATATGATATAAAGCAAGATAGGGTAATTGACTCAGCAGTAAATTGCAACAGTATTGAATACATAGATTATAGCAGGGATCAATACAAACCATTTGCCTTTGCTCTTAGAACCTAGAAACAATTATTTCTCTTTCTGGACAAACCCCACTTGTTTTACAGCCTACAGGAAAACATAGAAAAATCTCTTTGGATATGTGTTATATGTGTGATGCCAAGGAAAAAGAAAAACACTATCATGATACATATGGTGATCAATGGAAAAAGCTCCCAAACCAATAAAATAATCCCATAAAAGGGGACCCGTCACCCAATAATAGAAATCTCTTTAATAAAAGTCCATCTCAAATTAATTATAAAGCACAAGTTTTTTTTTGTTACACCAATACCTGGTATAAATGCATTCAAAAATCTAAGCTGAGATTTGCCTCTATGCCTAAGGGTGATGATGATGCATGAGGAGATTAGTCTCCCTGTGATTTATTTCCTCTAGTGTGGGTGGCTAATCACCTCCAAATGCTTTCCCATTTGTGAACATGCACTGGGAAAACACAAATAATTTTCAAAGTTTCCTTGTAAGGAAACTTTGGGTAACTTCATGCCGTGCATGTTTCCCCAGCTGTGATTTGAATGTTAGAGTGTTCCAATGTGAGAGCCCCTAGAGGAGATTAATTGCTAGGCGACTAATCTCCTAATTTGTCATCAGGCTAAAGGTGGCCATACACGGAGAGATCCGCTCGTTTGGTGATGTTGCCAAACAAGCGTCTCTCTCCCCGATATGCCCACCTTGAGGGGAAGCCCGTAGGAGAGCCCTATACATGGGCCAATAAGCTGTCGATTTATCGGCAGCTTTTACCGGCTTGTGTATGGCCACCTTAAGTCACAGCAACCACTTTCACTTTTGCACTTCCTAGATGTGACGTTCCCCCTGTCTACTTATCATCTACAACTGTCCAGCCTGTGTGTGAACAGGGGCAGCAGGTCCCCCATCCTGGAGTATACAAAAGATTTTGGAATGAGGCAAATCGTAACAACAGTGTCCACAAAATGG
>CM044437.1:48573851-48585513 GCA_024363595.1 Xenopus borealis
AATTTCTGGGGAACAATCTGAAAACAGCTGAATTAAAAAAAAATGTGTTTGGAAGGTGAAAAGAGGGAATTTTACTATGCCTAGAAAAGAAATGATGGTATAAGAATAAAACACAGGTCCTCCCTACATCATAGTGAAAATGGTTTATCCTTTTTTTACCCCTAGATGTTCCGCAAACTACATAATTCTTACACAGATGTGATGTGCAATCCTTTCTACAACCCTGGGGATTCTATTCAGTCAAGGTAACCAGAAAAGAAAAGTGTTTACTTTAACACTTACACGCAACTAAAAGAATGTAAGAATGTTTTGTAGAAAGTCCTTTCCAAAAACACTTCCTGTGAGAACCAGTTTACATAAGAAAGCAGATTTAATCAATTTCTGTTATTTCATGAACTGCAGACCAGAATCCTAGATCTGGCTACTTGTTTCTTATACTTGTAAAAAAGTACCACTTAACCAGATAAAAATAACATTTGTTAAGTGTAGGATTTGTTTTTAAGTTTAGTGATGCATAAAAGCTTCAATTGCAATGTTTTCACATTTACACATTGGGAGAACCTTTAACTGAAGTGTGTAACTGACAATACAGCTTGTATATAAATTAGCAAGTTGGTTCCTTAAACTGACCTACTTCCTTCTTGTGTAATTGTTCATCTGTTTTAATGAAGCAGCTCCCTGGCCTTCCTGCACTACAGAGATCATGCAGCTCCACAGGCTTACATCTACATGTTAAGGGCAAGGCCAGACGGGGAGATTCGGGGGAGATCTGGCGACTTATCGCCGCGACGAATCGCCCCCGAATCTCCCCGAATAGCTAGTTAGCGCTGCACACCTGCTAGGCGTAAAGTTGCCTGCGCTTGTCCACACGCAGTGGCGCAATTTTATAAGTCACTCAAAATTGCCTGGCAAGGTGTGAACAAGCGCAGGCGAATTTACGCCTAGCGGGTGCGCAGCGCTAACTAGCTATTCGGGGGCGATTCGTCGCAGCGATAAGTCGCCAGGCGACAGATCTCCCCCGAATCTCCCCGTCTGGCCTTAGCCTAATGGAGGGTGCCTAAAGTGTCCTCTATACTGTGCTGCACCTTTGGAGGAGACCTTAGATTTTTCCAATAAGAAGAGACGTTAATTTCCACATCTGTCACATGATCTCATTGCTGTATAATGCAGGCAGGTGGTAGGAAGCTGAACAACTGCACAGTACCAGTCCATCATAGTGCTGGATATTCTCATGTTGCACTGAAAAGCTTAGCTGTGTGGCCAAGTGAATACAGAGACTAGAGCATAAAAGAAGCCCATTCTAACCCTTCCAAATATTAAGGGGGTTGTTTATTAAAGGTCGAGTTGTGTGTCAAGGGTGGTTTCAGTAAAAACTTGATTGTTTGAGGATAGAAAAAAAAAACCTTGAATTTTTCAAGATGGAGATTTATTATGCCCTGAAACAGCAAAAAAAAAAAAAATCCAAATCCAAAAATACTCCAGCTAAAACCTCTCAAGGTCTTGCAGAAGTCTGTGGCAGTGGTCCCTTGAACCATTTGAAGATGTTAATAGCCTTCTTGATTTTCGGGGTTTGTGCTTAAAATTTGAGGGGGTTTTTTCAATTCAAGTATTCAATTTCCCCTCCCCTCAAATGCATTCAATCAGGTTTTTTGCATTTTAAATTTGTTTTTTTTCATGACTAAACAAACATTTGAGTTGTGCATTTATTCATTGTACAAAAACTCGACCTTTGATAAATAACCCCCTACATGTTTCATGTACCCCAGGCACGTACAGTTCAGGATCTGACTTAATCATCTCCTGAGGGAACAGATGATGCACCTGTGTGTGTATACTGTATATATATAAATTTATCAAAGAGTGAAATTCCGCAGCTCTCAATTAATTTCTATGGGATTTTGAAAGGCGTATTTATCAATGGGTGAAGTGAAAGTTCACTCTTTGATAAATACGCCTTTAAAAATTCCATAGAAATGAATGGAGAGCGGCGGAATTTCCCTCTAGTGGAGGAACTTCACTTTTTGATAAATATACCCCTTAGAGTTAAAGACTCCCTTGATATATGCTTGCACTGTCATTTACTTGCTCATCTTCGGTAAAGTATTTTAGTTATACATATTTCTTTCGTTTTCCTCCAGGGCATTTGATAACACAGTCACATCAATGATGGTGCCAGCATGCTGAGAAAGGATCCTAACATTCAATGTATATTTATGTTTGTATAACCTTTGGAGAAATGAGGACCATCCTGTATTTGTAAAACTGGACACTGGAGTTCAGTCATCTTTTGTTTGCTTGATAACAACAACAACACACCTTCTTTCACTGTTATCATCCTCACTTGGCTAATTTTGTTTTATTTACAGTGTTAATCTTGGACTATTTGGTGGCAAATGATCCTAAATACAGTTCTGAATTTATAGTCTGAGAGGTTATGGTACATGATATCATATACACAAATAGTTTGTGGCTTATGGTGAATAAGTAATGCAACAGCCCTACAGACAGATCTGACAAAATCCAGAGGGATGATTTAAGTTGTATGAGTAGGAACTAGTATAATAAATATTACAATAATAACCAGTTACAATTAACCTTAATTAAACCTTTTCTGTCTTTAATAATGTATTACTTGCTATAGCACATGGCACGACCAGCAACACTTTTTTAGACTTTTCCAGGCCACTCCAGCACTGCCTTGCATCTCCATAAATCCCTGAACTTTATACAGGGTGGTACCAATAAGAAAGGAATGCATTTCAGGTACTTGGCTCCCTAGGGCAGTGTCTGAATGCATGAAGCTAACAGCACCAGAGTGACAACGGACAGCGACCCAGTGCTATATGATATATAGATAGGCTTTTAATGACAGTACACACTATTCCCCCCCCCCCCAAAGTGTGCATATGTGGAACCTGCATATTTATTTTACTCATAGACATGCAACCTAAACATTAGTAGAACAGAACAATCGAACACTTGGCTGGTGCAATTTATATGGCTATCTGCGGTAAATGCCTCAGCTGAAACAAGTAGTCTGCGAGCAGTGAAGGAATGTTCTGTAGAAAGAGTAAACAGTGGCATAATTGAAGTTGCTAAGCCACATGGCAAAATCTGTAACCCCTAAAACTATCAATTTTGCAGCACCTGTATTTGTCCACCAGGTACCTGTGTCTACTGTTCTACCGCTGTAGAACAATTTATTTTCCATATCTTGGTTCCAATATGTCATCTGTAACAATATCAATTAAAAAAACTTGTTTGGTCATTAACTGTTGTTTGTGTTATGATACATTTCCAGAGTGCTTTTAATTTGTGCAAAGCAGTATAGGATGCCTGTGCTTCATAGGTCAAGTTTAATGAGACCACTGTTTTACACCACTGTCATTGAGCTCATTGTACAACAGCAGATGAGAAAGGGACCCAGATATTTTTTCACAAATCTAAAATAAAAATGGGATGGTGACCATACATTATGTGGCTACTCATATGGAAACGGCTGGATACCATACAGATTGGGTAGCATATGGCAAAATCAATTCCAAATCATTGGCGTGGTTGATGGACAAAAATGGAATTTCCCTACAATGGCCTTGATCGTAAAGGAACTAACACCAAAAAAAATGAATAATGAAAATATAATGTACTGTTGTATTGCACTGGCAAAACTAGTGTGTTTGCTTAAAGGAAAACTATACCCCCCGAACAATGTAGATCTCTATAAACAGATATTGCCTAAAACAACTCATATGTAAAACCCTGCTTCATGTAAATAAACAATTTTCATAATAATACACATTTTAAGTAGCATGTGCCATTGTGTAATCATAAATAGAAAATAGCCATTTTAAAAAATAAGGACCGCCTCCTGGGATCCTAGGATCCAAAAGGTGCACACAAACGAACCAAACAAACTATAAAGTTAGGTCGCATGAGCCAATTAACAGACAGAGTTCTGTCTTTTGCTTCAATGCTTCTTCCCTTTACAGTTAGAGTTTAAATATTTCTGGTCAGGTGATCTCTGAGGCAGCACAAAGACCATCATGAAATGGTGGTTCAACGCAAGAGATGTAGAAGGCCAATATTTACTTAAATATATATACCAGGTAGGCAAGATTCTTTAACATGTCACTTGATTTGATATAAACTATCTGTTGCTCAAAAATTCATTTTCGGGGTATAGTTTTCCTTTAAGAAACTCTGCAGTAGTTTATAAAACAAGCTGCTGTGTAGCCATTCAAAGCTGACAAGGCACAGAAAAACACAGCAGATAACTGATAAGCTCTGTAGTATACAATGGTATTCTTCAGAACCTCTGTTATCTACTGTGTATCCTGTGCTTTGATGGCTGCCCCCATGGCTGCACACATATAGATGTGCTTCTATAGCAAACACACCAGTTTTACTAGTGGGGGCAACAGTACATTATATTGTAATTAATTTTAAATACTAACTTTTTTGGTGTTACTGTGCATTGGCTCATTACAGTGCAGCTTTAATGTACAAAATGCGTAGTAGCCCAGAAAGTCATTGCTTCCAACCTTATAATCACCTCCTCATACTGGGCTCACCCTTTTCTGCTGTCAAAGGCTCACATCCAAATTCAGAGCTCAGGGTGGTCAGTGACACTCCATGGACATTCACAGAGTGACTGATATTTTCTCTATCATCAGCTTGATTCCAAACAGTTAACCCCTTCAACTGGGAACTAATTGATTGACTAAGGGGGACTTCTACTGTGTGTGGTGAGTACTACTCCCCTTCCCTCTCTGGACTGTGCCTCCCTTCCTCTACTGGGAAATTTTGTATAGACACTTCATCCGTCTCTTCTGGCCTGCCCCCAGCAGTACACGTCCCCATGCTGCTGCTTCTGTTAAATATCTAGCTTGTGCCATTTGCCGAAACGCTTACCATCTGACTAGGAGACCGTAGACGAGCACTAGCATTCTGTCACCACCAACTAAGGTACTACAGCATGTTTCAGAGGGTATTTTTCAAACCCATTCGTTGCACCCAAAAGGGACAGGTCACTTTGTCCCATCCTAGACCTGAAGGAATTAATCAAATTCATTGTCCCAGACGCTTCAAAATTGAGTCTCTCAGGTCTGTCCTGGCAGCTATGGCTCCAGAACAGTTCTAATTCCTGGACATAAAGGATGCTTATATGCATGGTTCTGTGTCCCATCACTCAGACCTGCCCTTAGAAATCATCATTCCAATTACAAGTTTCCGGTTCGGGCTCCCTTCAGCCCCGAGTCTTGAGTAGACCCACACTCCAGGGTCGAGCCGCTGCTACAGCGGAGATCCACAGCATGGGCGTCTCCATCACACCATACCTGGATGTTCTATTAATCAAGGCTACAGCCCTTCCAGAGGTTCATTGCTCCCTCGAGATCACTCTGGACATGTTGTGGGAACTGGGTTGGGTTCTAATCCTAACAATATCCACATTGGCACCTAGTCAATCAATGGTTTTCTCACCATGCACATCACAGACAGATTTTCTCTTCCTCATGAGAAGACACCTCACCTCAGATTGCTAGTAAAATCACCTTGCAGAAATGACAACGCACTGTCAAATTCTGTGGAAAAGTGCTGAAAGTCATGGTCTCCACCATAGAAGCAGTTCCTTTTGCACATTTCCATATTTGAGAATTCCAATGGAACTTCTTCACATTGCAGAAAAGACTATCCCTGCTACAAGATTTCTCATCAAATAAAGGTACCCCTGTGTTGGTGGCTGATGAACAGTCACCTGACTTTAGGCAGACAGTTGGGAGACCCACGCTGGCGCGTTCTCACTACAGAAACAAGCCTATCAGTTTGGAGAGCTGTCTTCGAGGGGAGGCCAGCTCAGGGACTCTGGAATTCAGAGGAGAAGAAACGACAATCAATCATCCAGAGATTCAAGCTATCCATCAGGGCCCCCTTCGCTGGCAATGACAGCTAACATACCAGTCGGTAAAGGTTCAGACAGACAATGCCACAGCAGTGGCTCACATCAACCACCAAGGGGGCACAAGACGCAGAGGGGCCAGACTAATTTTCAAGTGGGCAGAGAGCCATCAGACCATGCTCTCAACCATTACATTCCAGGGCTCCTCAACTGGTAAGAAAAGCTTCTAAGCAGACAGTCCATAAACCCAGATGAGTGGTCTCTAAACACCGAAGTATTCTACGCAATAACAGAGGTGGGGCATTCTGGAGGTGGACCTCCTGGTGACTCATCACAATCTAAGGGTAGAAAACCGTGATACAGAGATCCTCTAGCCTTAGACGGGCGATGCTCCCACGGCAGCCTCACCTTTTTTCATCTAGTGTACACCTTCCACCTCTGCCTCTTCCCCCAAGGAGAATCAGACAGAGCAGACAACTCTCATTCTCATAGTGCTAAGGTGGCCTTGACGTTCCTTGTTCACAGACCTCCTGAAGTTGTCAGTAGCACAACCCTTGACGCTACCTCTCTGCCACATCTGCTATTGCAGGGTCCAATCCAACAACCAAAACCCATCATACCTGAATTGGATTGCGTGGCTCTTGAGATGCAGAAACGGTTTTTCCTAAGCCATAGCATGCAGGATGTGTGCTGCCAGGAAGCCAGTTTTTTCAGCCAAGACCTACCTTGTAGTCTCATCAACTTACCGCTAACAGTGCAAATGAAACAATGGTGTGTTCAATGTTTTCTCAGTCGCTAATATTCTAGAGCTCCTCCAGGAAGGGCTATCCAAGGCTCTGTCCCTTGGTTTTCTAAAGTCTAAAGCTGGCTATACACGGGCAGATAAAGCTGCCGATATCGGTCGTTTTTTCTCTATATTTTGCAGACAGCACCAATCAAGAATTTCTTTCAATAAAATGCCTTTATCGAGACATGGGCTCTGACCTAGTACACTTTTAGACCGATTTGACAGCTTATCTGCCCTTGTATGGGGGCTTCCGATGGGTCTGTAAACAATATTGATCAAGATGGTTGGATTTTCTTCCGACTGACCCGTCGGAAGTTCATTGTGCTCATCTTAATCCAATTGTTTCACCTTCCTTCATAAATCAGATGTGGTGCATGGTACATAATGTTTAAAAGCAAAATGAATACACCAATGTTTCTTTTCACAAGGCCTGAAAGCACCACAATTGTTTATTTTAGTAACCAACGTAAACATTAAATAGGCTTTTATAGAAGAGAGCTATTTACATGCTGTAGTTCAGTAGCACAAAATCCCCAAAACATCCTCTTGGTGCCAACTGGGTTTTTTTTACAATATTAAAGCTAATTGCTTTGGACAGACATACTGAGGACATCCCCAGGTGGAAGATTAAAGCATGATAAAGCACTCTTCATTCCACTTGTTAGGTATATGATGTGCACAGAGAGTTTGTAGTGCTACACAGCTCTTCTAATTCAGTATGGGTGATTCAAAGGGCCTGGTCTTCCACGACCTCTGTAGAAAAAATAAAATTGAAAAATCATGGTCCCGTCATTACTCCTCTGCCAGACCACTCCATTTGATTTCCTTGCTATCATCCTACAGTTGGTCATCTGCACACGTTTTAATAGGGTTTTATTTTCTGTACTTTTTCCTAGGGACTCATGGTCCTTTATACAATAGGAAAAGTAACCCCCTTTCCCTAGTGTAAACTCCTGTCTGCAATAAGTGCTAAAACAACTTAATTAATAGGTCTTAGTCATTTGATTAGAGGTCGTTTATGCTTGGCACCCAGTGCAATTGCTGCATATTATGAAGGCACAGATTAAAATTACTAATAGCTAACTGTAAATAAATAATCATAGCATTGACCAAAGCATAAGCTTTACAATGATCAATCATAAATTAATCAAAATATTTATACAAGAATATGCCCATGTTTTAAAGAATGAACACTATACCAAAGCCAATTTATACGAACTAAAGGCTTCTTAAAAAGATGTATGCTGTAACATTTTTAACATCTTGCTTTCATTATGGACAAGAGGATCATACAAGACAGGTAAAGAGCATCCTGCCGGGTGCAGAGAGACTTATATGGGTTCCAAGGACATTCCATCCATAATGCACCAGGAATAGAACTGCTTATACTGACCTGAAAGGCCTTCCTCTAGGCCTTTGTCCTCTCTGGTAATTTCCTCTGTTTCCTCGAGGCCTGCCACGAAACCCACCCCTGTCTGTGGTGCTAATTCCTGGCATGTTTGTTCTTTTGGGTAGGACCTAGGGACAATGTTGGATGAATTAGATGATACATTAGCATTAACTGAAATGTGTGAGGCTTAAGGTAGAATGCCAAGTCAATTTAGGTAATTACTTAAGGCATTCTAGTCTTACTGAGTTATTAAAAATTCTTGGTACAAAAAAAGCTCAACTGCCCCCTTGGAGTAAGTAAGGAATATTTTTCCCCATTGGAGACATGTCAATGTCGATCATGACACCTTCTGCTTTGTTTGCAGCAATGATCTGCCTGATTTTGTTTGCAAAGTTGGCCAGATAGCATGTACTTTGCTTTTTCATTCAGAATCCTATCTGGTGCAATCAGACTAAATATGGAGTACTGAATAATAAACTGGATATGCAATGGATGGTAAGTTTGTTTGAAATCCAATCCCGTGGCTCACCAATATTTACATGAAACTATGCCATGCAGTCTTAAGCAGTCTTAACATGTGGCAGAAATGTATCGTAAGCTGTATAGGTTGGGGTACAGTGTAAAGAAGAAAGTGAAAGGGGGCCTTCCAGAAATTGTAGACCAAATATGTGGGACTCTCATGTGGTGCCAGTAGTAATAACATTGCAAGATAAATAATTTGTGCATTGACTCCTAGATCAAAGTTAAAATGATATCCCATTGATAACTGCAGTTCTGGAGTGCCATCACATACCACATCAGTGTTTGTTGGCCTCCATACTTGTAAGAGGAGGCCTTACGTCTGCTAAGAAAAAAATACATTATGAAGGTGTAGATGGCCTACCAATTAATTTTCTCAGAAAGCACTATAGGAGGAGTGATTTCCTGTTTATTACAGGGAAGAGTTAGGGGGAAGATAATTGGTAATGTGAATAGACTTATGGCTATTAATTTGGTAGGGGGCATAAGCACTTCAAAACTGTTTACATTTTTTTACTTAAAAAAAAAAGACACACACACAAAATACCCACTGGGTTTCCAAGATCCACAGGATGAAAAGGCCTTGAGAAGAAGATCTGAATCAGGTGTAGTATGTAATTAAAGGTAGATCAAAATAATTTAACAGTTTTGGGCTCCAAATAATGGGATCTGTGTAAAAATCATCAGTGTATGGCCTGGGAACCCATGGTCTCACCAGTTGAAGAGACTCAGAATCAGATCAACTCAGCCTGAGAAAGAGGTGTGTGTGTGTCAGATTCGACAATCATTTGGAGACTTGCTTAAACTAATTTCATTTCAGGGTCTTCGTTAAACAAAACAAACAAAACACCTGCAATTGTTTAAAATCAGTGATATATCCAATGAAATATATGGGACTTACTCAACACCATCTTTCAGACAGTACTTCAATTATGATTTATAAATAAAAATTTAGCTTTATAAATAAATGATTGACCATCACAGATATTAAAATGGATAGATCACAGAAAATGATGGGCGAATCAGCGGCATTTTGCTTGGCAAAATTCTAGAAATTCGCAAAAAGGTGAAAAATTCAGAAAATGCCGCCGTGTCTCGTGGACTTCTCTTGGATGCCAGCTCCCGTTGCCGGCATCGGAAAAGAAAAAAAATGGACGCAGGCAGTGGGTTCTGGCTTCCAAATTCATGCAAACTGCATTGGAGGGAAAGCATTGGAGGAATCTTTTCTCAAACATACCTTAATTGTTCGTCCTCGGAATATGGTTTCATCCATTGTCACTGCAGCATCTACAGAGTTCCTTTCTGCAAACTCAATATATGCATATCTGAAACACACCAACATAGCAGAGGGAATGAAAAATACGTCCATCAAGCTCAACATTTTGTTTTCAATGAAACCTGCCTAAATTCCTAAAGGAAACAAAAAAAATGTGCCTCTCCAGTTTGCGTCAGAGGGGAAAATAAGTCAAACCCGCCTCTAAGATCATGAGAGAGAGGCAGAGCCACCATATTGGCTATAAGAGCAGTTCTTGCTTTTTCTATGCTGTAAAGAAATATCTCTGTTCTCCAACTGAAGACTCCCTTTTAGGTCTCTAGGTTATGTCATATGTTCTCAATTCTGTGATTCCTTTGTTCAGGGTTCTGACTCTTTGCAAGTTCAGAATCCACAAAGCTGGTGTCAAATACATTTTTCTCTTACTTCCAGTGATCTCTGGTAACTGACTTTTCACAACAACAACAACGAAGACTTTTCATATCCTTTATCAGCTTAGTCACTATTAAGAATTTTTTCTTGTTCAATGCTATCCCATTTGTACACTGGAAACTGTACTGCATATTCTACATGGGGCCATACCCTTGGCTGCTCCTGTCATTGGATTTTAGCTCTTTCTTAGTAGCCCTGCAAGGATACTACATCCTAGATAGAATTAATTGACCTGCATAGTTTTGTGTCATTTGCAAACACTGGTACAAACTTACAATGCTCTCCCCCTATTGCATTAATAAAAAATAGAGAACGCTGCAGTGCCTCTCTAAGAACCCTCCAAGCAGAGAATGAACCATTGACAAGCACCCTTTATAAAGCATCCATTAGTCAGCTTTCTGTCCAAATATAAACTACCAGGACCAACAGACTGTATTGAAATCCAAACAAATTACATTTACTGCATCCCCACCGTCCATGCTCCTCCTAACAGTCATAAAAAGCTATTTTATTTTTTTAATGACGTCATCAAGATTGCTAATAATGCCTAAGCTGTTGCATTTACCAATATAAACTGGTTCAACTACCCCACGACACAGTAAGTCCATATTGCAATGCTATTTCTAGATAGATGGCAACTCACCCTTTTGGATGCCCGGAGAATTTGTCACATAGAATAGTGATGCGGTTGATGGAACCACAGCTACTGAAGTGAGCCTCTAGATCCTGGGCTGTACCTCCATAATCCACCTAGAAAAAGATAATGTATCATGTAAATACAGGCACTATATATCCCAAAGCAACAGCAGTGTGCTGCTTAGGTTCAACACAACTCCAGATAAGTCCGTTACATTGGGCAAGTGTTTAATTGTTGCAACACATGCTGCAAGGTCCACTTTAATCAATGTTTACATTTAAAAATGTCTATCTTTATCAATACACCCCAAAACAACAGCATCTGAGGTCATGTCTACCTTAGCTACGGATTTGGGGCAGAAGCACTAGGTCACAGGATCAACCAGGTAAGCATATTTGTATCTTCTGAACTATTGAATGTTCCTTGAGTGAACAGTTTTAAAATTCAAGCACAGGGTTAGAACACCCAAACTACAAAATATAAGCAGCAAGCAGCCGAACTCAGAATCCGGATTTCTCTTCAATAGTTGTGGGTGCAGGGTGCAACATGTAGTTTTCCTTGAAAAGAACCTGCACTCCAAACTTTTGTGAATCAGTTTGATTCACCATTGGAGTGTGGGTTTGGACACAGTTATTTAGTTTGTTTGTGAATCCAGTTCCAGTGCTGTGGTGGAAACACAGCTTGGTGTAGTGCTTAAAGTTGTTTTCCAGTCCAGACTGTGATATTTA
>CM044437.1:48617193-48628373 GCA_024363595.1 Xenopus borealis
TCCCAGCCAGAGCCAGGCCTGCTCCTAAATAAAGTAAAGTATTCCTGAAATTCAGGGACAAGCCCCAGCCAAGAACAACTCCAGATAAGACCCTGAGACACAGGGCTCCATCTGGTCTGTGTTATGGAAACAGTCAATGCAGCTGGGAGCCAGAGACTCCCCTGAGCAGGGGCATTAGGAATGTGCATCCCGTTCAATAGAGGCATATCACCAGAACAGAACTCACACCTGCTCTGCCCCCTCTACCAAGAGCAAACTTTGCCTATCTAGGTGTTGCTGCATTACAACTCCCAACATCCAACGGGGTTAAACATTACAATAATAATAATAATAATAATATAATATATATATACAATGTATAATATTCTATGCTAAATACACACCTGCACATTCACACATCCCCTGTCAGCCACCAGAAATAGATTTCAGAGTTCTCTGCTAGGCTGTTTATACAAGAGTCACAAGGAAATGTAGCAAGCTGCTGCAACCTTCTTGCAACACAACTTACAGCCGAGCTCGCAGATCAACCTCTGTGAAGTGATTAGTCTGGCAAAGGCAAGCAAACCACTTGTGTGGCACTAGTGTGGTGACGACCCCACTGCAACACCCACTGCAGAATAAAGGGGTGCTGGGGGTGCCGCAAGAACAATGAACTATTCAACAATACTATCTAGTAAAATGGCAGGTGTAATTTGTGCTAAAAGAAATCTGTGGATATTTTTATTTAAAGCTTCAAATAAGCAGGTGGCAACATGACATTATAATGTCTGCGCCTCAGTCTAACACTGCTAATACCCCCCATGAATCATTCCTGCAGAGACTGCTATCTGTTTTGTAGCAGACCTGCACAAAATGCATCTGTGCTACAGTCTGACATGGTTTAATATCCCCTTTATCATTCCTGCACAGCCCAATATCCAGGCCTGCACGGCATATTATGTCGTCTGTAACCAACCAGCACAGCCACAGCTTGAAATGCCCTTATGTCACAGTGTCACAGACCCACAGAGCCTAATAACTCCTCTATGTTACCAACTGTCAGAGCCTAATAACTCCTCTGTGCTAGTGACATGCTGAGCCTAATGTCTTCTCCGTGCAAGAGACTGATACTGAGCCTAATTTGCCCTTTATGCAAGTCAAAGCTTAATATCCCCTCTATGATACAGACTGACAGAGCCAAAATATCACTTCTGTGCCGCAGACACTGAGCCTAAAATACCCTTGCAGATGTCTTTCTGCTACATCATTTGAAAGCCAAATATTCCCTCCCTGATACAAACATGCAGATAATAACACTAGCTGGTATAGGCAAACAAATTGTATATGCCCAACCTGTTTGCAGACCTGGAAACTGTAAAAAAAAAATCTACATTAAAATTAAGCCTGGCCAATTCTTATCTTCTATTACAAACTCCTTGGGGGAGATATTATAAGCAATGATCATTTTTCTCATCAGAGCCGGTCCCACTGTTATTCCTTGGAGCCACCTTTCTATGCAGAGGGAGCTATTACACACTTAACCACTTTGTGACAGCAGCATGAAAAAGCCTGAATGCCACAATGTATAGGCCCATAAATTGACAGATAGACTTCTGGGTGCACATATTTATTGCAATGCAATTGGTTTAATGATATATGCTTCAGACTTTAACCGCTGCTATTTCTGTTCCTGTATATCATTAAAGCTATTTTGTTGCACCAGAAACAATATATTTGGAAAGCCAAACAACCAACATATTAATTTGCAAATTTAGTACTGTATATAAAAATAAAAACTGAAGACCAAATGGCTTCTTAGTACAGAACTAACATGTAGAACCCCATATACCCTCTACTTTACATCCCTTCTTATGACATATTATTGTTGTTTATGTCCCAGGGGCTTATCTGCACAAAGGGGACAGTACACTTCTGTTTCACCTTAATCCTTCTGCTGTTCACTAACGAAACCTGTGCCAGGATAGAGATAACAGCGTGGCCCAATAGAGCTATGAAAGCCAATCTATAACCTGAATCCATCCAACCCATAGACTTTTTATATATTATATGGTAAATATGGCTTACTTCAAGTTGTTCTACAGCTCTAAGACCCTCTGAGACTCTGCTATTTGCTACATCAACTTTTCTTGTATATTAGTGAACAGCTTATTCCTGCTGCGGATTTATCTGCTGTGCAGTAAAAAACCTGTGTCCCTCGGTGCATATACAGTTGTGCTCATAAGTTTACATACCCTGGCAGAATTTATGATTTCTTAACCTTTTTTCAGAGAATATGAATGATAACACAAAAACGTTTCTTTTACTCATGGTTAGTGGTTGGCTGAAGCCATTTATTGTCAATATGTTTACTCTTTTTAAATCATAATCACTACACAAACTACCCAAATGACTCTGATCAAAAGTTTACATACCCCAGTTCTTAATCGCCCCCTTTAACATCAATGACAGCTTGAAGTCCTTTGTGGTAGTTGTGGAGGAGGCTCCTTTATCTTCTCAGACAAAGGTAAAGCTCCCCATTCTTCATGGCAAAAAGCCTCCAGTTCCCATTAATTCTTGGGCTTTCTTGCATGAACTGCACATTTGAGGTCTCCCCAGAGTGGCTCAATGATATTGAGTTCAGGAGACTGAGTTGGCCACTACTGAACCTTCACTTTATTTTGCTGTAGCCAATGACAAGTCGACTTGGCCTTGTGTTTTGGATCATTGTCATGTTGGAATGTCCAAGTACATCCCATGCACAGCTTCCAGGCTGATGAGTGCAAATTTTCCTCCAGTTTTTTTGATAACTTACTGCATTCATTTTGCCATCAATTCTGACCAAATTTCCTGTGCGTTTGTAGCTCACACATCCCCAAAAAACCAGCGATCCACCACCATGTTTCACAGTAGGAATGGTGTACCTTTCATCATAGGCCTTGTGGACTCCTCTCCAAATGTAGCGTTTATTGTTGTGGCCAAAAGGTAAAATTTTAGTCTCATCACTCCTAATGACTTTGTGCCAGAAGGTTCGAGGATACTTTGTAGCATTTGTGTAGCAATGGTTTTCTTCTGGCAACTCGATTATGCAGACCAGGGGCATCAAAACTTTTTGCAACGAGGGTGAGGTGAAAATGTGTGGGGGCCGACCATTCAGGGCTGAACTCCACGGATGATTTGCTCGCCCTTCAGCCCTTAGCCTGACATTCTTTGAACCATTAACAGTATTATTTAATTGGCATGCTGCTGTTGATCAGCTTTGTGGGGCTATGGAGGGTACAATATATTTGCCCTTATCAACTCGTGTGTTGCCCTCATTCGTAATTAATGAGGAAAAACAATACTGAAGTCAAATTAATATATCTGAAGCCTAGGTTGAGACAAATAGTTCTAATCTGGCATTTTAACTAAAACTTCAAGCTGGGCTGCATTCATATCCATCGTGGGCTGCATGCTGCCCTTGTGTCGCATGTTTGGACACCCCTTATGCAGCCCACATTTCTTCAAGAAAACGCAGCGCTGTGTGTGAATAAGCGCAGGCAACTTTACATTTTAGCGGGCCCGAGACACGGGTAAGCAATTCCGGGAGATTAGTCGCACCAAAGAGGCAGCGATTGGTCGCCAGACAACAAATTTCCCTGAATCTTACCGTGTGGGTTAGCACTTATTGTGCATCTTGAAAAAGCCCCACCACATTTTTTCAGAGACTCCTGTATTTCACCTGAAGTTATTTGTGGGGTTTTACTTGCATCCAGAACAATTTTTCTGGCAGTCGTGTGTTTTATTTGGTTTGTTTTCAACAGAAACCCTAATTTTCCACTTCTTAATTTAGAGTTTGAACACTGCTGATTGGCATTCTCAATTCCTTTGATATTTTCTTATAGGGATGGCGCGAACCGCCGAAAAAAAGTTCGCTAACATGTTCGGGAACTTCCGGAAATTTGCGAACGGTTCGCGAACGGTTCGCGAACCCCATAGACTTCAATGGGAAGGCGAACTTTAACAGCTAAAAAAGATATTTCTGGCCAGAAAAATGATTTTAAAGTTGTTTAAAGGGTGCAACGACCTGGACAGTGGCATGCCAGAGGGGGATCAAGGGCAAAAATGTATCTGAAAAATCCATTGTTGACACAGCGCTGCGTTTTGTGCTGTAAAGGGAAAAAAGTCACTCAGGTGGTTGTGGACACTGTAATATTATTGATATTTAGACAGAATGTGAACAAGCTCACACAGCTAGATGGCAGTTGTTTGAAGAACACACTGGGCAAAAAATGGCTACAGGGCAAATAATGCCTACAAGGTCAACGTATACACTACTACAGCGGTGGATACGGATTACGTAAAATATATTATGGCTGCTTGAAAAAAGTCACTCAGGTGCTTTTTCTGGAGAGGGTAATATTATGGATATTTAGACAGAATGTGAACAAGCTCACACAGCTAGATGGCAGTTGTTTGAAGTACAGTAGATTACTAGCCAGCAAACTTACTATCCACTGTCCCTGAAATCACTAACAGGCAGCTCTCTCCCTACACTATCTCTTCAGCACACACAGGCAGAGTGAAAAAATGCTGCAGGGCTTCGGTTTTTATAGGGAAGGGGAGTGGTCCAGGGGGTGTGGGGGTGGTCCAGGAGGGAGAGCTTACTGATTGGCTGCCATGTATCTGCTGGTCTGGGGGAGAAATGGCAAAATAAAAGCGCCAACTAAGGCGAACCCAAATTGGCGAACGTCGCGTGACGTTCGCGAACTTCCGGCGAGCGCGAACACCCGATGTTCGCGCGAACAAGTTCGCCGGCGAACAGTTCGCGCCATCCCTATTTTCTTATATCTCTTTCCTGTTTTAAAGAGTTCAACTACCTTTCCCCCCTTTTGACAATTCTTTTGCTTTCCCCATGTAGAATCCAAAAAACAGCACTGGATGAAAGATGCAATGGTCTGTCAGGAGTCCAGAAAGGCATTGATCGTTTATACATACCCACTAATTACAAGCAAACAGATCACAGGTAAAGATGGTTACCTTTAATAGCCATTATAATCCTTTTGTGTCAAGTTGCGTGCATGTTATCAGGCCAAATCACCCGGGTATGTAAATTTTGATCAGGGTCATTTGGGTAGTTTGTGTAGTGATTATGAATAATAAATACAGTTGTTTGCCAATAAATGGCTTAAGCCAGCCACTAACCATGAGTGAAAGAAAAGTTTTTGTATTATCATTCATAGTCTCTGAAAAATGGTTAAGAAATCATAAATTCAGTGGAATCAGTGGAATTATTCTGTCTGCTTTACTACATTCTACTGTTTCAATAACTATACTGAGTAGAGCTTGTTTCATGTAACCTCAAAGTCAGGAGTTTTTAGCAGTCTAGATGGGCCTCATCACTAGCTCCAGCTACTTAAGTCCTTCTCAGTTGGAATCCTGTTTCATAGCCGGACATACTCATTTCTTTCATACTGTAACACCTTCACTAACACACGCCTGCAAAGTCTCCAAAAACTCCTGCCTGACAGCACCACAATTCCCCAACTCCACAAAGAACCACAGCAGAGGAGATGAAAACCTACTCTGGTTTGAAGGTCTTTAGAAAGAAATTACAGAAGCTTCTGGAATAATTATATTCCATTTTCTGGTGATAAACGGGACTTTGAGAAAGTTATATACAGTGTATTTTGTGAGTACGTGTTCTGTAAAAAGAAAGCAAACTGGTTTCTGCTTACTGCAAACTGGTTCCAGTTATATTGCATGGGGGTGCATGGCCTTGCTGATCTTTCTCTGTATATTATAGCACTAATGATACAATTTACCTCTTACTTCTCCTTCTCTATTCATGACAATTTCACAGCAAGTCCATTAAAAATAAGGTTAAAAAATAATTAAATGATGCTCATTAGAACAGAACATTTTTCTATCCCTACCCCCAAGGATCTTGAACACCAATGCAAATTTAGTAACTGTTCTTTTAAAAAGATTCATCATTGTTCAACCCTTGGGTACCCAAAACATGCCAGATGGCAGCTACAAATGGATAGAGCCCAAGTACAGAAATCCCAGTGAGCTACAAGGTGGTAGTGCGGATATAGTCCTTACGGTCCTGTTTGGTGATCATTTTCCAAAGACGTCATGTTAGATTGCTTATTGTTTATTTCACTTCTCCATAGTGCTAGTCATTCACACGCCTCACATTTGTTTATATAAACAGGTGAATTGTTTGATACCTCAATTAAAACCATCTGCCATGTAAATGACTGCCAATTAACTCGTCCTGTTTTAATTACCCCGATAATTGAACTTACTGTGTGTACAGAACGACTTGGGAATATTAGACATGCACTGAAATACTACTGGCCCAAGACCCGAAATAGAAATAAAATCACAAATAAAATCACGCATTAACTCATTTATGTACAGAATGAACATCAAGTCAGTAGAGTTTAGGCTGGTCTAAACCCAGCTTAAATGTGAAGACGTTTAAGTACAATAACACAGAATAGCCATCTTTGTAGGCTCTGATGTCACTGGAGAGCATTAAGGTAACAGTGAGGAAATATCCGAAATGTAACTACAGTATTGAAGACGACAACTGTGCAGTGATCCACTATAAGTTCTCACCTCTCTTCATTAGGATTACTGAACTATTCCCTCATGGAAGTGTACAATATAAAGTACAAGGGCTGTGAATTGTTTGCAAAGGGGATCACTACACACCCAAAACATGGTACTGTGTGTGTAAGCAACCATGCAGCAGTGAGGGAGTGAGGTGGGTTCCCTGTTGGATGTATGTGGCAGTGCCTCCTCCTTTGTTTGCATAAGAACCAGCATTAATAAGCACCTCAAAAGTAACCACAGAGACTCATTAAATAGCTGCAGAGGAGACCATGCTGGTTACTGATGTGGGATAAATCTGTGATAAAAGATAAGTATAGTAGGAAAATTGATCTCTAATTATGGTGCTTATGTAATAGCTTTTCAACTCCTCTTCTATTTGCTCTGTGGAGGAATGTAATATCCAAGGGACACACAAACTGTGCCAATGCTGTGGAACTAACCTTTGTCTGTTGATTTCATAAGTTAATTTTAAATATACAGTAAACATAAATAAATATATATATATATATATATATCATACTTGAAAACTTCAATTCCCTTTAATCCTCTGGAAAGCACTGACTATTTTGAATGTCCATGGCAATTAGGTAACACTTGGCTTAGCCTGAGGATTCTGCAGGGAACAGTACATTGCTTGCACGTGGAACTGGATTAAATCATTCTATAAAAATGTGCTGGAAACCGCGGCGGCCATCAATACTATATCTATGTAGCAAAGTTGTATTTTGCTTGTACCTAAGCTTTTAGCAGTGGGTGCTGGGCCTTCAGCAGAAAAATAATTACTGTTTGTCACAGACCTAAGCTGAGAGCACTAATTTGGTGGTTTGGAATGTAGAACACGTGGCAGGAGACTCACTGCTGTCAATCCCTTGGGTTCTGGAACTGGACTAAAAGGGTGACTCAAGTGCTCTAAGAAGGGGTTGGCAGAGTGTTGATAGGAAACTGTGATGTCTTTTCATGGCTGCTTTACATCATGTGCTAACTACTAAAACCCTGCCTATTGCACTACCCTTAGTAAAGGGACATTTAGAAACTATGTGGCTATAATGAAGGGATGTATTGCTTGATTGGAAAAGCATTACATGTCTCCACTCTGTATTGACAATACATTTAAGAAATACAAACTGCTTTCCTTTGAAGGTGATATTACCCCGAAAATGCTGAATATTTAATTTATGCTGCAGAAGTAAATGTTCATCTTAAAGTTTGCATAAATTTTAACTTGCAGAAACAAAAGGTTCTTCATGAAGGAAAAACAGTTGTGTGGTGTTCAGAATGGGTGACTAAGAATGGTTTGAAAATACAACCTGGGGTAAAAGTCTCCCCATAGTCTAGGTCAGTGATCCCCAACCAGTAGCTCGCGGGCAACATGTTGCTCTCCAACCCCTTGGATGTTGCTCCCAGTGGCCTCAAAGCAGGTGCTTATATTTTAATTAATGGCTTAGAGGCAAGTTTTAGTTGCATAAAAAACAGATGTCCTGCCAAACATTCTCTCCTGTAGGCTGCCAGTCCATATAGGGGTTACCAAAAAGCCAATCAGAGCTCTTATTTGACATCCACATGGAATTTTTCATGCTTGTGTTGCTCTCCAACTCTTTTTTAAATTTAAATGTGGCTCATGAGCAAAAAAGGTTGGGGACCCCTGGTCTAGGCCTTAATTAAAAGGTGTGTAACACCACAGTATTGATTCCATGGAAGTATTTATATACAATATTCACTTTCTCTGAGGGTTCCAGTGATATCATCATTGAACATAGGAAAGTAACAGAATCTGCTATAGAAATACTAAAAGAAGTGCAAACGTTGCACGCAGCGCACATAGATCTATCTAGTAACCAACTAGTCACTCATCCTCAATTTCAATATAGCAATAATTCATATTCATTTTCAGATCACTGTAAACGATGAAGGCATTCCCAGTTCTCTAGATGAGAAGTGCACTCAGGTGGCCATGGTCAGAGACTCCAAAGACCGAGATCAGGAGTCATGCTCCATGGAAAATCTGTACATTTGAAATCTCCACTCAATGAATAGAATTTCTTTGCTGTAGACCTCTACCTGTGGTACAGCGGGTACAGGACAGGTGCCCGACATTACCCTACATGATGCCCTATATCGTTAACCCATTGCATCCTGGACTTTTTGCTTCATAGCTATCATTTATTTGTTCACATGTGTATAGAAAGAAAACAGGTCTGAAAATTAATAGGTCATTTACTTGCTGACAATGCAGTTGACACAGTGCTTAAACAGACTATATGCACTATCCTGTAATGTTCTCCCTGTTTGGCATCAATTGTAAAAAAATGTGATAGTTTTTATTTTCCCCATAACACTGTGGATTATGCTAAATAAATACCAATAATATGCTGCCCCTACTACCCCTAACATGTTGGCTGAAAAATGGTAAAATTCCTCTACAACTAATAGTCACACTAAACATTTTTTGTGGGTGGTAAGAACAATATCCTTTCATTACAAAAACCTTATTGCAATTAACTCTATAGCTGAATGGAGCAAGGGAAATTCATCCACTAATTCTTGTTAGTATGTATATCTTACTATGTATAATGAGCTCGCTAACATAATACTGATAATGAGACGGAAGGCAGGATCTTACCCTAGTTAAATTAACAATCATTTCAAGCGCTAACCAAGACTAACTAATATATAAAGTTAAAAAGCTAAAATGGACCTCTAAATGATCTTCAAGATGGAATCAAAAACACTGGATTCATTTTGTTTTCGTTTCTATGTTTTAAGGAGGCTATTAGTACAATGAAAAGGAAATAAATAATGCATGGATATTTAGAGGATAACGAATTTTAGAATTATCTTAGTCCATATCTACTTTAGATCTGCTTATGTAGCACTTTAAATAACATTTCTCCACCACAGGTTACATATTAAGTCATTCAGGAAAATACCCAGTGGTCGCCACTAAACATCTGCCTTACTTAAACAATTTTTATTATATTCCGCAGCAGAATAAAATCATATTGCTGGCCTGCAGAAGCAGGGAATTCCAACTAGAATGATTTCCAGTGCCACAATAATCTATTTCCTACTATCTATTAGAAGCCTGCTAGTTTTTTGGTAAGTATAGAATTATAATACATACGAGCTGAAATGAACTGTAGAACATACCCATAGTGATGTCATCACTTATAACACTTACTGATGTCAGTTCTGTCCCATGACATCAGGAAATAACATACCCTTTTTTGTAACTTTGGCCTGCGGTCTTGCTCATCAGTGATTTCTAAAATCCTTACATTTTACAAAAGGTGCTAGATTATTAATATGTAAAGCCAATCCATAACTGAGATGTTTTAAAGGGTATTTTAATAAGCCTGGCTCATGCATTATCCTTGATTACATCACTAGTGAACATAGGAATGCTTTACATTTTTGTAACTTTGGCCTGCGGTCTTGCTACTCAGTGGTTTCTAAAATCCGTATGTTTTACCAAAAGGTGCTACATATTATATATATATATATATATATATATATATATATATATATATATATATATATTGTAAGACCGATCCATAACAGAGATGTTGAAAAATCTATTTTAAAGAGTCTGGCTCATGCATTATCCTTGGTTTCATCACTAGTGAACATGGCAATGCTTTACATTAATGAAAACTCAGAGCACTATAATAAGCTGATATGAGGAAAGGAGGGTTCTAGTTAAAAATA
This sequence comes from Xenopus borealis, assembly GCA_024363595.1. NCBI lineage: Eukaryota > Metazoa > Chordata > Amphibia > Anura > Pipidae > Xenopus > Xenopus borealis. The sequence continues at coordinate 48,627,481 of CM044437.1, forward strand.
AAGAAGATAAAAAAAATATCACTCCAATATAGGATAGGTTCTTTTTTTAAGTAAATGCTGGCTTAAAATATTTAAACCACACAATCTATCTTTTTTCATATATATATATATATATTTTTTTTTTTTCATAACAGGCAGAAAATTAAAGATTACACAAATTCATTTTTCTATTTCTTCATTTTATCTTCCATTCAAGATTGTCACTTGCAGCAAGACCCCTGTCACAGCCAACTCCTGTCAGCCCCAGAATCACTGCTTGCACTCTGCGTGGCACTGGAATTCCGCAAGCAATACACACAGGCAGCATTAAGAAGATTACATGCTGCATTGTTAGTGAGAGGACAAAGCTAGTTGCGAAGACAGGGAAACAAATTGCATTTAACCCATATGCTGCCAAGAATCATATACTGTAAATTTGGCCGGACAATTTCATTCTTTAAAAAATTGTTGTTTTTTTTTTACTTTGTAGCTTAAAACTTTTTAACCTTAAGCAGAAGCATGTTATAAGGTACAACCTATTGGTGCTTAGTGAAATAATCTTTGCACCTGCATGTCAAATCCCAGTGTCTTCTTAAAGAAGCAATTTTAATCATCCCGTGGAAACTAGAACAAATGTTAATGACAGCCATTCCATATCCCCTTTAGTGAACCTGATTGCAAGCTCAACTGTCCTTATCTATTTCTTTCCAGTAAATTTGCTTGCCCACGTTATTTACCGTGACATGCCTTTGAAGCACAGGAAGATGCTAAAATCTGGTTTTCTGCAAAAACAAATGAAGTAACTATTCTAGGATCTCTGTGCCCCAGATGATTCACAGCACAGATGGCATTTCATTCTTTCTCCAGTGTTTTTTTTTTCTTGACATTTGGTGCTCTGGGTGTGGAGGGCAGCT
>CM044437.1:48628452-48646040 GCA_024363595.1 Xenopus borealis
TTTTTTTTTTTTTTTTTTTAAGCAATTTGAGGAAATGAAAACCCCAGCCTCCAAACAGTATTATACATTTTTCTACAGGGTCCTTAGAGCACACACACACATTGCCTTCCCTTAATTGGTGACATTTGTCAGTGGTTTGTGGGCATATGGATAGAAATACAGATTATACAAAGGATTTAGTTGCAGGGTCGTGTCTCAAAAGCCCTGGATGTATTAAGGGCTCTTCAAAAGCTGTTTATTAAAATAGAAGGTAATACAGCACTGCACCACAGAATGAAAATATCACAACTTCAGCCATGAAGAATGCAAGCTCTGTTGGACACAGTTACCGTGCAGCACTATCTGGATGATAGATTAGATATATAGATAGATATATAGATATTACATAATACAGAATGCACAAATAAATAACAAAATAAAGCCTTCTGAGTGGGCAGATGACAGCATGCCTGTGCAACTCACCGTCCTGGAGTCAGGCTGGAGGTCAGTGATCAGCAGTAGGAAGCAGATCCCAAAGGCAATGGTTCCAGCTGAAGTCGATCCACCATATCACAAGCTGAGTTGCTGGTCCAAGCCCAAGTCCCAAGGGTCACTTGCAGCAGACTGTCCCTCCTCTATGGGTCGTGTCCTGCTCGCCAATCGCTCCTAATCTGTTCAGACTGATTCCCAGCTGTCACTTTGTCACACAGTTCCTCGCAGAGCTGTGCCAGGTGCCCGTGCCACAACTTCTGTCACCCTCCCTACATCACTTGGCTGCTCCAAGTTCCTCGTAGTAAATCAAGGATAAAGGTCTTGCAACAGAATGTGAAAATAGGGTCCCTCAACACCCAGACGAGGGGGTCAAATATTGGCAGTCCCAGTGTTAAGATCCTGAGCCTGAAATGATGGTTGTAGTTTGTGCTTGGATGCCAATGCAGGGTGCCCACACTGGAAATGTCCTTTAGTTTGTCCCTATGCCCAGCTGCCTGCTGCTCCTCTGGCTCCCAGCCTCACACTGCCTCACACTGTCTCTGTGCTTCCTCACCTCTAAGATCAGACTCTGCTGAAAGCAGTGTGTATGGGGGGATCGCCTGTAGGGGGAGCTGAGCCTCCTGTTCCTGCCTCATTAACCCCTTCCTTACAAGTGCAACAAAGACTCGAGTAGACAGGAGAAGCTGTTACACTTTTTTAGGTCTGATATGTAGGAATTATTACAGGGGCATTCCCTGGGCTTGACTGAACTGCTCCTGAAAATGACCATTATTACTTAAATGATTCTGTGGTCAGAAACCAGCTGCACTCACTTGCTATCCAGTAGGTTGATTTTGTTTTATGGCTGAAATGATAAATGCACAATATCTGTATGGAATGTTTTGCATAAAGCAAAATGGGACAGAGTCACTAGGGGCATTATTACTGAGGGGAGTTCAGGAGGTATAGGGGTCCCTAATACACATAAGATTTCAATAAATATTTGTAAAACATTGTCAAACTTTTGTGGCCAGCAGGTATTTGCCCCAAAATTGTCTGAAATTGAGGAAAGTCACCAGAAAACCCACGAATGCTTAAGAGGGACAGGAGACTGGGGTACAGAGCCCAAAATCTGGTAAGTCCTGACTTCTACACAAGTCAGTCCCATTGCCTGCTGGGTATTGTAGTCTTACATTAAACTTGTCAGTTGGCAACTACATTACCCAACATGTCTTGGGAGATGCAGGCTTGGCCCATTAGGGCAAGAAAAAACTTCTGCTGTTTTCCAAACTACAAACCAGCCAAAGGCTCAAAAAGTAGCCCCAATTCATACCTTGGCTAGTTTGTACTTTCAAAACCCACCCTGGGCTTTAAATTAGTAGCCTAATTTGGCTGAGAAACCACCAACATGGCAACTCTGCATCCTGCCCCCGCGCACAAATAGGGTTGCCACCTAGCCGGTATTTTACCGGCCTGGCCGGTATTTTTGGTGGTTGATCCCAATGTTATTAATAGGAAAAAAAGATAAATATATAGGAAGGCCGGTATTTTTTTCAAGAAAAGGTGGCAACCCTACGCACAAACGAGGACGCATGGCTGCACGTGCGTCTTCTTTTGCACAAATGCACCCTCATTTGCTGACCTCTGTAAATGTATTCTCTATGTGTATTCATTTTATATGTCGTGAGTAGGGTTGGAACATTTTCAGGGAAAAAAATCATCCTTCCGATCCTATTTTTATATTTCTTACCTAATAATAACATTGGCATTAAGCTTAATTTTTACTGTCCAGCTTGGTAAAATAGTGGTCAGATGGCAACCCTAGGAGGTACAATAATAAAAAGTGACAACTAGAAAATTGACTTTTTTACACCGCTCCACCAATGAGGCGAGTTGAGCCACTCGCCTCAGGCGGTAGTGGCCCCATGGTTACCAGGGGCGGCAAAAATGTAGCTCCTGGTAACTAAGAGCCAAATTTCTGTTTTTAGACCCGGAAATTCGGCTCTTCTAGTGCAGCTATCACGCTCGATGCACTAGCGTCGTGGACCACCCCCTGCCCCCCCTCTGGCACTGAAAAGGTGAGTGGCGTGGGGAGGGGTAGGGGCATCAAAAAGAAGACCGCCTCAGGCGGCATATGGGCCTGGATCGCCCCTGATTACTTAGCTTTTCTGCTGCAGTGTCCAGGGCTCCCTCTTCGTTCACTTCAACCAGAAGAGTTCAATATAAAATAAACTCATACCTGCAACTGAAAGAAATTTGATTTAAAAAGTCCCATGGGATTGCTTTACAATGGCAATTATACATGTGATTAAAAAGAAAGCTTTTTGTGAAAAAAAATCCAAAGATAATGAAATAACGGGGAAACCCTTATGATAGCTGAACTTGAAATCACATCTGTAAATAAAACAATAAAAATAATGCCTAAATTGCTCTGTTACCTTTGCCATAGGCTGTCTGTTTGCTTGTGTCACACTGTCCCTGGAAAGCCGGGCCTGTCACTTCGGCCTGTCACCAGCTCCCTATCTCCTTGCTACCCCTGTGTGGCTGCAATTATGGGCACTTGGAAGAAACAATGAAGCCTTCTGTTGGAGTGACAGATTGATGCAGTCCTCAGATGTGTCCCATCACAACACACACACTCTGGCTCTGCCTTTTAATTAATCCCCTTCCCCCTTTCTTTTTATTTATTTTGTTCCTTTTGCAAAGTAATGCAGTGTCAGACTATAGTGGGGAGTAAAGATGGTCAATTTCACTTCTGGTTTAGGCCCCCTAAAGACTTACTGTATAGTAAAACATATCTCCTTTCAGGGTTCATGTACGGAGGAGGCTCAGTACAGTAGAATCTATTTTGCATTTTGATGGAAGTCCTGCTGAACTAATCTAATCTGCAGTCAAGTGAGGATTACAACCTAAAGTAGGAATGACATATGGCAGCCCTTCAATTGTTGTTGAACTACAACTTCCAGCAGCAGGTGGTTGAGGCTGATGTTAGATTGCCCTTTGACATCCTTATTTCAGCAATACATTGAAACAAACAGAATTTTAAGATACCCTAAGGGGCATTTAAGCAAATAATGCAGCTAAAAAGCAAATCAGGGATGTTAGTCAATCCTATGTAAAAAAATAATTTACAGACAGAAATTCCTTTAGTACAGATATGAGACTTATTATCCAGAATACTGGGGGCATGGGGTTTTCCAGATAAAGGTTCTTTGTACTAGAAACTCATTTAAACATAAAATAAACCCAACAGGCTGGCTTTGCTTCCCATAAGGATCTCATTGCATCTTAGTTTTATTATTACAGAGAAAAAGGAAAACGTTTTTGAAAATTTTGAATATTTGCATAAAATTGAGTCTGTGGGAGATGGCCATTCCATAATTTGGAGCCTTGTGTATAAATAATGGAATGCCTGTAGACGTTATCTGATAATATAACTTATAATTTTACAGAGAAAGTGGTAGACTAGCAGAACATGGGCCTTGGTGTGAAATTTTGGTTTAAGACACCGTTCTTGTTAGCTGTAAACTCCCACTTCCCTATCCCCATCATTTCCTTCTCTAGCAACCTAAACTCTGCCCTCAACCGGACCCCCTAAAGTTATGACCCTGGAATTATGGCTCATATAACCCTCTTTGAGATGAACAGTGACTTTATTGGGGACCTTAGTGGCAGACATTTGCAGAAAAAAATTGTGTCCGATGTATTTTCTTCTAAAATGATCCTGAACATATATGTTCATTGTTGATGCTTAGTATAAATTATTTATATTGCTTTCTCATCCTTTTGGAGGATGAGAAACCAACAGACATGGACCAATGGTCTGTCACATTATTTCACCACTTACCTCTCAGTAATCCCAAAGAAAACAATCAGAAATGTGAATTTCTAGTTGCAGTAGTAGTGCAATACAAATGGATCCCTGGTACAGATGGCAAAAGTCTTAAAGGGAAACTGTCATGGAAAAATGCATCCGTTATTAGTGCTGCTCCAGTAGACTTCTGCACTGAAATCCATTTCTCAAAAGAGCAAACAGATTTTTTTATATTCAGTTTTGAAATCTGAGATGGGGCTAGCCATTTTGTCAATTTCCCAGCTGCCCCTGGTCATGTGACTTGTGCCAGCACTTTAGGAGGGAACTGCTTTCTGGCAGGCTGTTGTTTTTCCTTCTAAATGTAACTGAATAGTACGCAGTGGGACATGAGTTTTTACTACAGAGTGCTGTTCTTAGATCTACCAGGCAGCTGTTATCTTGTGTTAAGGAATGGTTATCTGGTTACCTTCCCATTGTTCTGTTGTTAGGCTGCTGGGTGGGGGAAAGGGAGGGGTTGATTTCACTCCAACTTGCAGTACAGCAGTAAAGAGTGATTGAAGTTTATCAAAGCACAAGTCACATGACTTGGGGCAGCTGGGAAATTGACAATATGTCTAGCCCCTTGTCAGATTTCAAAATGAAATATAAAAAAATCTGTTTGCTCTTTTGAGAAATGGATTTCAGTGCAGAATTTTTCTGGAACAGCACTATTAACGGATGCAATTTGAATTTTTTTTTCCCCATGACAGGATCCCTTTAAGGGCATATTTATGTACGTTAGGAATCGTGATAGATTTGCAGGTGTTCAAATTTTTTCCCCACTTATCAACACTTTCCTGACCATCAGTAAAGTTTTTAATCAACACATTCCTAATTATTATCTGCTGAACAAACCACAAATATAAACATCCTAAAAACTTTCTAACTAGTGCTCTGTTGGGTATTGAAATGGGAATGCTAACCTACCATGCAAGAACAGTACAAGATTTGATACAGCCCTCTCTAGAGGCCAATGACCAAACAAGCCCAAATGGACCCACCACTTGGGGAATCAAACTCAAAGAAGGGTAGCAGAAGATAGAAACGATTCACCATTGCTAAGACAGGAATATGTTTAATCATGCCGTTTAGTCTTATGGCATCATAAGCCAAGGTCCAACCATTTCAAGGTGTCTAGCAGCTCAAAGAGCGTCTAATTTCACCCTAGAGGCTATAGCAAGGCCCCATACATTGTTTTGGACGCATCAACATTGGGCATCGAAGTTGACTGTGATGAGATAAACCTTAATTGATGGTTACAAACACAAACGTATATATTATTACTCCTTTTGAATAATTCACGGGCATAAAATGACAATATGCATTAACCTCTACATTATGTATACAATTAAAATGACATTTCCTTCCCTGAAATAAGGTTAGAGCAATGAGTTGTAGCATTTGATATTCAGTATCTTGCCACTTGGGATATTAATAAAAAGAAAATCCTGGCTAGTATCCCATAGTAGAGAGGTCCCTGCAGTATTCCATTCCCTCACAGCTGACAGCCTTGTGCAGTCTCAGATAAGCACAGCCAGAGCTGCTGATAAGAGCCTGTTAGTATACGATATACAGACATCTAAACCCTCCGCTTGCCTACCAGATATGTGTCCGGAGCCAGTAGTAAGACCTACAAATGAATGTGTCCAGCAGAAAATCCTTTCTCAGGGCTTCAGCAGCACAAAATATTTAGGAAATTCTATCTGAACTAGAATAAATAGAACATTTCATAAAGATTAATTTATTAATTAAAAAATATCATACTTCAGCCCACATTATTCTTTGTTAAAGACAGCGATTTTAAACTTCTTGGGTACCATGTATCTAATCAAATTAAAATGTAAGTTTCATTCCTTAGAATTGTTTGGTCATTAAATAAATAATGAGGCATATCGCTAAACCTTCATTAAATCTGGCGCCAGATTTTACTAGCCGTAATAATAATTTCTTGTTCAAATCTACCAGACATTGAGAATATTGCGTTTTCTGCAACCCCGAAACTTCTGATCCAAAAACTCAAATCGAATTTGACCAAACTCGATTGAGTTGTGTTTTTGGTGGCGATTTAGGGCCAGAGTTTGATAAGTCTCTAGAATCGAAATAGAACTTGAACTTTTTTTTTTAAATACTCAAATCGCGTTTGGATAATTCACTAGTCGAATTGGACAGTTTTGACCATAAAATTTTTTTTAAAATTCTGATTCAGATTTTCAGTTCGACCCTAACAAAATCTGCCCTGTATTGTATCACATTCAATGTACTTGTACAATTCTGAAGCTGAGATTCAGCACTGTCTGCTTGCAGCGTAGTAGTCCAGATGAGTGGAGAGGAATGGCAGATGCATTTGATTCTATGGTCATTGTGGTTGGACTACAAAACCAAAATTGTTTGTGTGAGGAAAGCACTTCAGCTCTGTTGGGCCAAACAGGAGTATGACTTTCCTACCACAAGGGTCAATGGTTCTGTAGTGTAATCCACTGGCAGCCAGCTTGGGTAAAAAGTGTTGTTGAGCAGTAAAATTCGCACACAAACAGCACTATGGAAGCAATTATTCATAACAATCCTGACCTCTTTACCAACACCAGACAAAATATTGAAACCAATTGCATTTCTCTCTGAAAACGTTGCACCTGTCTTTAAAGGCAAGCAAATCTATCTGTTATTATAGGTGTTTGTACACAAAAAAATTGGTAAATCTCAGAGTGGTTTCAAAGTGGTTTCATTCCTGTGATTTGTCACCTTTGTGGCTCTTTCTCCTGAATGTGCTGCTTTTTAGGAGGGCAGTGAAATGAGTGTTGTCCTCTTCAGGACTTGAACAAGAATTGTAGAAAGGAATCTTATTCTCCCAAGACTTATTGAATTAATTATTATCATTTGTAAGTAGACTTGTCTTCCATCACCATGATTTCTAGGTTTTCACCATATTACTTTGCTTTCTTCTGGTTTAGAAGTGTGAATGTATGTTCACGAACAGCCTCCAACAGCACAGTCTTGTGTGTTGTCCACCCAAGCGACCACCGTATATACAATAAATTAGGGATGCACCGATTCCAGGATTTGGTTCAGCTTTTTCGGTAGGATTCGGTTTGGGATTCAGCCTTTTCAGCATGATTCGGCGGAATCCTTGTGTCTGGCCGAACCAAATCCAAATCCAAATTTGGATATGTAAAGGAAAGGAGGGGAGGGAAATCACGTAACATTTAATCACAAAACAAGGAAGTGAAAATATGTTCGCACTTTTTCTTTTCCCACCCCTAATTTGAATATGCAAGTATGGATTCAGATTTAGTTCTGTAAATGATTCAGGGATTTGGCTGAATCCTAAATATTGGATTCAGTGCATAACTTCCATATATATAAATATATATAGTAGATGCTGACAAAGATCACACTCACAGGACTTATAATGAATATTGCAAACATCTGACATTTCGGCTGTGACTCCAGCCTTTATCAAAGTCACAGCTGAAACATCAGATTTTTACAATAAAAGCATAAAAGCATAGTTATTCATTATAAGTCCTGTGTAATCTCTGACAGCATCTACAATTTACTTCAACGTGGACTGCACCCAGGCATTAGTGAAAGCCTTTGTCATGAGTGCTGGGACCCTCAGTTATATATATCTATATATCTATATATATATATATATATATATATATATATATATATATATATAGCAACTACTGTCAACATTCCTGCTTCAATACACCTACTTATAGTCAGTGTCGGACTGGGACAAGAGGGGCCCACCCAAAAACCAGGAGCCCACCATAACACCTTAGACCAGGGGGCTACTCTCAGTACTACTATTCTTCATCTCCTCAATCAACCTCTATTCTACTAGTTTGTTTTCTTTACATACTATAATAAATTAGTCCATCTATTTAGCCTCTTTGTTCTAATAGAAATAGGGAATGGCCATGAAATAGGCCAAAAGTTTAGCAGCATGAGGGCCCACTGACACCTTGGCCCACCGGGAGTTTTCCTGGTATTCTGGTGGGCCAGTCCAACACTGCTTATAGTGAATTGGATATTATCAGTTTACGAATATGCATGAAAAGAGCAAAGATCATTCCCTATATACACGGTATGCTGGCTTTCTAACTGACCAGAGGCACCCATGATAATATTTTGTACAGGGTTCCATTTGTTGAAAGGTCAGCCCTGGTTTCCTAATTTGCTTTCTTTTTCTATCCTAGCACACCTAGGGCAGGCTAATCAGATTAAACTGGAAGTGTTGCAGAAATCTATTGAAATCATAATTTCACAGCAGAGTTACTTTTTATATGTTCCTGGTTAAAGATATCTAGTCAAACATTTCCATTTTATAGTTTTTTCAAAGCTTGCTCTTTCTTTTGATTTGCTTCTGTTAATTCATCCAGTGTCTCTCTCTCTCTCTCTCTCTCTCATTGTTTAATGTATTTATCAGTTTCCTCATCACTTTCCTATGTCATTCACTCAGTAAGCGTATTCCACATTTAGTCTCTCATTCACTAACTTGCTTCACTCCAGGTTTCGCTCTCTCTCTTATTCCCTGGCTGGTTCCCTCTGGCAGAGCAGCTTGCTCTCCCCCCCTCCCTGTGAGCTCTGACCGACTGCTGCAGGTTTGTTGTGTGAATGCAGGGAAAAGATAAGGGGCTCAGTATGAGAGCTGTGCAGTCTTCTCAGCCGGGTGTTAGTGGATATCACAAGCTGCAGATGGGGCTTCGTGGGGCACATCTGGCAGCAACATCACCTCCTCCCTCAGCCACATCCATTCACATCACACCTTACCCCCTCCAACTCTATCCAGTTCTACCAGCCTAATTCTCTTATTATCTTTCCTTGGCCTTTATTTAATAAAGGCTATGGCATCAGCATGAAGTAGTTAACTGTGCAGTTCCCTAATCCCTGCAGAGAAACTGGAAACACATCCAGAGCCTTTTTCACAGTCTTTAGACTTCTTGGGTGAAAATTTCTATTTCTAGTCCAATATTTGGCCAGGCATCCCTGGCTCAAATCAGTTTTAAAAATGTCTAAAATTAGATGTAAAACAACCACCCTTTTGTAGTTTCCGTTGTAGTTTCCGCTGTATCATACAACCATCATATAACCATTCAGCCACAGAATTTTACCCAAAACCTTTTCTGGTCACCCTTTAAGTGCTTTGGTCTCCCCTAGGGGAGTAAGCCCCTCTGTATGGCAACCTATGTGTAGGGTCTTGAAAAAAATACCGGCCTTCCTATATATTTATCTTTTTTTCCTATTAATAACATTGGGATGGACCTTTAAAAATACCGGCCAGGCTGGTAAAATACCGGCCAGATGGCAACCCTACCTATGTGCTATGATCTAACCCTTTCATTTCCACCCGCTGTATGATATACGATGTTGCCATAACTAATAACATAGATGTAGTTCTCTGCACTGCACATTTAATGGCAACATATGCTTTCACAAAGAGAAAACAACACAGAAAAGGGTAAGTCAAGTTTCTTAATTTGTTAATGCAGAGAGCAGGTGACTTACACTCTAAAAGAATTTCCAAAGAATTAAATGGACCAAACCTGTCATCAACAATAAAGTGTCATATTTTTTACACACTCTTTAGGTTTAAGTGTAAATGATAAAAATGACCTCCTCTGCAAACTAAGCAGTTTATTTTAAACACATTTTTATTATATTTAGTACAAATAAGCATCCTGCCATCAGTATTTAAATGGTTTTACCATGCACTAGGAATTGTGGCTAGTCCTTTGCAAAGAACTTACATGTCATACATATAGGATATTTCTTCCTTATTTCTGAATTTGGAACACCATAGTTAAATGCCTCCCCAAAGCTTTTTTAGATCTAAATGATTATTCCAAACACATATGTTTATGTTTACGGGCAGTGGCCAAAGTAGCCTACAGCAGGGTAGGGCATGGTGAGGCCAAATGAATGCAGGTTTTGATTACATCAAAATTATATAACTTTCTTAGACATACAAAAGCAACTCTGAAATTGTTGTGATTCCAACATCTCTAGTTCAGTTTTCCCAAGCTACAGTATTATAATTACCTTTTATAGTTTAAAAAGCTTTTTGAGTCTGAATATACTTGTTCACTATAAAATGTAGCACAGTGTTGATAAGAAATTGCAGTAACTTCTTCATAGGAAGGTTATATGTTTCTTTGTTGTGCTACGTCAGACCAAGAGCTGAATGCCACATGTATAAAACAAGGCTGTCTCTGGTTAAGCCACCTGCCATCTGTCCGCTGCCGGACCCTGACCACATATAACCCGTGTCCCAGGCAAACTCTTTCTCATCTCCCAGCTGTCTTCTCCTGTCCCTGTAGCTCTATGTCAATACAGATGTGTGCACAGCCCTGTGTGTCAATAAATACGGTGCCTTGCTTGTTTTAACCCTGCAATTCTAGTATCAAATTTTAGTGGTCAATCTCTGAGCTATGCAAATGTTGATCAATGGTGCAATTGGGCTCCTGTGAATTCACTGATAAAGGAATCTGAGATGGTTATTGTGTGATGAGTAATACAGTCAGGATGCAATGCAGAAAGGATGGGCCCCCTTCTGAAGTTCACAATAACATACATCAGGGATATATGTAAACAAAAGTCTACGGTTTTGTTAGGATGCTGGACCATTAACTTTCAACGACAGCTGAAGACTTGCAGGGTTGCACTAGAAATATGTACTCTAAAAATACAGTTACACAGTCTATGTGTCATGTACATCCAAATGACCCCCTGAACACTGTTTGTAACTCCCCCAGGTCTTTCCCCTCAACTTGCAGTTGTGCTTAGTTGAAAACAACAGATGCAGATGCAGCTGAGTGCCCGGCCCTTGCAGATGTTCCACTTTCAAAGCACCCACACTAAACGCAGACGTCCCTCTTCATCAAGAAGTGAAACAGCATCACATAAACAGCAATCATGTACTAGAAAAAGCACACATCCTGGCCACACACACACACCAATATGCTGGACCAAACCAGGCTAATCTAATCATTTGGCCCCCAAAGCAGAATTGTTGGGGAGAACTTAATTAAAACACTGATTCTGAGAATTTTCAGACCTGTCCAATAGATAGCTGACCAATTTTCTGTTGGGGAGGAAGTTAGGGAAGGCCTATAGCAAATTGACAGATTAAATCTGTGTATGGCCACATCTACAGATATAGGAAACTTTATTTGACTTTAAGTTGGACATACACTATAAGATCACTATACACTAATAGACATCGGCAAACAAGCAGATCTTTCCCTGATATGCCCGTAGCTGGGTTATATAGGAGTAATCCGAACATTCACCCTAGAACCGATTGATCGGATTACGACCAGGAAAAATGGGCTCTGACGCAGGGCCAGAACTAGGGGTAGGCAGAGTAGGCACGTGCCTAGGGCACAAAGCGTGGGGGGCGCCAGGCATGTACCTTTCACTTCTGCCTACTCCTAGTTCACCTCTGGTCTGCTCCTCCGCTTCTTCCTATTGTGCGAGTGCGCGTCCACACAAGGGGAGGTGCTGACGCAGCCTGTCAGCGCGCCTCAGCTTCCACCTATTTGCCTATTTATGTGTGTGCGCATGCGTACGCTGATAAGGGGAGGGGGAGAGTGTGCAGGAAGAAGCTGACGTGGCCAGTCAGCGCACATGCTTGCGCACTTCCTGCACGCAGTGGATGGGGCGCCATGGCTGGCCGCATTGCCTGGGGCACCCAGCTGCCCTGGCCCGGCCCTGCTCTGATGGGTCAGTCGTCAGAAAAATGAAACCTTCCTGATCAATATCGTGACCAGATGAGATGAGCAGCTTTATCTGCCCATGTATGGCCATACAGTTAGAGAAATCGAGCGGATCTGTCATTATGCCCACAGTGAGGTGGGCGATATTGGGCTGATCCGATCGTGGGTCCATGATCCGATGGGATTTTTAACCCTGCCCAATTGACATCTGGCCAACTTTTGGCCAGGTATCGATCGAGGAAGCCCATTGGGCTTTTATCAGCTTTTACTACCCCCCATGTATGGTCAACTTTAAGATGGCCATACATATGGAGATCTGCTCATTTGGTGAGGTCGGCAAAAGAGTCGTCACCTTCAGGTGGGCAATATCAGGCTGTTCCGATCATGGGCCCTAGGGCCCAAAAATTGTATCTTAACGAAGAGAAATGGGCAGTCAGCTCGAAGATCACATCAGTGAACTGATGTGGCCATCAATCTGATGGGATTGTTAAACCTGACCAATCAACATCTGGCAAGCCCGTCGGATGGCCCCATACCTTGAGCAATAAGCTGCCGACTTAATCTGTAGGCAGTTAGTATTTGCCCATGTATGGGGGACTTTAAGGTCGTCATCCATTGAAAGATCCATTAGTTTTCCAAATGAGCAGATATTTTCCAGATCGGCCCATCTTGAGGTGTGCGATATAAGACTAATACACAAATACGTGAAACAGCATTGTGATTCTCAGTTCTTGATAAGACTTTCAAACTATTCCAGCTCTAAAATTAGGTCACCTAATTCAAAATTTTGTATTTTTGGGCTTATTTATAAAAAGGTGACAGCTTGCAAAAAGCACAATTCACAGTTTTCTATTCCCTTGTGTGGAATTGTAAGGGTCATATGTATCAAATGGGGAATTCTATCTTTCACCGCCACAAAAATCCCATGCAAATGTTCAGAGAACGGTGACATTTTCCTCTAGCAAAACATTTTCACCTTTTGATATATTTTCTTTATAAACTTAGCTAGAACATATTGGTTTGTTTGTGTAGATCTATGTTTTTTCCACAGAGTCAGGGAGAGAGTAGCCATATTGTTGTGCTTCAACCAACTGTTTATCTTTGGGGCGCAATGGTGTTATGTTTTGTGAAGATCACACTATCAGCAGATTGCAGTATCCACTCAAACCTAATCATCATAACACAGGTTTTGACAGCCTGCTCCACCAACCTGTTCACTTTGCTCTCCACTTATAATTGTAATTTTGTAAGGAAAACAAACAACATGGGTAATAGTTCGATAAGGGGATTTTTAATCTGAAAAATTTGGTTTCAGTACTTATTTTGGATTTTAGTTCTCTTGTTGCTCTTCTTGATGTTAGGATTGCTATTTCAAGGCTTTCTGTAATGGCAAAATAGAAAGAAATGTGGCCCTTACCTATTCTCTGCCCCCAGCAGAGGTCACAATTGAAGGACGGCCTCAGTGTAATAAGACCTACGGGTATCTGCTTTGCATTTATGCATTCTACTGCATGGTGAGCAAGTGTTAACTGATTTCAGTCCACACTATGCAGACTGCACTTTAGGTATAGATCCACAGGGCTGACTGAAATCTATTTACACTTGCATTGCCATGCAGTGGAATCCATAAAAATCTAACACACAGCAAATGCAACCTAAAATACCTTTGGGTACAAAACACCAAGCATGAATTTAAGCTGGAAGTGCTTTCTCTTCTTGTTTCCTCCTATCACAGCACATCTTAGCTGCCTACTGGAGCATGCACTGTGTTACAGTGTCTGTTTAGGCTGATCTGTCAGCAAGGGTGACTTCCAGACCAATAGGGGCTTTCCCTGGTATTTTGGTAGACTGGTCTTTTTCTACATATTTGTGATTCTGTTGTGTCTTCTCTTGATGCTGCATCTGCATAGTAAAATGATCTTATGGGATGTACAGGAATGTAGTGGTACCAAAATGTTTATGTAATCGGTATCTGCACATGATGTGTGTACATGTTGTCAAGCCACAGTACAACAACAAGAGGGGATAATGAACCGCTTAATGGAAGTAAAAGATAGCAACAAATAAATATTGAAGCAGTCTTAACTAATGGAAGGTTAAAAGCTTTCATTTAGAGGAGACAGCCACATTGGATATGCCTTAAATAAGGGGGAAAGGCTAAATAAAGGAAGCATATAAATATATCAATATATGTGTAGCACCTATTTGGCGGTATTTAGACAAATACCCACTAGCAGGATAGAGCATTTGCTACATGCGTCTTACATAACAGGGTCAGGGCCTACGCCATGTGGAAGTGTTCCCTTTAAAATGTAGTGCAACTACCAACCTCAAGCTACTGTGCAGACAAAACATTTTTGGGCACCAGGAGGTTCTTATGATGCAAACAAGAAACTGTTTATTAATCCGAAGATAATGTCCCCAAGTTTACTCACATCAGAGGAAAAGTGTGCAGTCACATCACATGCAGTTTCTCACATGCTGACACTCCCTTAGGACAGATTGGGCAGGCATATAGTCACAACCCCACTCACACAGAACTTCCAGGATAGATGTAGACTATAGAGGCACACAGACATATTCCAGTAGTGGTCTCTGGATCAACCTCATGGAAATCCTCTACCCTGATTCCTTCTCCACTGGGATCCCTATGCTACAGGCAATATGGCCTGGGACAGATACCTCCAAACTGTCACTCCTGCATTGGAGCTCAGCCCTGCTCTTTTTAGCTCACTCTGACTGACTTACACTCCTAGAGTGTACTAGTACTGGGAGGTCACCTGCCACTTTCTATTCCTCAATTACGGGGTTGCCTGGTCCCCGACTTGGACACATGCTTTCTGGGCCTTTCTGCACCCAGGCTCCCCTGGGCACACCCTGCTGGATCACCATCCAGAGGCCAAAGAGGAAGCTGCCACTCCCTTACCAGCACTATATAGTGTAAGGCAGGAAATTGTCACCACACCCTTTGACCAATAACTACAGGCATGCAAATACTTAAATTGCAACACAGGCTTCTCCCCTAAAAGTAGGGATTTAACTCTATAGGTGCTTGTAAAACCTATAGGTCCCTGTATATGTTAACTAATAACATATATAATAACAGATCTTATTAGAATACAATAATACTATCACTGTATTTTTGTAGTGAGACTTGCACCATACCTATAGTCTGCAGATAACAGTAAGAAAAAGATTAAGACTAAAATCTACTCTGCAACATACATTCTAGAACTTCTCATGAAGGTTCATTAAAGTTTAGATTTGTATACTGGGAGGGTATTGAGCAGGTCTGATCAAGCCTGGACTGGCATCAATTGTTGCTTTGTTTTTAGGCTATATAGGCCTTTGTGTACGATATTATTTCACAGTTCAGTCTAGATATAGGTCTGATTTCATCCTGGTGTTCCTCAAATCATCCATGTAATTTAAATTTTATTAATAAATATGCTACCCGGTGTGCAGAATCATATATTTTTAATGACAAAATCCATAGTATGAAATATTGATTTAGTACTGAAAACTTTTATCACTGTAACTATGCTCCTGCATTTTATAACTCTTCCTAGTTTTTTTTTTGACTGGGGCCAGATAGGCAATAAGGTCCTATCTGTCATGCATCAGTACTCATGCCCTTTCTGAGGGCAATTCTCTGTACTTAGCTGTACCACACAAAGCACAAGTCCCAAAGCATTGTGCTGCTAGTGCCCCATCTGTAATTGTAAATCAAGACATAATATTTCCTAAGTGACTAATGCATGCATTATTCTTCTTCTTCTAGTTCTATGGAAAAATTTGGCTGCCCGCTCCCTGTGCCAGTGGAGCCTACAGTATATATAATCCCATGCACACTATGGTCAATTTTATTAGGAACCAATTAACATACCTGTATGTTTTTGGAGTGTAGAACAAAAAAATACAAGCTCTGTAAAGAGTACTCAAATTGAGTGAGTGTCAATGGTAAAACTAACACAGCTGGTCGAAGCAGGACAATTTTAGAGCTGTTCATATGATGCTTAAGTGCTGGCCTTGACTTAATATAGTTGCTCCCATTGCATCAATTTCAAGAGACCACTGCTTTATGTAAGAGCATATTTATGTTCAGGTATAAGAATGTTTACATATAACAAAGATTACATTTAGGCTAAAATCCCTATGTGTAATGTTTCCTGTAAGCTGTGTGCACATGCACATAAACACACCATATTACACAGCGCACAAAGTACATTGCAAAAATTGTAGGCATATATATTTCAGTACTTGCTCAGATTTTGGCACCAACAGTTTTTTTGGCACTAACAGTTTTTTCAGACAATTTTTTGAACATTGATTAATTACCCCATTATTCAAAGTAGTTCACATACATTCCTGCTCCTCCCCATACCTCTCATCTCATCTCCAAGTATTTACCACACTACTCTTTACAGTCTTCTAAGCATCTCATCCTCAAAACTTCAAACATTACCCCTTCACCAGCATCACAACCCTAGGCACTGACTGCAGCCTCCACCGAACCTCACTCCTCACCTGCTTGAATGCAATTGTGCCTACCATTGCAGGAACCAGCATGTGCACATTTTCATTGATCAGCTATAGAGAAAGCAGACCGTGCTGTCCTGGACCCCCTTTCCCTTGGCCCCCCTCAATCTTTAAATTATCTCTTAAAATATTTTTATTTACAGAAGCTTACCATCATCTAGCATAGCACTCCTTAATAATAAACTATAAGCTGCTGCCACCTGCTAAGTACAATACCCAATGCCACATCTCTCACTTTGCTAGTTACTGATCTTACCCATACTGGGGCACATAAACAGTGGGCAAATTTGCTCCAGGTCAGTAACCAATGGCAACCAATTAGATGATTGCTTTCATTGTTGAACCTGCAGCTGACTGAATAAAGCTAATCACTGATTGGTTGCTATAAGTTATTGCCCAGGTGCAAATGTTCCCATTGTTTATAAATGAGCCCCCTTGTATTTCACAACTCCTTATGCTTTAGATTTTTAGCTTGAATGATCAGGACTGTCTTGTATTGTATTGTACAGTACTGCACAATATGCTGCCCCTTTATAAATTGGATGTGAATTGCACTTCCTCCATTCCCACTCATATCTCTACAGACACATATAAACTACACTAAAATTGCAGTTTATATAGCGTCAGGTGGCTTTTGCTTGAATCATAGCTATTTGAAACAATAAATAATTCTACATATTTCTTATGTCAGTTACTCTAACAGAAATGAATGAGACTATGAATAGCACAAATCTATGTCTGGGAGAGCCAAGACTATGGAATATACAACTTATAACTACAATTATTATTATAGCACAGTACACCTACACCAGTATATATGAAACAAATTTTACTGAAGCATCTGGCACACACGGCCACAGTCTTTTTCCCCAGAGAAATGAACAATCTGCTCCATTTGTAGAGCTACATTCACAGAAGCATATACTACTACAATGCTTATTCTATAGGCAAAGTTTGACCATTCCCCTTAGCATAGAAAACATCAAAACAACAAAAAACTGCATAATGATAGTATGAGTGCAGTA
>CM044437.1:48666812-48687426 GCA_024363595.1 Xenopus borealis
TACTAACCTGCGGATAATTTACTTCAATTTTTGAGTTCTGACTCGCTCTTGTATATATTCCCTTCTTATTAGTTGCAATGTCTGCATGTAAAACACATTACATGCAGTGAACCTGGCTAATCATTAAAATGCCTTGTTCCACATTTCTGGACATTTACCCAGGATCACCACATGTAATGTGCTTTACATGCTGCCATTTCAGATAATGTGATGGGGCAGGTATTGATGGGAGCTTCATTGATGAGATTTCCCGCCAGGCGGCCTTGTGTGGATTCAGGACTGGATCATTATAATCCCCATGGCATTGGGTTAGTTGACATCTCTACTGAGGCCTATGCAATGTTATTTTTATTATAATTTCCCCAGCATCCCAAGTAAATGCTGCCATAAATACTGTGCAGAAGCTAAAATCTTTAACGTGTCAATTGGAAGAGGTGCACTTTCACAAATCAAATCTAATATGTACTTTCTGCAGTAGCCCTGGGATAAGTAAAGGGTACCATCTGGCCTCTTGCCCATTTGCTAGGGGCCACACAGATGCAATATATAATAGCTGCAATAAGCTGCAGCACAGAAACAATTTGTGAAATCAATGGTAGCACCTGATGTAGCAATATAGTTAAGCTTTTTAGTAGCTATACTCTAATTTTCTATGTATAGACCAGGGCCTATTGTGACCTCAGTAAGTATTGTTATGGTAGCATTACAAATGATACCACAAGTTACTTTGGCAATCTTGTACCAGAATGTGTCCACAAATGGGCTCTGTACTTTGTCACCCCTTTTGAAAAAAACATTAACTAAAAGGCTGGTGAACCTTCTGTAGAGTGTGTATATCCATTTCATTAGTGCACCAACTAATATTACAGGTTGGATAGTCTTTCAGAATTCTATATAAACAAATGCAGGATGGCATGTGGAAAACATAGAGGAGACATGACGTTTTAAAATAGAACTGCTTTTTGTTTTTGATAATGATTTGTTGAATTGTGAGCAACCATGATCTAAATACAGACTGTCAATTCATGCCCTGAAGTGGTCGGCAGATGCTAGCTGCCAATTTCTATCTTTTAAAGGTGCCACCATATTCTGTAGTGTTGCACAGTCATGGAGCAATCTAGAAACAAAGATGAGATTTGGAGTGACACAAATGACAGAGAATGTTCCTTTAAGAAAAGCTCATTATGCACAAATGTAAATTGTAAATATAGACCTGGGGTGTTACAGAATACATTAACATGATTTTTATTGATAGTGATGACAGAAAGCTCTACAACTAGCCACATGTATTTACCTGCAGTGGGTTTGAAGTCCTTTGTGTTCTTATAGGGACAGCAAAAATCTTTTATTGCAATATAACATAAAGGGGGTTATTTACCAAAATCCAAATTTTTCAGAAAACTTTATTAAAAAAAAGTCAGAGCAAACTAGAATCCACATTTTACCCTTATTTATTATTTTAAAAAACCACAATTTAATCGGGCTGGGGAACAAGGAGGGTTTTCCAATTCTGACTTTTCCATCCTAGATAATAAATCTTGAAGGATTTGCGTTTTATTTTCACAAAAAATTCAGATTTTATAGTTAAAAAAACTTAACTTTTTCGAGTTTTTGGCATTCGGACTTTAATCAATAAACCCATAGTGTATATGATAATAGACCATTTAACTTTCAATATAGAATAATTGGAGAGACAATGTAGCACAGACTATGCAGTGAAAACATATGGGCAGATCAATCTCCAATCAATCACTGTGTTTTTTCCAATATCAGCATTAAATGAATACTTTTTAGTGTTGTATTGTGTGCACAGGAATAGGCCTTGGTATTCAGGGTTGTCTTTTTCCCTTTTATGATAGCACAGCTGAGAGCTACAAGAATATAACAAGAAGTTCCCTTATTGTTTTGATGAAATGAGAAACAAGGGTTAGATTTTGTTCTGCAAGGACCCCTCCTCCCCACAAGTATTTTGTAACATTATATTGAGCACATAATTGATGCGCAAACCACAAATTAGTGATTTAGTCCCAACTACCCCGGTTTTGGTATATGGTCAGTGCATGAAACACTTAAACACTGCCCTTTGTACAAATAGCTGGTATCACCCAAACTCTTTGGTTACCCAACTACAGTGTCGGACTGGGATGCCAGGGGCCCACCAGAAAACCTTAGACCAGGGGCCCAACTTTCCAAACTATTATTCCTTCTCTCCTCACTTAACCTCTTTATTCTCCTATTCTTTTAGATCTACTATAATCTATTCTTCCATTATTAAACCTCTTTTTCCACATAAAGAAATAGGGAATGAACATGAAATAGGCCAAATTGTTAGAAGCAAGAGGACCCACTGAAACCTGGGCCCACCGGGAGTTTTCCTGGTATCCCTGTAGGCCAGTCCAACACTGCCCAACTACACTGCCAACTTGCTAAGGTAAGTATGGACAAGTACATGATGCATTAATCCACCCATGCCCCTATCAGGATGTCCAAGGCAACACTGATAATTGTTTATTTTTCCTAAAAACCTCACTCCCTACCAGCAAGAGAGCAGATTTGAGGGTTCATACCTTATATGTCTGGGAAGGCAAAACAGGTGCAATCCCTAAATAGCTGTATCCATCAGGGGCAGAAGGGGGTGTCATATAGGCAAAAAGTCCATTCAATTCTGTAACTGGTTCACAGATTCATTATGCTCCTCATTATGCCAGTTCAAATTATTTATCAGTCTTAAATTGGCAATTCACCTTCACAAAAAATACAACTATAAATAGTATACCACAAATAATGACTTTTTTTTAGTTGCTCAAATTGTTGCAAATAGATTCTTTGCGGAATTATATATCTTTATATGTATGAAATATACTTATTTATGCTATCTTGGTGAAAACATTTTTTTTGGTGATTCCAAAGATAAGTGTTCACTACAAATCTCACCCTAACTGATATTAGCTGTGTTCCTATGAGTATGTAGTAGAGAAAGTGAATATCTAATCAACCTTCAGCCTGGGCACTTGCAGTCACTGCTCTGGTCACCCCTTAGCTGCCCATAATTGGTGTATGACACCTAGGGTAATGGCATCTATGGTCATTGCTTATGAGTGCTATGAGTGCTATGAGAGGTAAATGTAAATACTGCTTTAATGTTGGAGAAGGCAATCTGGCTTTAAGCTAGCTAAGGTGTCATACAATTTAGTAGAACAGCTCTTTATTAGATTTGTCTTGTACAGTACATGTATTTTTCATAGGCACAAATGTATTTTGCTGCTCCTGGGATAGATAAAAGCCAATTTTCTATATCGCAATTTCTAGTAGATTATGGGAATGAATGGGTGGATTGATATGATAATCAGTCCATCATGGAAATATAAATGGCCATAACCTTCCCCTAAATGCCTTCTGTGGGACACATTACAAATCATAATTGGTTCTGGCATGGTGACATTGAATTTGCAATTTACATGTATGCTGTGGAAAGGGCCTGGCAGTGTTGACCTATCAGTTGCTTTCTAGAGGGTCCACATAATGAAAGGTGAAGTAAAGCTTTTGGCAACGTGTTATGGTTTTGCGTCGCTTGCTTTTCCTCTGTCTCCTTTGTATGCAATACAATTTTCTCTTCAGTATCAAATATAATTTTTTTAATGAAATAATTCTGTGTCTTGCAAATGCTTTGTTAAAGTCATATAAGCTGCATTTGTTATTCTTGCCCTTGGCGCAAAATAGTGTCCATTAACTTCCGTCTACATTTTACATTAAATATTACATTCGGAGCAGTCCAGCACCCATTCATGTGAAGGGGTTGTATATAAAGTATCCAGATGCAAATCTCAAGAAAATTCATATGCCAGGGCTGGATCCCAAAAGAGCTTGAGTTTTGTTTTGTGTTAATCTCTATGGTACATAAACCCTGATTGTTTTAATTCTGCTGATAAGGAACACTATTCTGAATTCTAACTTGAGACACCTGTCTGAAAATGGATCTTAAGTAGCATGTCCACTATGTTTACATTACAATTAAAGGTGTTTCATGAGAAGTGGGAAATTAAGCAAAATCATGATTCATTCATTTCAAAGCTGCTTTTCTTTGATTGTAGTGTAAGAATGTTGTGATATCACAGAGCAAATCTGCACGCACACAGGGTACCCTTGTTCTAATCTGTAAAGAGAAGGTGCACATTAAATTATCTCATCCATGGCAATATTTTTTAAATTCAAATTAAATAGCAGAGAAATAATTTCTGTATATAACCCAGCTTTAAAAACCCAACTTTGTGTTTATAATCACCCATGGTTTATATAGGGAATAATATACCCACCAATTGTAAAATATAAGGATATTATAAGTCACCGAGAAGTACCATGACCATATGAAGAATCTTTGATATAATTAGAAGTATTTTCCACCACCTTCATTATATAAATGTATCTTGCATTACAAAATATAAAGTAAGACTCAAATAAGAAATATACAACCTATTATTAAATCTCACAAACCACATTAGCAATTACCATATTTTTGCGAGAGAACTTTAAGAATGAAAGTAAAAAACTAGTACAACTATATTTTGTGAAATGTTAATGAATCTTTCTGTAAAGATTTCCCTCCACTGGGGTATTCATTAATTCAGTTGTTCTTAAGAGTGCAGGGCTGGAACTCCTTGTATAGCTTAGAGCGGTAACAGGGAGGGGGTATCAAGATAAGAAAATGAAGAAGTGTTTTATATATGGAAGAAAGGAATAGTAATAGTATCCAGCAGTGATGATTGGTCAAATGATTACTTGGGGCATCTATGATTATAAAACCATTGCGATTTCTAAGAGTTTGCTTTGCCTTGTTTCTATGTAGACACCTATGCATCAACAGGGGCAATAAAGAGTCTCATTGGTAGTAAAAGATAATGTATTCTTGAAATTCATATATGCTTCATAAACCCATTTAAGTTTGGTGCTCCTCTCTTTTCTCTTTACAGTAGTATCCACAAGGTCATTTAACGCAATGTTCTGTTCTTTCTTACCTGTGGTTCTCATACTTTCTGTTCTTCCACCTCTTCCTGCAACAGCTGCCAGTGCTTAATTAAAATCCAAACAGCTCTAAATCCACCTGGTGAGGAATTACTAAGGACTAGCCAAATATCACACGAGAGGAGCTATTAACTCAGTCACTGCTCTGAGAGTTGAGCAGAATTTCTGTCATAAAAAGTAGAAACCAATTATGAAATCAGACAGCAGTTAGCTCTTCTAGGAGTTCTGGGTAAATTTCTGGTCTGGCTACTGGTAAGTGACTGGCGGGTAGGAGCATGTGTTCTAAATAACCCGGGATACATCCTTAAATGGTTAGATAATGACTGGAAGCCATTTGGTTAAAAAAGCCCATTCGGGACAACTTGTGATGGGCAAATCCGACCTGTTTTGCTTTGGTGAAAATTCGCAAAACGGTGACAATTTGCCAAAATGCATTAAAGTCTATTCTCATCAGAACTGATTTATTGCGTGCTGCATCGCATCAATTTTTTTTGTTGTGGACAATTTTCTCCCAATACAGGCCTGTGGTTAAGAGTAGTGGCAGGCATAGGCATAGTAGTAACAGGCTTGGGTGTCAGGGCTAGCGGAAGACAAGCAGCATCCAAAAGACAGGCTGAGGTCTGGGCAGGCAGCAGGCAAGTGGAGTTGAGAAACAGGCCAGAGGTCAAACCAGAGAATCCATTAACAAGAACTCGGAGGCAACAGGGAGAGATATTGAATGCACATTAGGATAACTGACCAAAACCAACTCTAAAAGCCTTCAGTGGCTCAAAAGATTAGTTCAGCTTACAATATACAGTTAAAATCCAGACAGTAATTTAAGTAAAGTTGCTTGTCTCATGGTGGGCATTGCTGGGAAAGATCTGCTTATTCGGAAACCTCACCATTTTCATGTATGGCCACCTTATGGCAGACCAGACTAGACAAAGACCTACTATTTTAATTTGCAAAAAAAAAGTCATGCAAAATATTTTGGGAAGACTTTCCAAATAATGCTGTAATGTAGTTTTTTGGCTCACCAAATAATTTGAGTGTCTCCATCTTCTTTGAACTACACTTCTTTGGATTTTGTGAACACCAGTACACAGCAAACATGAACACCCCAATGAATATGCTAAGCCCAGAAGCTGGTGGGGGAACCTCCATTTTTTTAACCTGTACCATGTTGTCAATATAGTCTCCCACCCCATTTTAAAAAAATAACAGTAGGATTAGATGATTTCTGAGCTTCCTTATTAACAGTTAACATATTTTCTTAAATATATTATAACATATTGCAAATATGCTTTATGTAGTGTACTGTAATTATGACGGAATTCTATACCAATGGGTATATTAAGTGCCCACATAATGTATTCACCACCTTTGGAGTTTGAATTATTTTTAGGCCAAAGAACATGGAATTTCTGTGAATTTTTTTTTGTTTTTGTTTTTTATATTGGCATGACTCTTTCATGTAAAATTAAAGCCAGATTTCTGCAAAGCAAGTTACATTAATTACAATACAAATAACTTGCATAAATATACACCCCTGCAATGCAGTGTTTCGCATATGCACCTTTGGCAGCAATTACACATTCCTCTATACAAATCTTCTCAAGCTTTTTTTTTGTTTTATGGGGATTGTAAGTGAACATCCTGTTTAAAATCCAGTAACAACTTCTTTATTCACTTGAGATCTGGCCACCCTGCAATATTAATGTTTGTTTTTAAGCCATTCTTGTGAAATTTAGGCTTTATACTTCGGGTCATTGTCTTACTGGAAGACAAATCTTCTTCAAAGGTTAAGGTAGCATGTAGACAGTATCAGGTTTTCTTGCACAATTTCACTGTATTTTGCTGTATTCATTCCAACCTATACCCTCAAAAGCCTTCCAGGGGCTGCTGCAGAGAAGCATCCCAGCAGCACGATGATACCAGCATCATCCTTCACAGTGCAGATGGTGTGTTAATGGTACAGTGATTACCTTAGCAAACCCATAGCATTAAGCCTGATGGCCAAAATGCAAAACTAGGGTTGCATCAGACTATCAAACCTTCTTACAGTTGAATCAGAGTCTCCCATGTGCCCTCTGGCAAACTGAATGCAAGATTTGAAGTAAGTTTTAGTTAACAGTCTTTCATTTGCCACCTTCGCATAAAGCTGCAACTGGTGAAACACTGGGTATTGGTTATATAGTCTTTTCAATCTCAGCTTTTAACTCTTTTAGCATTGTCATAGCTCTTGTTGGGCTTCTTTCACACTAACATTTGGTGAACAGCCTGTTCTTGCCAGATGAACAGCTTTGTCTTACGTTCTTTGATTCTGTTTTATATTATATGATTGATTTAACTGGACTGCATCACATGACATATGTCTTCAGTTGCCTTTTCAGAGTAGCTAGGAATGTGTTGAAACTATGATACTCACCAACATTTGGAATGTCCACAAACACATATATTTATGCAATCCCATGAAACCCTTGACCACACACATGCCATCTCCATTTAAGTAATTATGTGACTTTTGAAAAGATTTTGCTGCAGTGTACCTTAATTTTATCAGTGACCTTCTGTGTGGTATTGTTTCAAATGTTTGAGCAATATTGAAGTAGATCTCATGCACTGTCACCCTAGTGCTAAGTTTCATAGAAGGCAAGGGGGCAAATTTGCATCTAGAAGTAACCTATGGCAAACAATCAGATACTTACTTTCATTGTTTTACTAGCGGCTGAAAAAAAAGCTAATCAGTGAATTGTAATGAATAGAATAGACAAAAATAGTAGCAAACCATTTTTTTTGGAAATCACATGGAATTGCATTTGAATTGTGTAACCACGAAAAGTTGATACTTACAGTAGACTTATCTTCTTTCACAGATTCATAAGCACCTCGCTCAGTTAGTACTGTTGAGTTGAACTTACTGAAGGCATTCTGTCAGGATTTTTATGTTGTAGTTATTTCTAAATTACATTGTTTATACTGCAAATAATTCACTCTGCAGTGTGTCTTTCCTAACACATTTTTTTCTTAGTTGCAACATTGTTGTGTAGGCAGTCCTATCATGTAATTTTGCCTGGTCATGTGCTTTCAGAAAGAGCCAGTGCTGTACTATGGACTTGCTTTTTGACAGGCTATTGTTTCTCTTACTCAATGTAACTAAAGGAGTTGCAGTGGGACAAGGATTTTTACTATTGAGTGTTGTTCATACATCTACCAGTGAGTTGTTATCTGGTAACCTTCCCATTGTTCTGTTGTTATGCTGCCGGGGGGGGGGGGTCGAAAGTGTAGAAGTCTGCTGGAGTAGCAATATTAACTGGTGGATTTTGAAAAAAGCACGTTTTCCCATGACAGCATCCCTTTAAACATATCACCATCCTATTACATTTCTATTCCACATGGACTGGCCGGAAGCTTCTCAAAACAAAACTACCCAAACTGATAGGTTCTTCAACATCCGGACTACATATATCTTAAGTCTCCCCTCTGATATTAGACAGCTTACAGTATCTACATTTCGATATACCTCGTGGTATGATTTGGAAAGCATCAACTCAACTTGACACAAATGACAGCTGCCTCCTAGAGTCGACCAAGTTAGATAATTGAGAATAACCTATACCACACAAGATAAGTATAGGGCACGTTTGATGTTAGCTTATTTATTTTATTTTGTTTAATTTGTTATATAAGTTTTGTGTTAAAAATGTGACGGCAATTAGAGAAGTGTGAACACCGCCACCTCACAAAAACAAGTTTAAAATTTCACCTACTATGCCCCTTTTTTCTATTGGTATACACTCATGTAATAGATACGCATAAATATAAAAAACTTGAGACTTTAATATGTGTAAAACAATGTTTTATTGGTTATACAATCATGTAACATTTCCAACAATGGTATACAATATATTGTTTAAATATGCTGGACCTTCGATAAAAACAATATTAAAAAAAATAAAACATATCACCTTAATGATTGGGGGGGGGGGATTCAGAATAAGTTGCAGCCAAAAAAGAATCATATACAAGAAGACACAATGAAGTGATGGTAGTAATTTGGAGCCAATTTTCTTTCTAGGTAAGTGGATTACGGTGCAATGTATTTCAGATATATTGATGACAGAAAAGTTAAAGGTCTTTTTTTCTCAGAAGTTAAACAAACAAAGAGTATCCAGAAGGCATTTAACAAAGTATATTTACAAGTTTTTCTTGTAATCTTTGTCTTTCAGAAATATTATCTTTCAGATTATACTATAGCCAGGTTATGTAACAGGATATAAAAATGAAATCACATGAATCTGATATTACAAAACAATTTACTGTAGGCTTGTTAAATAAGGCCATACAGGATTGCTTGCTGTTTATTAGTAACAAAGTTTCCAACCAAACATTTCAATAATCTGAAGAAATACGTGTGCGCTTTGTATCTGTGTAATAACATTTCGAGCAATTTCATGTTTTGCAATGTGCTGTACAATGGACCTTGCATGGACTTTTGTTCACAGTTTGTTAAAAATTTTTGTGATGAACAGTTCCTTTCCATGAGCAAAGTGTGTGGAAGGTCCATACTTTTGTTCTGTGGTCTCTTTTACTATCACATTTGTGGTCAATACCCTAAAGTGTTATGCTGCCATAGACATTCATTACATTACACTCAAAGAAAGCAGGTATTGTTTTAAAAAATGTAAATGGAGACTACTTGGTCTGTTGAAGCTGCGGTTACTGTTATCTAATGGTCACCAGCTCAAGATCTATTTGTAGCTTGCAATCTATCAGTTGGGCATGCCGTGGGTAGATCAAGTTCATGGATGGGTGTAACTAGTATGGTCTTACTTGCCCCTTACTGTGCTAATTTTCCCAATTATCTGGGAACTCTGAGAGGCATGGTGTATGTGGACCTTTAAATGTTTCAAATTTAATTCAAAATACTTGTGTTTTACTTTGTATGAATCTTATGTAATGTGCATTACTTGTGATGCTACAGGTAAGGTATGTGTTATCCAGAATGCTCTGGGGTTTCTGGTTAAGGGGTCTGTTATGTTCCATATTCCAAAACCCAGAACAGACACTAAGGTTCCTGTCATGGCTCACGCTTCTACCCTTCACGTTGGGAGGGGCCCTTCTAAACTTGGATGCTGCCAAAACTTAAAGACAGAACCAAGGTGAGAGTTCTGGGAAGGCAAAGGAATTAGAATGTGCAGGGCCGCCATTAGAAATCACGGGGCCCCGCACAACAACATTTTCGGGGCCCTGGGCCCCGCCCTAGCACCCAAGCCACGCCCCCTAATACCCGCCCACTCCACATCAAAGTTAAAAGACCACACAGACATCAGTGCTAAAAACGTAACCCCCCCCCAAGGCTCCCTTATAAGTTAAAAAAAAATTGCCGCCAGGCCCCCCCATTAAAATGCATTGGTGTCCCAAAAAATATATTTTTTTAAAAATTGGTGGTCAGGCCCCCCTGACAAGTTAAAAAAAAATTGGTGCCCAAAAAAAATTATTTAAAAAAAAAATTGGTGCAGGGGCCTATAGGGTATTAAAATAAAAAATTGGTGGCCAGAGGATTAAAAAAAACAAAGAAACCCACATTGGTGTCAGTAGAATTGAACTCCTGGCTTCAGGACTTCAATTATAGATGTTTTAGTGACTTTGGGTATTTTCGCCGCTTCAGGACTTCAGTGTCGGCTCATTTTGTGACTTCGGGTCTTTCCGGCCCTTCAGGACTTCGTAGGACGTTTGGCATTTCCGCATTCAGCCGCAGGACTTCGGGAGCGCTCGCTACTGCGCTCGTAAAGGGATATATATTGTAAATGAAGATTCTTGTATAAATTGGTACTTCCTTTAGGTAATATGAGTTACAGTGCTCAAATCAAACTACAGCGTCAAATCCTGAAACTTCATACATTATACAACATCAAACATCAAGAACTGATCCATATTTAGACAGAACAAGTAATCCAGTATAATTTAAGAATAATAAACCAGCAAACAATATAACGTTAACAAACAAGACCCCTGTGATGCAGATTTGCAAGTGTTAGACTATACTTGCTAATATGTTGCACCTGTTGACATAAAAGAGAGAGTACCAAATACTTTACCACTAGCTCTTCAAATGTGATGGATGATCCTCCCTCCTCTTTCTCACTCCTGAGACATCTGGATGACAGAAAAGCTGGATACATAGATGACAACGACTGTTGCCATGCGACGGTGAGACAGCTTTATTATTGTCGCAGGTAGTATTGAGGCTGCAGCTGCTGTATAGTATGCAAGCAAACACCTCCCAGTCAAAAATTAACATCTCATTGTATCACAATCAGTCTGTCTGAGCTAACAATCACATATGGCAATATCCTTTTACCAGTATTTATGGTGTAACTAGAAAAGCTTCCTCCCAATTGCATCCAAACAATTTTGTCCAGTCATTGACTGACTCAATGGATCAATACTATTTGGAAATATCAGACAATATTCAGGGGTTTGATCCATGATGGTAAGCAAAATAACTCCCTAAGGTTAGTCTGTGGATGGCTACCTTAAGGGTTATTGTACTGTACCATATTATTATATCACATGTGGCCTGCAAGAGGTTTGTGTCAGAAAAAGAAATACTGCAGATGTTAAAAGTGCTTTTTATTTAGCAAGAGGCTATACGGCTATAGAGACAGACTTGGAGATGTAGACAAAGTAACCTGAGAGAAATCTCACCAGAGACTGAAAACAAATTTCTCTCTTATACAGATTTCCTCTAACAAGACTTTATTGTGGGTGTAAAGGGGGTGTCATGCCGGTGGAGATTGCAGAATCAGTTGTAAACTGTGAATCCAGACAGGAAAACTGATAAATCAAGCGTAAGAGATATCCCTGGGTGATACCGAACTTAAAAATGGATGATAAATAGATCTTTACTGTAAGAAAGGGAGACAAGGGCAATATACATAATAGGCAAGGGAGTAAGGGTGGAAGCACTCAATGTATTCCTCATCTCCTTACCACCATTCATTTCTGTGAAAATGTGTGTGAAACAGTATTGGATGAATGTTACCTGACACATAACACAGTGTCATCTGACTGAGTAAGATCACAACTAAAGAGCTCATGTTCATTAGGCTGTGGGGTTTGTGGTGTGAAAGTGCCAGGGCAAGCAGCATGCAGTGCCACAGACAAGCAAGCGTATATATTTGGATAAGACATAGAGGATAAAAGGGTACATATAATATTATTGTGTCATTCTGCTTTTCCTGCAGATTGGAATGTAAACTGTACTATTTTGTAAATCAGTGACTATACACAAGGAATCACATGCACACCCTAGCCCTTAAAGGGATGCTGTCATAGGAAAAAATACTTTTTGTCATAGTGCATCAGTTAATAGTGCTACTCCAGCAGAATTCTGCATTTAAACCCATTTCTCAAAAGAGCAATTTTTTTATATTTCATTTTGAAATTTCACATGGTGCTAGACATATTGTCAATTTCCCAGCTGCCCCAAGTCATGTGATGTGCTCTGATAAACTTCAAACACTCTTTACTGCTGTACTGCAAGTTGGAGTGATATCAACCCCCCAGCAGCCTAACAACAGAACAATGGTAAGGTAACCAGATAACAGCTCCCTAACACAAGATAACAGCTGCCTGGTAGATCTAAGAACAGCACTCAATAGTAAAAACCCATGTCCCACTGTGACTCCTTCGGTTACATTGAGAAGGAAAAACAACAGCCTGCTATAAAGCAGTTCCCTCCTAATGTGCTGGCACAAGTCACATAACCAGGGGCAGCTGGGAAAATGACAAAATGTCTAGCCCCATGTCAGATTTCAAAACTGAATATAAAAAATCTGTTTGCTCTTTTGAGAAATGGATTTCAGTGCAGAAGTTTGCTGGTGCAGCACTTTTAACTTATGATTTTTGAAAAAAAAAAAAAAACATGCTATTTCCATGACAGTATCCCTTTAAGAATGCAAACCACCCGGTGCTCGGACCCTAGGAAGTCAGCACTTCCTCAACTCAGACAGGAACAAAAAATACAGATACCAGGGCGATTTCAAGCAGGGGACAAGACCCTTACGTTTCAGGGGCATTCCCCCTTCATCACCTGACGAAGGTGGAATGTCCCCGATACGACAACAAATAAACCCTGCTTGAAATCGGGGACTAGACGTAATTTCCATAATACAGAGGGATGTCCAAGTGCTCTGGAAACACAGCCAGCCCTTGGACAGGGAGGACAGTGTATATGCTATAACAGAACTATAAAGAGCTGTTGTGTACAATACAGCCTTAAAGGGGTGGTTAACTTTTAGTATGTTAGAGAATGGCTAATTTCAGTTATTCTTTATTTTTTATAGTTTTTTTGTCTTTGTCTTGTAACTCTTTCTAGTTTTTAAATGCGAATCGCTTCAAATGTGTTGTTATTGATACTTTTTATTACTCATCTGTTCGGGCCCTTTCCTATTAATATTCCAGTCTTTTATTCATATTAATGCATGGTCGCTGGGGTAGTTTGGACTCTAGCAACCAGATTGCTGAAACTGCAAACTGAAGAGCTGCTGAATAAAAATATCACAAAGAATAAAAAATGAAAACCCATTGCAAATTGTCTGAGAATTTCACTCTCTACATCATACTAAAAGTTCATTCAAAGGTGAACAACCCCTATACTAATTTACATCCACAGTGATAAATTTTCGGCCGGCCCTGACTTCTGTGCCAGATTCTTCAGGAGAAAGGGTGCTGCACCTATTGATAATGGCTGCAAAGGGAACCCTGGAGCTACCACCTGCGACAATACAGATGCAGAATTACTGGATTCAAAAAAGAAGAACGGGCGGACTGAGTGATGCCACACACAACTGCAAGGAATGCATTTTGATGGAAGTACCTTTAATGAAAGTAGTTTTTAGCGCAAAGGACTACAGGGATATTGCGGGGTCTGCAACTGCACTTGCAGATGTAAATGAGCCCTTTCATCTTTTTCTGTCTGCAACTGGTATGTTCCCAACGCTGTATCACACAACAATATGGTGGACGGAATCCCATTTGACACTGTTCTATTGCTTATTTCATGTACATGCTTGTCCTTTTTAACCTTTTCATTTTAGGCTGTCACATAGTTGTCCCTATGAACAACTGGCAGCCAGGCAGAAATGTTCAATGAAGAGTTAACCAGTGGTCCTTATGGCAGACAGTCAGATTACTCATTCTTGAGAAGAGCTTGCTCTGTCTAAACTTTTCAGTAATTATCAGGAGGGAGCAGAGAGGGAGAGAACGGAGTTATTAAAATTCATGTGCACAGCTTGGTGCTGCAGCAGATGTTGGTATAATTAGAGAGGAAAAAATTATGAAATTAATTTCTGGTTCAGTGTAAATTTCAGCGCTGGGGGAGAAGAGGGGAGCTCTGCTCATGTATACAGAGAGTGTGGCACAGGGGAGGCAGCGCACACACATACAGACACACGTACGCACACACTTACCAGCTGCCAGGGAAGCGGTAATTGTCAGAAGATATCCAGGGGGAGAGAAGGAAAGAGAGAGCCTGGCATAAAATATTACCATGTATTATTCATCCACTTAAAGGCACAGACTGGCAAAATGGGAGCTTTGTGCGAAAGAACATACCACTGCTTTTGTGCAAAGGATTTGGAAATATTTTTATTGTTGTCAGAGTATTGATGGTACTTTTTGCATCTTTTACAGCAGAGATGCCCAACTACAAAAGTTCAGCTGTCCTTCTCAGTCTCTAGTTTGACATCTCCACCTGATGTGGGATGCTAAATGTGATTGGATAACAACTGGAGGAGGCGTATCTGTTTTGCAGCAACAGAAGGACCAAGGTTAGACAACATGGAAAGGAAATGCATGGATTCTGCACTTGGCTGTGCCTATTACTGAGTATTAGAGGCTGTTTGCAGAGCTTTGTAGATTATGCACATCAGGATGTGGACAAATGTATGTGCTTAATGGGATCCTATATTTAATATCAGTAAAAAGATAAAGTTAAGCATAGGACCATAGAGTTTTGCGAACTATGCACATCAGTACATGGACAAATGTAGGTGCTCAATGGGATCTTATAATTAATATCAGAGAGACGTTAGTAAAGGACTATGTATATCGATTTCTCTCATGGTTATCACTCTTTGCAACCAGGACAAACCCAGTACAAGGAATTCACTTTGCACGTCTTGGAACCACATTTTGGTGATTATAGGATTGAAGCATACAAAAAAAAGCATTATAATCAGTAAAATGTTTTCCCTTTACATT
The DNA here is from genome assembly GCA_024363595.1 of Xenopus borealis. NCBI lineage: Eukaryota > Metazoa > Chordata > Amphibia > Anura > Pipidae > Xenopus > Xenopus borealis. The sequence goes on from CM044437.1 coordinate 48,682,083, forward strand.
TGGCTAATGGAAATATTAAGAAGTGAATGCATGTTTTTTTCCCTGTAGTTTTCTTTCTCCCTAGCCTCTGCAAAGATGCTATCAAATCTTCCTTGAGCAGCACTGTCTCCACAACCAACCTTATCAATACCAATAACACACCTGTTGTGATGCCGTTACAAATAGGGGGCATGGCTAGGGATTCCAGAGATGTGGTATGGCACCAATAGGGATATCACTATACAATAACAGCTAAAGGATGGCAACAGGGTAAATCCTCTAGCCGTATATTGACATACCACTTGAGTTTATTAAATGCCCATTTAACCTTCAACACTATACTAGTTCAATTTAATAGTGTTTCATGAGAATCCCTTTGCCCTGGGTCAGTGGTGTAACTAAATATTACTGGGTCCCACAGCAAATCATTTTTCAGACCTCCAAAATGTCAGTGGTTGACCTGTTTTAACAATATTTATTGAAATTGTATATGAATTAGGGTCTCCTTGGGGCCACTATTCCTCCTGGGCCCCCCTGCAGCCACAGGATCTGCTTCCTCTGTAATTACGCCCCTGTCGTAGGTGATGTGATCATCATCAGATCTTAAGGGCCTTTTGTTAATCTGGAAATGAATGACAAAAAATGTTTGGAAACTGACTCTTACAAGTGTAGCCCCACATTGTTAATGCTATGAAGCCTTGCCCGTGCTTAATTACTGAACATTTTCAGATTCCAAAACTAATTGTCATGGTAATAACAATCCCTTTGGCACATATAATACAAAATGTACCTTTATGATTAGTGAGATTTTCCTTTGCTGCATTTTGCCTTCATATGGTTGCTAACACAGTACTTAAGGCCAAAAGCAAAGGAAAGATTCTAATAAATCAATTCAATTATACAAAATAAGCTGCCAGGGCTACATCCAACTGCCCCTTTCTCCAGCACTTCATATCTCTATACTTTTACACCATAGTTCTTAAGTAGTTTAACAACATAGTTGATCAATATAAACAGCAGTGATATGCTCAGTAATAGCCCATAAACACATTCATCAAACAGATGCACCGGCTGCTTGTCCTGTAAAACAATGGCAGAAACTGAAGACAACTGGCTCACATACAATGCAAATGATCGATACCTTTCAGGGTTAAATTCTTATCTATGTTAGCTAACGGACAATAGAATTTCTTTGCTATCATTTCAAATGAAATGTCAAAGAATCAAGACCCTCCTAATGTGCCCTTTCTGAGACTGCAATTATGTGCCAGTTGAAATGGAGCCACCATATAGAGGATTTAGCAAGTTATGCATAAAAAGTTCTCAGAAACAGTTACCAAAATCAGTCTGATTGCAGACTCTTGAGTTAATGATCCCCAGTTGCTGTTGTATATGAGCCTGAAAAGCTGCTTCATCTGCTCACAATTAGGGCTATGGCACATGTGCAAAGTGGCTAATTTACATACAGAAGTCCAATGGTTTAAGATGATTCACAATGATACTTGCACTTACACTTGCAATTTAGACCCCGTGCCAATGCACCAGCACAGGTTACTTTGATAAACTGCATTCAATGGTGTGCAAGGTGCAAACACCAGGTGAATGAAGCTCTAGAGTTAACATCAACCTAGAACTTAAAAGCAATCATTTGACATATGGAATGATGAATCAAAACATGAAGACTGCCATGTTATTTTTTATTATTGTGGACAAAATCACAACATAGCTAACTCCAAATGTAATCTATTGCATGTGTTGTAGAACACCAACAAAGGGAAATCCGTGCTAAGTCTTAATTTACCAATGGAAAAGGCCACTGACCCTACAAAGTTGCCCCAAAGCAAGCAAGCATTTCTGAACAGCATCCATCGATATCAGAAATAAGCAGGGTGCTTTTGTGGTATGCTTAGGAAGCAGTGGTCAGATCTTGGCCATTGTTACCTTTAGAAGCCACTGGCTCCATGTTCTTGTTTATCTATAACAAGGGTGCCCAAATTCTGGATCTACAGGTAGACCTTTAGCTGGTGATCAGTAGATCTCAAAACACTGTCATGAAACAGCTTGATGATTTTTATTCGGATATTTATTATGTTAAAGAACAAGTAAACGTTTTTTTTTTCTATCTCTAAATTTGCTCTAAACAGCCCCTCAAATTAATGTACCTTAGTCCCTGCTGCAAGTCTGCTCTGGTTTCTGTGTTATCAGCAGCTTGTTTCACCTTCTTCCTGGTGCAGAGTGAAGCCCAGCCCCTTAGCTTTCTGAGCTGACCTTATATCTTGGACTAGTCCAGAAGATCATTTGCATACTATGACATAGCAGAGAGCAGTGTGTGTAGCAGCTTTTGCTTGGGGAAACTAGCTTACTAATGAAACACTGGCTCCCTCTTCCTCTCTATTGTGGAACAGCAGCAAATGGACTGCTCAGTAAACTAAGGGGCTGGGCTTCACTCTGCACCAGGAAGAAGGGGAAACAAGCTGCTGATAACACAGAAACCAGAGCAGACTTGCAGCAGGGACTAAGGTACATTAATCTGGGGGGCTGTTTAGAGCAAATTTACAGAAAGAAAAAGAAAAACATTTACTTTTCCTTTAAAGTTATATGGGAAATAGTCGTTTGTAAAGGTTACATAAGAAATGCTCATTTGTTAAATATATCAATATACATTTTCTCACAAATCAATATTTAAGCAATATTTTCCATGGAACAGAATGCTGACAATGCCTCCATGGATGTAGATCATAATCGGACAACAACAAAATAAGCAGACCTCACATTAGTAAAGTATGGGCACTTCTGCTCTAGAGTGTGGTCAGAGGGACAATGAGAGTGCTGTTATCTTTTATGGCAAAAGCCTTTGAAACAAAGACACTCTACAAATATTTTAAATGTCAGTGCCTACACAGGGATGAGTTGGCACACAAAGGATTTGGCACAGAAATCCACCAGTACGTGGACTGGCAGGCAGATGGCATACCAGTGCATTCTAAAGTTGGGGCAGATTGCCATTTTCTCTGCTTCCATATTTTAGAAAACATCAAAAGGTAATGGCATACAGGGCTATTTTTGGTGCTCAAAGTCAAGTATTTTTAAAGCTTGAAACAACCCAACACAGACATACATTGCAGTCTCTTACAAGTACCATATCACATCACTGCTTGCCAACCAATTGATAACACAATTGAAAACAGCCCCATGTGTCTTCACATTAAAGCAATACTTCCTAAACTCTGGGGCTATCTTCCCTAGGAGAACCTGGAGCATCAGAAGTTGGATCCCAGCCTGAAGGATGTTTACATAGAATACATATAGGGGTGACTTGAACGTGCTGTGTTGCCTGCATAAAGCAAAATTTCTTTGTCTCTGACAGCAGCATTTATCCCCACCCATTCTCCTATTGCTCACTTTCTGCGTGCCTGCCAGCCACTAGTTTGTGGTCACTCACTTTAGGCTAATTAAATTTGCAGGGTAGGAATACGGCTGGGCTGGGCAGCGGAACTAATATAAACCACTATATGGTGGTTACAGGTCTGGTCTGAGATTTCAAGTACACAGAGGCCCAAACAACCCCCTATAGGCCAAATAAATGTACAGATCTGGCATGGTAGGGCTGAGATGCAGCAGGGTGGGATGTTGGCTCACTGGGGGCGGGACAGGGCTATGGCGTAGCGATCGCTGATCGGCTGCTCTCCACATCAATTATAGGAAATCCTGCCCTGTTTTCCTAATTTGTAAAACCATAGGCGTTTTGAAGGGTTGCCCGGGTCAAAACAGGGTTGTCCGCAGTAACATAACTAGCGGGGGGGCGGTCCCAGGTGCGGGAGGTGTAGCCAGGCCCCCCACCCACCGCAATTTTCTCAGTGAATTCTTCAGTGTACAACCTGCCGGGTGGCCCTGAGGGGGTGCGGACCCTGGTCCAATTGCACCCCTTGCTCCCCCAGTAGTTCCACCACTAGCTGTCCAGGTCAAAACCAGGCAGGTGGCAACCCTAGGTATATTATATATTATCTGGAATCCTTCTGCCTGGCCGAACCGAATCCGAATCCTAATTTGCATATGCAAATTAGGGCCAGGGAGCGAAATCACGTGACTTTTTGGCACAAAACAAGGAAGTAAAAAATGTCTTCCCCAAATTAGGGTTCGGATTCGGTTCGGTATTCGGCCAAATCTTTCGGGAAGGATTCGGGGGTTCGGCCGAATCCAAAATAGTGGATTCGGTGCATCCCTAGTTATTATGAATAAAAAAATAGATCAATTAAATTTTTTTTTATTCTTTTATTAAAATGGACTGCAGGAAATTCTTGATAATGGGTGTCTGGATAAGCTATCTCAGTACTAGATACTGCATAGCTAACTATATGTTCACATGCCAGAATGTTTAATGGTAGACTGGGTAAGAACAGTTTCTGAGCCTTGAATCTCATTTGGAACAGAAGTCCTGTAGAATTAAATTGGATACAGCTCTCTCTCCCCAAAATAAAATGTATGCTATGGAAGTGAGTGATCTACAGCACTTTCTGCAACCCAAAAAATGTATAGTATTGCTATGCAATGACAGTGTTTATATACTGTACAATATGTCACGCCTTTTAAGTACCGATTGGATTTTACCCTAGGATTGCTTCACACCATATGCCCTCTGTTTTCTATTACAGATAAAAGGGAACAGGGTAGAAGTGAATCTCCCCTTTGTCTGTCTCATGACAATCCCCTGGTATTTCAGTGTGCTGTGTAGGACACATAGTCATTTACTCTGAAGAAATTAAAAGTTCAATTTAATTGCACACACACTGCAGTATGCAAATGAGGAGCAGAGCATTATCAAGCAGGCACAGAGAACCATTAACTATTTGATGGAATTTCTGCACAAAGAAGGCCTCTTGGCTCTGCTCAGAGATTTTGAGATATATAGTGAATAAAGTACCCACTCTTGTAAAATATAAGGATATTATAAGTTCCCGAGGAGTTTCATGACCATTCGGCCTCGTGTTTTTATACAGGTCAAGGAACTCTGAGGTAACGTCTAATATCCTCATATTTTTCAAAAAGGGGTACTTTATTTATTATAATACACATGTTTCAATGAGTCATGTGACAGAAATGACATCAGAACTCAACGTTTATAAGGATATAATTTACAAGATATTCATGGCTTTTTTGTATTATATATATATTTGCATCCCAGGGCCACTGCATATGCTTGCCAACAGGATACATGTACCCAGGTGCTACCAGTGTTTCAAAATATAAGTAAGCAGATGCCGGTGCACAGGGGGGCTCATTTATCAACACTGGGCGAGTTTGCCCATGGGCAGTTACCTATAGCAACCAATCAGTGATTCGCTTTTTAAAACCAGCTGCAAGTAGA
>CM044437.1:48703914-48743163 GCA_024363595.1 Xenopus borealis
ACCCCCTCAGGGCCCCCCAGCAGCTCTCATACCACTGAAATGGCATGAGAGCAATGGTAGTTCCGCAGCTGGTTATTTCTATAAAATTTGTCCAACCACAAGCAATAGTAATGTGGCTGAGCACTGGAGCAGTATTTAAGCCATTTCAGTCTCAATAGCACTCCACACCATTGTGCAATATTATTACATGATAATACGCACCAAAGATTCTGTTTGCCGTTAGGCCAAATATGATATTTAGCAATATATTATTCATTCTATTCTTAAAATTGGCTTAGACCAAATAGAAACCCTTGTTGCTGTGATCCTTTTTAACTAGACAACAGGACAATACATACATTGCTCAAACAAGCTGCAATTTTGGACAACAATGTTATAATCTCAATGAAATCAGTAAAAACTATTCATTTGGGGCATCTCATGAACATTGCATTTCCACTGAATAATGAATTGTATGTCAAACATCAAGCACTAGTTCATGTTAGGACACTGAAATCTAATCTGGTGAAGAGCCTTTCCTTCTGAATAACCAGATATTGTCATAAATCAACAGGTATAGGACACCTTAATCAGAAACCTTTTGTCCAGAAAGCTCCAAATCACGGAAAGGCGGTCTCCCGTAGACTCCATTTTATTTAAATAATCACATTTTTATAAGTGATTTTCTTTTTCTCTGTATTAATTAAACAGTAGCTTGTACTTGATCCCAACTAAGGTACAATTAATCCTTATTGGAAGCAAAACCAGCTTATTGGGGTTATTTAAAGTTTGCATGATTTTCTAGTAGACTTAGGGCATGAAGATGAAAATTACGGAAAGATCCGTTATCCGGAAAACATCCAGAAAGCATGTACAGATAATGGAAGCACAGATAAAACAACAGACATAAATTTGTAAATATAATTTGCCTTTTAGTTTTAACAAATGAATTTCTCCCTAATCAATGAAATGTTACACTAGTAGCACCCGTGCATTAACTCATAGGGGCAGATTTACTTTTGGTCGACAAATTCGAAATTCCACCATGGAAATAGTAGGTGAAGTAAAATCCTTCGAATTTGAAGGATTTTACCGCAATTCAATCAATCGAAAGATCAAATAGGAAAAATTCGATCGATCGATTAATCTAATGATTTTTTCGATCAATCAAATTTTTTTTATTTGATCAAAAATAATGATGCCCAATTCGGCAGCTTGGATCTGGCGAACTAGGTGGTCGAATAAAATTTTAAAGGGGAAGTACTTCGACCATTGAATAGTCGAATATTCTAATAAAATTAAATTCGAATATTCGAATTATTCGAATTCGATTATTCGGTCGTCAAATTTGCCTAATTTGCATATTTGAAGATTCACATTTTTTAGAAATTTGATCGAACTTCGAATTCTTCATGTGAATTTAGTAAATCTGCCCCTTAGTATTTAGGTAAAGAAACACTGTGCTGGATTAATTAATGTCAGATTGGCTGGTATTGTTTAGTGCACTATAACACAGCTGTGCCTATTTTCATAAACCTGTTCCGTCTAAAGGTAAAATTATGATGAATTTAACACTGATGTGTTGTTAGGCCTAAAAAATTCCAGCAAAAACATTGTTGTTTGCATAAAATATACCTTTAAGCGACTTTCTAACATGCATTCATTACAGATTCTCAACTGTTTTAAAGCTATTTGTAAATGCATTTGCAGTTAAAAGCAGTGCTTGTTTACTAGGTTCGGTACTCTGGGACTAACTTTTGAAACGATGTGACAAAAATTTGTTTTCCTCTAGATTTTTTAATCAACTTTAATCAAAAACTGGCAAAAAGGTTTCACGAGTCAGAGCCAGCAGTGCACACAAAGTAAACTGTCAAATATATAATTCTTAAAAAAATGCAATAACAGATTCAAATACATGTGAAACCATTGAAACTGACACCCACCAAGGTACAGTTTTTTAGTTTAGGCTGGGGTCTAGGCTGGGGTCTAGGCTAGTCTAGGCTAGTCAAAATCGTCCCTGGCATATAAAATACAGAAGGAGGTCCAAACAGCCCCCTACCAGCACAATAAGTAGTGAAAGAGTTTAATAATGCTATTGGTCAATAAATGCTACACAGACTTTTTTTGACTGCCTATGGCATCTTTCTGCAGTTCCTCTGGCATTAGCCAGAATCTACAAATTGCCATCCCAAGCCTGATCACTGAACCCACTCAAGGTAGATATCAGCTTGGGCCACCCAGGCCCTTTACCAAGCCTGACAGGCTTGATAAAGGACCCGGGTTGTCTCAAACGTTGCTCTGTTTGAAATGTTTTGATACAATAAAATTCACGCTTCTACAAATCTACAGTGCGCTACTGATATCTACCTTGACTTGATTACTTGACCCTGAAGCAGACGTGGGTCCTTCAGTACAGGACCTGGTACAGCAAAAGGTATTTGTTCAGGGATTTAAGCTCCACCTTTGATATTGCATGATCCCTGGACCCACATGATAGATGTTGGAGGCCTTGCAATATTGTTTTTTTACCATGAGTCGTTACACATTTATTATTACCTTGCTTATCAAACATGTTTATTTCCTCTAATACTAACACAGAAACAGGAGTCTTTCGCCTTGCTAAGCATGTCAAAATATAAAATGATTTAAAATGCCCCAGAAAGACATCTTGGTCACATGTCTGTGTGCTTGTGGTAAGCAAGCTATACAAAGAACACTTATGAAAACACTAGAATGGCGGTGTTGACTATTCTTGTTTGTAATGTATACAGTGCAAGAGAAAACGATTGGACTGGTTTGAATGGGGACACTTGCAATATGGGAAGCTTTGGGCCCTAAATGAAGCTTGTGGCCCTCTAACTTGCATCCCATCAACAGCTCTGAATGTAGTTCAACAACAGCTTTGGGCCGCAAGGGGCCCCTCTGATACTGGAAGCAGAGGACAAATGCTCTTTCTGCCGTTTCATCAGACAGTCCCTGACTATGGAGACAAATGTCAGCTCCATGTTTCCAGCCTTTCACATTCTTGTCATTCTTAAAGTGGACGCGTCACCCCAAAAAAATATTTAGAATCCTATTTTATCACATTAGCCAAGCAAAATGAACGTTAATTACACTATATAAATTGTTTTAATCTTGTTTTCTTCAGTCTGGGAATTCATAATTATAACAAGCAGGCAGGAGCCATTTTGTGGACACTGTTATTAAGGCAAGCCTTGTATCATCTCAGAATCTTGTTTGTGCACCAGAATGGGGGACTCGATGTCCATTCCCATGTCCTGGCTAAACAAGCCAAATGGTTAAGAGAACTGGGGGAATGTGTGGAGAGCAGTGACATCTAGGAAGTGCTGAATGGAAAGTGAAAGTAATTATCTGCCCCGCCTCTAGGCCTAAGGCATAGAGGAGTGGCAGACAATATTTGATTGACAGCTGAGATTTTTAAATGAGCTTAAAACAGCTATGAATGCTTTAATAAAAATTTTAAATTGTATTTCATGTTTAATTTGAAAAGGACTTTTATTATACAGATTTTTTGTGTCTGGTTGACGGGTCCACTTTAAAGATTGGAATGGTCAGCCCTGCTGGTAAATGTTTCATGATAATACTTGCTGCCAACGTTAATAAAAGAGATGAAAAATAAACTAGCATATTCCTGCACCATAGTTAAAGTGTTACTACACTATCTTCTTCTATGGAGGACACTACATCATGTGTTAGTCCCAGGGGCGATCCAGACGATATCGCCGCCTGAGGCGGCCCTCAATATGCTGCCCCCACGACGCTCACTTTTTCAGCGCCGGACAGGGGGGTCCACGGAGCTAGTGCAGAGCCCGCAAGTGCGTGCTCTGCACTAGAAGAGACGAATTTCCAGCTTGAAAACCAGAAATTTGACTCTTAGTTACCAGGAGCAGCTTTTTTGCCAGGGGGGGAGCTGCCACCTGAGGCGAGTGCATCAACTCACCTCATTGACGGAGCGCCCCTGGTTAGCCCCTCATCTGATAAATTGATTAGAGTCAACGGCACAGGACAGTGATGCTTTAGTGCAGGCCCGGATTGGCAATCTGTGGGTTCTGGCATATAAGGTGCCATAGACAGTCAGTATTTAGTTGGTTGGTGGGGGGCTGTTTGGGCCTCTGTGTGGGCTGATTGGGCCTCTGTGTATCTGAAATTCCAGGGCCTATTTTATTGTAATTCTCAGTCCGGACCTGCTTTAGTGTGACAGGCCACAAAGCAAAATACCCTTTTTGGGGCCCCTTAGGTGATATTGAACTGCAGCTCCCAGCATCAACAGCTTAAAGGCTGATTATTGGACAACCCTTATAAAAAGTATTGCTCATACCATATTGCCTTATTTAATTTGCATAGGCTTGTGCTTGCATGCACTTAGAAACAGAGCTGATAGCACAGAATGATGCAGTCGGCAGGTCCATACTGAATGGGAAATTACTGCCTTAAAACTGTACATTTTTTGCTGTTTGCATTTTTTTTTAACATGCCCTTAGACGGTTCACTTATCTGGTAACCCTGTGTCTAAAGGTGACCATACACAGGCATATTATAGCTGCTGATTTGGCTTCAGTCTGAGTCTGTAATTTTTGTGTCCATGTATGGGGCATCTGACTGTCCTACCCAAACGATATTTGGCTGAAAATTGGGCAGATAATCGGTCTGGTTTAAAAAAAAAAAACTCCTTGGGGTATTGACTGCATCTGCTCATTGATGCGGTCCTTGCCCTGACAGCCTGAATAACCATCCTTTGGCCCTAGGGCCTAACGATTGGATCAGCCAAATATCACTCAAATCAAGGTGCGCATATAAGGGAAAGATCTACTAATTTGGACAAATGAGGCAGATTAGTTAGAATTGGTGCAGGTGAAATGAACTGTAATACACTGTAAATTATTTCCAATTTTTCTGCTGAGAATAATATTATTTTATGTGGATGCTGCTCAATCGTCTGATGATTTATAAACGCCTTCATTCTATAGCAGAAACTACCCATGTATCAGTGCAGATACTGCTCCATCTCTAGGTGACTGTGATGTCAGTGTCTATAAAACAGACTGACTTGGTGATGGCAGGTGTGCAGTGAGAGGCACGTGCCCTGGTGTTGGGTCCCAGCAGCCGCTGGCAGATCACGCAGGCAGGTTTATGAATATTTCATGAGATGGGGAGGGGAAGATGTGCTGGGGAGTTTAGAACATCTGGCGGGTCTCAGGGGGAACTCAGCTCTGTTCAGCAAGGCAGAAACTGTGAAGTATGAAAGAGAAGAAGGGAGAGCGTGAAGAGAGAATACAGGAGAGAGAGGGGGTGAGGGAGACAGAGACATGGAGAGAAACTGTGAAAACAGGGGAACGAAAAATATGGAGATGGAGAGTGACAGACGAGACAGAGGGGTATGGAAAAAGATATAAAAAATAAAATGGGGGTGAAAATTTGTTGATGTAGGACAGTGGTTCTCAACCTTCCTAATGCTGCGACCCTTTAATAAAGTTCTTCATGTTGTGGTGACCCCCCAACTGTAAAATATAAAAATATTTTTATTGCCAGCCCAGAGCAGATTGTTAGGAAAGTACAGGTGACAGCGTGGCTTCATTAAGGTTTGTTTTCCATGCGTAGTGTGGCAAAAAAATTTCACCACACCCGTTTTGTGGCCACACCCCAATTACCATGTTAATTTTACAAATTTTAAATGGGCAGGGAGAGCTGTATGGCAGTCCCTACTAAGGGGATATAGAAAGTTGTAGTGCAACTGGCTTCCCTAAACAGGTTACTGATCTACAACTCCCAACACCAACACCCGGAAAGCTACAACCTTGCCCCAGGGCTAGTGGGGAGAGAGATGAAGCTGCTCCTGCAACCCCTTAAGTGACCCCTGTGAAAGGGTCGTTTGACCCCCAAAGGGGTCCCGACCCCCAGGTTGAGAACCACTGATGTAGGACATGCATATACTGTAAAGGCTGACAAGAAAAATACTCAAACAAGATGTTGAGTTCAAGACACGGGCACAGATAAGCACAGGGATATAATAATATTTAAACACTGATGTAGAAAAGAATGCAGCAAATGGTTATGCATAGATCTGCCATGGAGTAGAAGTATAAGAAAGTAAAGAATAGTCCCTGAACTGTCAGGCTATGACTGTGCTATAGACTGCAGACATAGAAGACTCCATATTAAAACTGTTGCCAAAGACCAGAGAGCATCACTGCATTGCCCATCACTGGAATGAAATTACAGTTTCATTGGATTCCATAACTGACAGGAGAGAGAGAAAAGGGTAAGGAAATCTGTGGCCACGAGCCAGGGCTACCAGAGCCAGTCTATCTACAAGGAATGAAAGTTGAGTTTCCTGGGTGCATAGGGGAATGAAAACTTCTATAGCAAACTGCTGGGTTAACACTCCAAACCCAGAACGGGTGACATTTTTGCTTGGCTATAGGCCATTGCAATTGTGAGGATCTTGGGTAAGTCACCTGCTTCTTGTAATTAATAAAGGGAACAAATTATTACAAATGAGGCACCAATGACTAATAGTAAACTGAAAACTATCAAGCATTTTTATCTTGAATACCACTGCTGGCGCCATAGTGATATAAAAGGTTAAAAAGCACAACATACACACTACATAAACATTCCTCCTTGGATGTTGCCTAAAGCATTGCAAAAAAGTAATGCAATACAATACATTTATATTGACCTTTCAGTAAATTATTTTCCTGTGATTTTTTTTGTGCAAAACACTGAATGAAACTCCAATCTCCTAAGCAATGCATGTGAAGTGCTCAGCTGTATGGCGTTTCCGCCATTATAACATCTAGCAGAGAGGGAGAGAAGGGCATCCATTTTAAGAACTCCAATGATTCCAGGTATGGAATATCTGTGCATCCGTGTGATAAGCCACACAATCGTTCTGAAAAGAATAAGAAGCATCCACGCACTGCAAATCCCAATGCAGGAATTGTAGCAAGCCAGCGGCCATTTCTACTGAGTCGCAGAGCGTCGATATAACAACAATGTAAAGATATGGCAAGCAAAGTGGCAGATGGGAATTTCTGGGAAAAATGCCCAATCCTTGATGTCCCTCCGTCCGGATGTTTGAACGGTCATGGGAAAGAGACACCCCAAATCCAGAAATGGTGGCGCCACTGAAATCCACTGCAGTAAAGGGTGTCCATGGTCCATCATACAGCTGCAGGAAACAAATCCAGTGCAATCCATCTCTATGTAAAAGCACCTGCCTTGGGAACATAGTTACCTGCTGGTTATTCCATTCTATACCTGATCCTTCCTCTGTCACACTCTTCCTGTCTGTGTCACTATCTCTTCCTCCCTTTCACACTATCTCCCTCTCCTCTTCACTGTCTGTCTCGCTCACGTTGCATGTTGTGTCATCCTCAATGGCGCCTGTGCCAAACCACCTCCCGCCTGCCGGGGTATGCGGTGCCAGCTTCCCTGGCCCCATGCTGCCAGAATTGGCATCTTCTCAGCTTCAGATTCTGTGGCATCTGTCCATCTTTCTTCTGTAATCTCCCATCCTCCTCCCTGTCGCCTCCGGACCTGTGGTGCCCGTGCCAGCTATCTGCACAATTGGCAGCAATGAAGCCAACATGTTTCCGCAGCTGCTGAGCCTTGGATTCCATCAACAGAAGAACAGAACGGGCAGATAAAGGTGAGCAAATTCTCCAAGCCAACAAGGGAGATGCCGCTTTGACTGGCAGCAGGCTTCTATGTTTATTTGAATATATATATTTATATTTATTTATATATATATAGAGAGAGAGAGACTTGCCAGGTGCCAAGTACATTTCTCAATGCCTGAAGCAAACACTGAACAGAAGTGCCACTGAGCTAAGTCAATTCACATTTAGTGAACACACACACCTTTGCACACTGAAAGATGCCCATGAATAGTTATATGAACCAAAGAAAATATTAGCAACAAACCCATAACCTTACAGTACATAATCACTCCACTGTTTGGCCTTATTTCTCAGAATACCTAAAAGCAGTGTGAAATCATAGGACTGTACATATATAGTAGCAAGATTTTCTTTTTTGGAATCTATATCTAGCTAACTACTGCTTGTGATTATTGCAGGTTAACCACATCAGAGTGAGTAAATATAATGCAGACCTACGGCTGAGCAAAATGAGAGGGCAGTGCCAGTGCAGATCAGGTATGGTGGGGAAGCAAACTGCTAGGGTTAGCCTCTCGGGCTCCCTGCAATGCACTGCGGCTTCCAGCTCATTCTGAAACTGCACCTGAGCAGGGCTGCCTCCCTTAACTCAACTCAGTGGCTTCTTGTTAACCACAGGGGGAGCAACTGTTGCACATGAGAGATGGGAGGAGGGGCCTTTCTTCCAATCCCTACACCTGCGCCTCGTGTCTGAGATGGGGATTCCCCCTGAAAATTGCAACGCTTCCTTTCAAGTCAGCAGCTGAGACCCCCTGTTACAGGGAAGTCCTGCATGTTTCTGTACTGGCACGGCAGCAACACAATTAATGGGCTCAGTTTAAAAATGGGGTTATCCATGTGATCAAATACAATGAAAGGAGTCTTGCTCATTCCTTTGTTATGGGTCAGTTGCAATGCATTGTATGCAGATTACTCATTAAATCATCAGCCGTATTCTAAACCCAGCAAATGCTCCAATGCTCATATGCTAGGGAATTTAATGGGGAACTTCACTTGATTTTGCATACTGCCTCCTAATCTTGATGGTAAAAACCCATGGCTTCATGGGAACCATATTTATTGTAGATATCTATCTACCCTGTTTGTGGTGGTTTTGGCAGAGGAAGAGTTACTGTCCCATTTCTAGGTTTCAGGCTGCTCAGGCCGTTAGCTCCTTTTATTTCATTATTAATTATTCACTTAAATTGTCTTTCTTGTAATTCAGTGAGTGCGAGGTGGCAGAGTCGTTAACAGGCTGCTGCCTTTAACAGGTATTCTTTTAAGTGGCTTTTGATGTTGCCTCATTATTAATTCATACTGCAGCACTAATGACTATAAATGCATTGAGTATTAATGGGTTTCCAGGAGCCCTTCTGGTGGAATTCAGCGTTAATTAACGCTCAGATGCCAAGCGAGTCTAGCACGGTAATAAGTTACAAAGTTCTCCTCTGCGAACCCAGCACCTGGCAATCTGTTTAACTCTCTGCATGCTGGGGTGAATTTGTGGGCATTCTTCATTGCATCGCATTGTTTTACTGAAGCACCGTATGGACAAGTGGTGTAATGTACTCACATGTGGCTCTGAATGACCTATCTTAGCCTCACATTTACATTTTTCTTTCTGATACAATATATTTCTGTTGCACACTGAGTCTGCACTGCATGGCTTTCTAAACCTATAGCTTGGAAACCAAAGTATGGCAACATTTTGTTTTCAGTGGGTCTTTAAAAATGAGACACAATAGAATTGGTGCTTGTCACTTTAAAACACTTAGGCTGGGGACAGACAGGGAGATTCGGGGAGATTCTGTCGCCTGGCGTTTAATAGCATGCAACAATCTCCCCGAACGTCCTTCTCCCTTTCCGTCGCTAGTTTAAATGACAAAGCGCCAGCGCTGTGCACACGCGGCGCGGCGATTTCTGGAATCGCCCGAAGTTTCCTCACGAAGTCCCCAGCCTTAGGGGCAGATTTATCAAATTCGTGGTAAGAATTCGAAATTTGATCGAATTTTCAAATTTCGATTGATCAAATTTCAGAATATGAAAATTAGGCAAATTCGACCATCGAATTTGCAAAAGTTGATCGAATCGAATAGATCAAATAAAAATCTATTCGACTAGTCGGATTTCGAATTACTTCCCCTTTAAATTTTAATTCGATTGGCTACTTTGCCAGGTTTAACCTGGCGAAGTGGTTTTGGTGAATTTAGATCGAATAGCAACTTTTTCTTCAAGTACTGAAAGTATATAGGCACATGAGTCTGTTTTACTTTGAGATACAATATTTATTGTTTTAAGAAGAAGGGTTAAGCATTTATCTTACAATATGGGGGCACAACCTAAAGCAAGACGTGATTGGTTGCAGGACTGTATGATGGGCAGTCAGACTATTTGTAATTGACCATTTATAGGCAGAACCATGGCAAAATATACATCTGGTTAGTATGTTAGACGTCTTTCACTAACATTCATAGAGGACAAACAGGACAAAAACTTTATGCAAAATCTGGGAAAACATCAAAACATTAAAATCAGGGAAATGACCCACTGAAATGAATTATAAATTAGTGCAGGCATTATAAACAATTTGGGAAAATTTAAAATCAGGGTACTTAAAATAGAGGTTTCATCTATCTATATACAGATATATATACACATATATAGACATAGAGATAGAGCTATAGATTCGTTTTCCACAGTGATGTACACATGCTACTCTTCAAGAGCATTTTATGTCTCAAGGCATTGTGTCAATGTTTTTATGTTCATTACATATACTACTTTTGTTGGTTAAGGCAATATATTTAATAGACTACCAGAAGATGCACCGCAAATGCATATAATTGATAGTAATTAGTAATGCTATTTTAACATGCATTAAAACATCAGCCAACACATGTTGATGTGAAATGCACATCATTACTAAATGCAGAAATAAATCTATTTTGAGGTCGTTTTATCTATGCTTTTAGATCTGTTAGTGCTGGGGTTGCATTGTGTAAAGAAGTTTATATTTGCATTCATTAAGCAGAGGGCAGATTGCTACTGGTTAAGCCCATTGTTTCTCTGGCTTCAGAGAAAAACAAATGATGGGCATAAGGAGGGCCATGTGAAAGATAGAACTAGTTCTATTGGGCGATGATACACGGTAAGATTTGTCTACCCGTAGTTAAAGCAGTGCTTTTTAACTTTTGAGATTTAGTTTCTTAAATGGAAAAAATACTGATCTTTTATTGAATAATATCATATAGCACGAATTACAGTAAAATCACTAGCATTGCTGTTTTACATGCCCATAAGGTCTGAAGTCTGAAATCTGAAGTGTTTGGATTGGTACTGGGTAACAACCACTAATACCAGTCAGCAGTGAGCCCCAGAGTAGAGTCCTGCAGCGGGTCGGGTACCCACGGGTAAAATCTTGCGGTACCCTGCAGGTTGCATGTACAAGTTCCAGGTGCAGGTTTAGAAGCGAGTCGGTGGTTCTGCAGGTTTTTGGGTTGAGGGTCGGGCTGCGGATCTTCTCCGTAGCGATTTTTACTCCTTTTTACTTTTTATCCGTTGCGGATAAGGTATTTGCGGGTCGGATCAGCCGCGGGTCCAAGCGGGTAAGAATGTGGGTCCGGGTTGCGGTTTGCAGGTACGGGTCGGGTGCGGGACCCGTGCAGGAATCTACCCCAGAGCATGTAATCTGTCACAAAAAATATACCAGGATAGCAATAACATCCAGCTTATACTACAGTCAGTTTTACTGGAATCCATCCAAAGAAGTTTGTATTGTGAACGAGCATGCATTTGTTAATATGCAATGGCTTCTCTGGAGGCGATGGCTTCTCTAGAGAGTCTTACAACCTTCCCCAAAAACACATGATTCTGATGGAAAAACCTTCCCCCATACTTTCTCCATAACTAGATACTTATCTGACCTCTGGGTGCTTCTCTCTTATGATACAACTCTATTGAAGGTGATCTCTGTTGCATCAACTCCCATTATCTTAATTGGTCTTCTGGCAGCCAAGAAACACATTTTCACAGATCGAGCTTTAAACATCCTGGTCACCATTAAGCAGCTCAAAGCTGTACTCACTACACACTAACTTGGAAATGGCTCCACGTTAAGACTGCGTAAGAAGGCAAAAGCACGTTCATTTGCAAAGCGCCTGTCTTTTATCCTGTCTCTATAAAATCCAAAGCAGATATCAATAAAAGAACCTTTTTGGACATTGTTAATGAATTATAGACATTATTGCTGCTTCATGCATAACTAGACAGGGATTTTGTTTAATTGTAATGTGTTCATGATAGGCTTGGCTTTGAAAACAGTAAGGTGTTAGTGAACCCCAACGAACCCCTTTTCCAGACCTTATTTCATTTTACCATACACAAGCATTTTAAAGGGGAACAATGGCAACAATGAAAATGCAATCATCACATTAATCATACTGAAATAAGGAATGAGAAATAAACTTGATAGAACTAGATAAACTTGATTATTTCAGAAACTGTACATACCTTTTCATTGATTTTATTTAGAAAATGTCTTATTTCAGAATGCTGAAGCTTATATGGTTATGGGATTCATTATCCGGAAACTCGTTCTCCAGTTAGCTCTGAATTACAGAACTGCAGGCCGACTCCCACAGACTCCATTTTATGCAAATTTTTAAAAATGATTTCCCTTTTCTCTGTAATAATAAAACAGTACCTTGAATTTGATCTAAACTAAGATACAATTAATCATTCTTGCATGCAAAGTAATTCTATTGGGGTTAGATATGATTTCAAATGTTTTTTAGTAGACAAAGTATGAAGATCCAAATTATGGAAAGATCCATTATCCAGAAAACCTGAAGCATTCTGCATAACAGGTCCCATACCTGTATTAAATTTTCATTTTTGCAATAGTTCCCCTTTAATAAACCAGCACTGGATTATTACCACCCTGATGAAATAGGGTTGGTTGATGTCAACCATTTCTTGGAAGGGAAATAAATTCCTTCAAATATCGAATGTGAAGGATTTTACCACAATTCGATTGGTCAAACGATAGTAAAATAGTAAAAATTTCGATCTATCAAATCGTTTGAATCGATTGATTCAAACGATTTTAACCCTTCAATCGATTTTTTACTATTCAATCTAAATTCAACACTTCGCCAGGTTAAACCTGGCGAAGTAGCCAATCGAAAAAAAATTAAAGGGGAAGTAATTAGAAATTTCGACTAGTAGAATCGATCTATTCGATTTTATTGAATTTATAAATTTGATGGTCGAATTAAGCTAATTTGCATATTCTAAAATTCGACCAAACGATTTCTGTAAATTCGATCGAATTTCGAATTATTCCCACGAATTTCGTAAATCTGCCCCAAGGTGTGCGCAGATGTGAGAGAGTGGAGGGCGAGGGCCCTTGATGGGGTGTGTGGGCCCATGGGACCATGGACACCCAGTCTGATGCTGGATCTGGTTCAGCTATTTATGGTCCATTACAAAGAAAATGGACCATCTGTATCACTGAAAATGATATCACTGAGCTGTAAAGGAACACTTTTTTCTAAAGATTTAGTAATGTATTGCGTGTGTAGCTCTTGCAATTGTTGGTACATTAACAGTATAGTAAGAGGGGGAAATAATTAATTTGAGACACAAGCAAGTGTCAATACACATTGCAAATCCTGCATCCAGGCTTGCCAGTGACTAGTTACACCTCTGAATATTGGCAAGAACCTGGCTTTAAATCTGAAATGGCACTGTGAGAACTTATATATATAGTGTAGCTCCATTTCATGGTGCATGAGCTGTGTGTGAGTAAGGCCTGTGCTTGCATAGTGGATCTGGAATTTGATCTAAGGGCATTCTCATTGCCCCATGTACCCTTACATTAAAGTACAGTCCACAACCAGTCAGATATAATTGCAATTTACCTACATGAAGACAGTGCTGTTTCCCTGGGCAAAAGCCACATGACCCCCCTTACAAGATGAATAGCAAAAACAAAGAGAGAATCACAGGCACACTTACAGACAGAGAGCTGTAACTGAGAGGTTGTGGCAGATTAGAAGTTTGGCAGCACAGGGCAGTCAAATAACCCCCAGCAAGAAGCCCTCTGTTCACACCCCAGACGATTCATTATCATCATTAAAAGTGCAACCGAGTTACTAAGCATGGGATTAAGTATGGGAAGTAAAGGAAGGGGGTTGGGAGATCCATATGGCAGAAAGCCAAAACAGATGAGCCTTAGTCACCAAGGAGTTAATCCTTAACTCTTTCTGTACACTAAACATGCTACAGATTAGGAACATTGTGTACTGGATCCATTGCCACAAGGCTCTGCACATTATAGGGTAACACCTAAAATATCACCAAATCATGCCCTGTACCAATGTGGATTGTGGCTGGTCACACATGTGAACATACTGCAAAAACATTATTAAAGTCAACATAGATGTGCTTTACCCCTTCTTTGCGAAAGTACATATTATTGTTACTTGTGCAAATTGACTCTTGACTCTGTTGGTGCAGGTGGGTCTAGAAGAGCACATATTTCTCCATGTGAGTCATCTAGCAATATATTGTATATGACAATGCAGAACCTAACATGGATCTGGCTTTCTTTAAAATATGTTTGATTTTGGAAAAAAAAATGAATCTGGCATAAGAAGAATTGTTCAGTTTGGATTACAGAACAAACATCAAGAGAAAACTGCCCTTCTGTTGTCCCTGGTTAAGCAGGTATGAAAGGACAATTCAGGTCATTGTGACAATTAAAGAGTTAACTAGAAGAGAGATGAGACTCTAGGGGGGGGGGGCACTGCAGATGGATGCTAACTACAAGTACATCTAGGGATAATACTACGGACAGTTGCATTGGGAGGGGGAACTAGACTGGACATCTGCCACAGGGGCAGCTAATCCTCAGAACCCTCTTCATTGCTTTAACTCCTGACGGCTGCAACTAAACAAGTATTAATGCCATTAAAGAGCCTAAATAATGATAATGCCTCAAGATGATCTTGTGGCAGGAAATTTGTTTGACTCCATCTTTGGGTGAATGAAGACAACTGATTGCTGACCCTTCAAACCCCCTTGGAACCAAAGAATGAATGCTGTAAACCCCAGCTGGCATAATTATTAGTAGTAGTTGTTGCCAGACCAGGGAATGCACATAAAAAGAATAAATAATGTAGTACTGGGGTGATTACTGGCTATACAGTGTAACTCTGCAGCTTCATTGCTTTAGACTGGCCAGGAAGCAATATGAGAATACATAAGACCCTTTATGCACAAAAATGATGCTTGAAATAAAGTTTTTTTTTATTTTGTAAATCTATTATCTGTATTATTGTGAAATACTATTTTACATGAGAAACATGAAACAATTGCTATGGCTAGTCCCTCTCAGAAAATATAATTTTATAAATGAGGGAGAGATGCATGATTGCTTACAAGAGCATGGTTTGCATATCATCAGAAAAATAAGATATTCATTTAATAAATGCAACTTCATGAGCTGCATTAACTGATTGCCTGTAAACAAACCTATTGCAGCCCTTCAAGCTGGGGTTTGTAGAAGTAGCACCAGTTTTTCACGTGAATTCTCATTTATGAATGCAGATGCACAAATTGTGCCACGGCCTGTATGTGATTTAGAAAAGCACTAATATGCTGGAATCCTGGGGATAAACTGCTGCAATGTGGGTAGTAAAAAAGTTTAGAAAATGAGCTGTCAAAACTATAAGTTAACCTTTGTTAGATATAAGTATAAATGCAGAAGTATGTTACCCCATTTTCACATTATGAGCTTTTATGGTATGTATGTTAGCTCTGAATAGACAGTAACAGTATAGTAGGAATATAGAGTCCCCTAAAGAGACAAAACATTGGTTCATCATGTGCAGTAGAGGGCACACCCCCAGCCACGTCTGTAATATTCATGTTGATTCACAATGAGTCAATGAATAATCCCCGACTCTCCCTTTTTCTTTATTCCTCCCTAACATATAGCAGGCAACTGCCACCCCTCCCCATGCATACTGCTCCCGGTATAAGTGACTTGGTGACACATGGCACATAAAGCAAGGGACAAATGCTGCTCAGTGACAGCTGTCAGTGAGGCTGGGCTGAATATACAGGAACCACACCTCTCACTTTTCCTTAGGTGGTGCTGATCCCTCTAGACGGTCAGCACACGTCAATACCATGCAGAAGAATTCTTAAAGAGAGTCGCACAAAAACCTTAAGTACTGCAGGTGGACAGCTTTCCCCTTTTAATGTGACCACCTGAGAATCAACGTTTCGGGGGGGGTCCCCTTCCTTTTACCTGCAACGTTGATACACAGGTGGTCACAATAAAAGGGATAAGCTGCCCACCTGCAATACTTTAGGTGTTTACGTGAATCTTTAAGGGCTCTTGGGGCTCTTACTCATGAGTGGTTAAAGCTGCGCTCCCCTGCGTTCTGTTTTGCTGCGTTCAGCCACAGGGGAGCACAGGAATAGACGCAAGCAATTCTTTTCAATGGGGCTATACTCACACAAGCGCATGTAGACGCCGAACGCAGGTTGAGATGCAACATGCTGCATTTTTCCTGCGTTCGGCGCCTACATGCACTTGTGTGAATATAGCCCCATTGAAAGGAATTGCTTGCGTCTATTCCTGCACTCCCCAGCGACTGAACGCAACAAAACGGAACGCAGGGGAGCGCAGCTTTAACTGCTCGTGAGTAACAGTCCTTACAGACAAGCGTCTGAACCTGAGTTCCGGTTTTATACTGTCAGCCGCACGGGAGCGCAGGAGCAGACGCTTTCAATTTTTTTCAATGGGACTGTACTCACACAGGCACACGTAGGCGTCGAGCGCAGGAAAAATGCAGTTTGTTGCATCTTAACCTGCGTTTGGTGCCTGTGTGAGTACAGCCCCATTGAAAAAAATTAAACACATAAAACTGAGCGCAGGGGAGCGCAGCTCGTCTGTAAGAGCCCTAAGAATTCTTCTGCAGTGAGGTTGGGCTGACACACGTCACTTCATTATGAGCGATATGAAACCTACATTTTTTCTGCATTTTACAGGTTTTTTTACCACCAATTCTGATGCATTTTTTTTATCTTGGATATTACATGATGTTTTCACTGCTGTTGGCCCTTGTTGATGTTATTTTCAATGAAATTAAATTATGTAAAATACAATCACAAGTTGAGGGAAGGAGAGTGTCTGGAAAGGGGGATTACAATTCAGTAGACCCTGTTGCCCCAAGCCCCCTGGCTACTGCTGAGTCTGCTTTTTATGTTCAGATTTTGTTTCCAGGTTTTAAAACAGGTGGCCACCCTAGATTTAAGCAGCCTTACATAACCTTGTCTTGTAATTTATACATGAATGCTGCAATGTGTAAAGCTTATCATTAACATAGCAAAGTACTATTTCAGAGAAATAGATTTGAAATGTTTCAGATTTCAGATACTTGACACAGAATTTCCCTCTATTTACATCTTATATTCTGCACCCCAGAAATTTTTTAAAATGGGATTTTACTGTATTAATGAAACTATGGTTGGTATGCTTTGGACTGGTAAAAAAATAAATAAATAAACGCTTTATTATACACTGATCCTGTCTTAAAGTGCTGTAGTCCTGAAAAACTAGCTTCATACTACCTACATGTTTTGTGTTGTTTGGTGTTCTGTAAATGCATAAATAAAACCTTTTTTTTTTTTTTTTTTTTAAACAAACAATGCATTAAAACACTAGGTAGAAAGTCTAAAAACAGATTGAAGCTGGAATTGTGGTCATTTGAACTTGTATACACCTATGCTGGTTTAATCAGCATTATATATTTTAATACACAATGCAATAGCCCTCCAGCACACAGTGACATTATAAACTTTCTTCCAAGGGAGCATGCAAATTGACGTGTTCACCTTCACATACCTTACACCTTAAAGTTGTAGAAGTAATGAATGTAAAATTGATGAGAGGGCTATTCTAAGCACTTTTGTCATTTATATATTCTTTTTTCATTCCGAGATATTAAGGGATATCTGTATTGTTAGTATGAATTAATTTTGTTCCAACAGCGCCACCTGCAGGTCAGTTTTCCACCAATCAGACCATCACGTAGTCAAGGAAGTTTTCAGTAAGTCAGTAAAATATGGCATTTTTAACCATATTCATTTTTAGGGTTTAGTTCTCCTTTAAGGCATATAGGTGATTTGACTGCTCTGTTGCTCTCAGGGAGATCACCGCAGCCAAAATGCCCTTTCCCTGCACATACTGTTATTGCTTCCCATTAAAAAATAAAAGAATACTGCTCTGCTGGTAGAACTAGACAGATGACTTGGAAACTCTTGCTTCAGCATTCCCTTGTAATCCCCCCTTTTAAATGTCATTGTCTGCCATTTGTGCCATAGGCATTATGCAGCAAGGTCGCCTGAAAGACATCAAGTGACTGGCATGAATAGTTTTTTCAAAATAATTGCTACGCCACATACAGCATACCTCCCAACTTTCCCGTTTTGAGAGGGACAGCCCCTCTTTTAACAGCTCAACCTGCAGTCCCTCATATGTACTGGAAAGTCCCTATTTCTCTGCACTGAACAGCCAAAAAAGATACAATGTTTCTAAATTAATTGGCTCTTTGCAGAGAGCCCAGAATAGATTTAGATACATTTGTAACAGTTTTGGATAAGATAAGATGTTAGACCCACAGCTTAAAGGACAATTTACCTTCATTACTAAAACTGTAATAAAACATCAAAAGTACAGAAATGTGTTCAAACTTTCATAACCTGCCAAATTTAGTAAAATGGGCATGGTAATTAGGTGGTGGCAGCAAATAGCGTGGTCAAAGAAATTTTGCTGCATTGCGCGCACCAATTTGTTTGTCCCTCTTTCCGTTTCAAGAATGTTGGGAGGTATGATACTGTACAATACATTTAAACAAGTTGCCCAGTTATGCTTGACATCATGTCCTGGTGAGCTGCTCACGATGTGCTGATTTGGGGGACTCCCTTAGAGAAGCATCAATGTGAAATAAGAAGAAGTCACAGCTCACTTCTCATACAGTAAGTGAGACACTAATATTAGGTATTCTGCATCTCACCTCTCCTAATAAATGCAGCACCATGCAAAAATGTACAAACCCTTGAGATTTTGTTTCCTCCTTACTACCTGGTAGTGTGCAAACATAAATTGCTGAAAATCACTCCAGCCCATATTTGCAACCTACTCTAGGTCTTTTCCTCCCAATACAAAATTGCATACTTGCAAAGTAACGTGCTTTAACTTGTGTGGATTTACCATTGCAGGTATATATTCACTCCTGTGTTGCTAAATTGCATGCAGGTTGCAACGCTGGCTTTTCAGTGGGTGCATTAATGGTACTTTAGATACAGGTGGCACCAAAGATGGCATTTATGTTGAATTCACTTGGTGCAAGTCATTTGTGTATGTGGGGGAATCACACAAAGGAAGTCCAGGAAGTAACACTTCCTCATGGTAGGAGCAGGTGTATGTGCTGCTTACTTGCATTTAGTTATTAATACAGGATGATCTCACATATTTGTTTTGTGTGCAAGAAGCATGTATGTAGAGTATAGTCACCCTATTTTTGCTGTGATAGTTAGTTATGCCCAACATGTTGTGTCCATGTGGCCTGATGAAGAGATCCATGAAAACATATAATAGTTATAGTTATCCCTTACCACCTGTAATACGAAAAGGGACCAGGGTCCCTTGACTCCTCATTTACTCACTCCTTGCACAGGGTAAAGGTAAGAACATTTTAGGAAACCAAGCAAATTATTTTTAAATGCTTCTCAACCTAAAGCACTTTGGCAAGGCCGGGCCAAGGTAGTTTGGCACCCTAGAAAAGGGTTCCAATCAGCACCCCAAGTCCTAGATCTCCCACCTTACAAACCCAAGCCCACATGATCTGTACCTGTGCTACTGCCAGCAGCCAACCAGTGATTGGGCCCCAGGTGGCTGCCTACCCTGTCTACCCCTTGGCCCAGCCCTGCACTTCGGATATAAATTAGGATGAGGATGTCTGAGAGACTCTTGTTATTTGATTCCAGGGAGCATCATTGGTTTCTACCTCATCCTATAGGCAATGGGGCAAAAGGCAAGAGGGCACAATCATCTACTCTGGGGTTTAAGCAGAACTAGCAGGGGGTGGAAGGCAGGAGTAAAAAAGACCTAATAAATTTCCTGACTGCAACTCAGTATATTTCTGTGCAAAAGAGATTACTTTCTTGAAGGCATTGGCAATGTGATTAAAATAGATTTTGTTCTGGGACTCAGTGCACCAAACTTAGCTTTTGTAGTTGTGGGCCAGCCAGGTTTATAATGCTGCCTTGTTTTTGGTGCCTTATGAAATTACTTAGGAACTCCATTGTTCTAAAGCAATTTGCTGCAAAGATAGAGTATTGATAAATATGCCTGGAAATGTGTTACATACTGGACCTTTGGGAAAATATAAATGTATTTATACTGTACATAGATGAGTAATAAACAGTTTCAGACTACATACAATTTAATGGTGAGAAAATAGGACATAACTGGACCCATCAAACAATACAGACATTTAATATTTTTCAAGAGCCCCCTAATTTTATGGGGTATTGCTGATCTTATTCCGTGTATATTGAATAGGGAATAACCAGCATGATAAAGAACAAACCCCTTAAATAGAGAAAATCAATGTTTACTCTTGCCTAATACACATTTTCCCAAAGGTCTCACTGAAGAATTGCCAGTACATATATCTGAAATTAATTCAAGGTTATACAGAAGAAATCTGTATGCAAGTCGGGTATGAGCAGTGTTGTGTGTATTTCTAATAATACTGAGTGATGAAAAAGGTTTGTTTACTTGCATATTAATATAAATATACATATTTGTTTCAGATACACTTGGTGATGTACAGAGATGTATTTATTGAGACAGTTGTGCAAATGTTTTTGGATATATTTCAGTTTATAGTTCATTGTGTCCCACTATGTTATGTAATATGAATGCACTGTGGAGAAAATGCATCCCTTTGTGCAGTATTTAATTTTTATTTCAGACTTTTAGCATTCAAGTTTCACTCTGCAGTTTTTGCTTACCTACACAAGGGTCAGTTACTACTGTTAAGGTAATAAAATGGGTGTTTAATGGATACTAAAAATGCCATAACTTGGTGTGTTAGAAATATTGTGGTTAGTAATAAATGTTGTATTCCGAAAATGTTGGGTTAAAGTACAGTCTAGACATGAAAGCTCACCGCACAATCCCATGCCGCAGTGTATTGATACAAAGGGGTAGATTCATCAAAGAGTGAAGTTCCGCCACTAGAGGGAAATTCCACAGCTCTCCATTCATTTCTATGGGATTTTTAAAGGCGTATTCATCAAAGGGTGAACTTTCACTTCACCCATTTGAATACGCCTTGCAAAAACCCTTAGGAATGAATTGAGAGCTGTGGAATTTACCTCTAATGGCAGAACTTCACTCTTTGATGAATCTACCCCAAAGAGTGGGAATAAAGAGGTGGTTCAACTTTAAGCGAATTATAGAATGGCTAAATCTAAGCAATCTTTTGACTGGCCTTCATTATTTCTTTATTTTATCGTTTTTGAATTATTTGCCTTCTTCTTCTGACTCTTTTCAGCTTTCAAATGTTATGTAAGACAGCAAATGTATTGTTATTGCTACCTTGTATTACTCAAATTTCTAAACAGGCCCTCTCCTTTCATCCAGTCTCCGGAAGGTGAACAACCACTTCAAGGCCTTTATAAACTTTGAGAGGAAGACGTTATATGTAAAGACATATTTATACGTAACTATATATTTAAACTGATTATCATTTACAATGGGTTCCCAATACCTCATCAGATTATTAGGCAGATTCTGTGGTTTACACATTATACATCATTCCCATCATTCCCTGCTCCAGTACAGTCTAAATTCTCAATCACAAACACACTGCCTGTAAGTTTTTAGTGTGTGGGATGATTAAATAATACTAAATGGTGACCTAACTAAAAGTTACTTGATCAAAATAATTTTAGAACCAATTTTAGGAAGCTACATATATATTGAGACTAATCATCAATTAGTGCCCCTCTGAATTCCCTATACCCACCACCACCACCACCATCTTCTCCCAGAAGAAGATGGGGAGTAGGTAGTTTCGGCAGTTGAAGATGATCTGGACCTGGTTTCAACCTGTTTCCAATCAGTTCAGGTCAGTTGCTGAATCAGAATTAGCCATAGAAGGAATTAACTTGACCTGAATCTTTGGACTGCAACATTTCCACTGCAACATTTTTTTTTAATCAAAATTTTTAGTTCATATTTTGCAGTATGTATGTAGGGACCCTGAGATTTGGGTGTAGTTTACTCAGGCAATAGTCACTCTAGGAGTGAAAGGCAGCTCAGGGTAGCGAGTGAGCAGCTGTGGCTCCACCAAGGAGAAATAGTGGGATTAGGACTCCGTGGTATGCACACAACTAGATCAGGGATTACAGCGGGTGAGTTGAGGACCAGATAGGGTGCCATGACTGAAGAACCCAGGCTGAATACAGCAGGTGAGGTGAGGACCAATTTGGGTGCCAGGAAACAAGACCACAAGCTGTGAAATCCAAGGCCTAGTGCTATCCACCTGAAAGGAGACATTACCTAGTGAGAGGGTAACTATCCTGTTGAAATGTGAATCATTGCTGTGGGCTATTTGTATTGCATATTGTCTGTATTATCCTACTGGAGGGGTTATCAAAGTATCCTACTACACTGTCAGTTCAATAAATCAGTTCAAGTTTGCTGCAAAGAACTGTGTCTGACTGAATCTCCTGCTGCACTGAACAACACCAGGTACCGGGAGTTGCAGGGAGTTGCAATGGTACACTGGGGGTCCTGGGCACAAGCTAAGCAGTTAGCCGGGTCACACACATTCCACAGCTAAAGTGCACTCAAGGGTGTGCTACATGTATAATTTTGGTACTACAAATAAATGCAATCAGTCAAGAATAATCTCCTGTTATTTAGCTGTTACAGTTACGCATTCATACTAAGAAATGTCATATCTTTTTCTATGCTTCCAGGCCAAACATAGGTACATTTTTAATTTAATTTTATTTTGTTTGCCGTATTCTCCAGTCTGCGTTGGGTTTGTAAATGTATTTGTTTTGTACACAGTAAAAATCCAAA
This sequence comes from Xenopus borealis, assembly GCA_024363595.1. Classification (NCBI taxonomy): domain Eukaryota; kingdom Metazoa; phylum Chordata; class Amphibia; order Anura; family Pipidae; genus Xenopus; species Xenopus borealis. The sequence continues at coordinate 48,726,751 of CM044437.1, forward strand.
AGGATCTTTTGGAAATTTGACTTGTCGTATTATAGACCACCTGCATTCCCACCACATAGAGCAAATAGTTCCATCATGATTGCAGCCTCTGGAACACTGAGGTTTGCATTCTGAGTAGAATTAATGTAACCTAGAAGGTGCTAGGCATGTATTGATACACAGGTGCTTCCTTTGTCTGTGGTTAGGCTGCTTTGTAACCATTATTTGGTAGAGAGCATTACGTCTACCTCCCATTTATGTATATAGTAAAGATTTAATATTAGGAGAAAGTTAGTTGAGCATATTGAGGACTAAGCTGAGGATTTCCAGGTTCTAATTCAACATTTAAATAACTAGTACGAGTTTGCAGTTTGCTTCTAAATTCCTGAATGCATTATGCTGACTGTACAAAACAATAATGGTCTGTGGTTGTTTTTTTTAATTGTTTTGGACTGGGACCTTTGGATCAAATGAAAGGAAAGGTTAATGGTACACAGAGCAGGGTATGTGCTTTTTTTCTGCTGGTGTTTTGTATGCATATTCATAAGTATGCTGCCCAAACGATATCTATGTACTGTGGATATTGCTTGATTATGGAATCAGGCAGATTAAAATATGTCATGCTCCAATGCACCATGTTGGTCAGTTCATCACAGCTGAGGAGGTGAAGAAAAGCCACAGCTCCTGCTGCTCTGTTTGTTCTACATGAATAATCAGAACTATAGAAAGGTGTGGCCATAGTGGGGCCCCCAGTATGCTCTCCATCTGTTCAGCCTGTGAGCCAATCAGACACAGAGGATACTTGTTTGGCTCTTTTATGTCTGGCATCTGTAAGCCCATTGGGCAGTGAAGATAACTGTTCGTTGCTTGTGATTCTTTAGACACATATATGTATTTAGATAAGATCCTAAAACATGGTTGTCTTTTTTTTATTTCAAACGCAATCTGAACACTTGTTCTCTTAGCTGGGGGGTGCCTTTTTCTTTAGTAGACATCTTAGCTGATTGTCGTAAAAGTGCTGATATATCGCACTTCTTCCCTTATCCAGTTTGCAGGCACTTCTGTTGGGGACTTTGGATAATTGCCCACTGTGTGCTGATCACTGACAAGGTGTCCCAAACTCCTAAGGGGTGTTAATCCCTAATTGGCATGTCCCCCCTGCAGCAGGATCTTGATTGAAGTACCCCAGGGACTCTGGTTCTGGAATATTTATGTAGCAGCTTCAATAGTTAACCCACTGAATACTAAAAATTGGCGTCAACTGGAAGCACAATTTATGCTATGACTGTAGCACTTATCTTTTTGCAGAATGACAGTAACTGCAATGTGCCAAACTTAATGGCATCCATCTGGTGCTAAGGTGGACTGTTATAACTACTGGATATAACTAGCCATATTATAGTTAATACATGCCCTAAAAATAGACAAGAGACTTGTCTATTTGCAGAAAAATAAATGTATCAAAAGACTGATATATGGTATTTGCATGTTGAACATTCCAGTTGTGAGTTTATTCGAGCTATAAAAAAATCTCGCAAACTTCTTGACCTTTGATAAATGATCCCTATAATGTGAGCTATGCTGAAATTTGTGTGAAAGCTACACATTGCAATTTGGTAGGTATATGGAGATTGAGCAGTAAGGAAGATGAGAGAAAAGTAGTCAAGAAGAAAAAGCTTAACACACCCCGATTATTGAATACCACTGTTATATTTACATGTAAAAACGTATTTATACTTTAGGGGGAAATTTATCAAAGAGTGAAGTTCCGCCACTAGAGTGAAATTCCGCCGCTCTCCATTCATTTTATCAATGGGTGAAGTGAAAGTTCACCCTTTGATAAATGCGCCTTTAAAAATCCTATAGAAGTGAATGGAGAGCAGCGGAATTTCCCTCTAGTGGCGGAACTTCACTCTTAACTTCACTCTTTGATAAATATACCCCTTTATGTAGTGGGAGGGGGGGGAAACATCACTCACGATAAAGTGGTCACCATCGCCTGGGTGCAGTTTTTCGTAGTCGGAAAGTACAAATGTTTGTAGAGACCGTACTCACAGTGCTTAATTGTGCAGAAATTATTGCTATTCATTTCTATTAATTTATTAATAGAAAATAGAATGTAATTGGAAAAAGTGATCTGAACTGAAAAATGTGTGGGAAGGCGAACAACCTCTTTAAATATGTTGATTAAATATGTTGGGAAACATGTTAAACTTTTCCCTTGCTGCTCCAAATGAGAGGAGGGACCAAACAACAAAAAAATTGACAGTGTTAGCTCCTTTATGCCTATTAAAGTGAGATCCATGTTGCAGTCCTGGATGGTGCTGGATGGTGGTGAGTCACATGGCTGTCTATGCTGGTACAGCAGTGCACAAGAAAACACTAAAATGAAATCAGGGATGCACTAAATCTGAAATTCAATTTAGGATTAGGCCTTTTTCAGAAGGATCCAAGAGTCTAGGTAAAAAAAATTATGACTTATCTTCAGACAAACAAGACAATTGCATTTTTTCTCAAAGGCTGATCATAAATTCTTTTGCATGTGTGTCCATTCCACATTCTAGTAAAGAACTTAGGGGAGTCCTCATTTAACATTATGACTTTCACATCTCTGGGCTCTGCAAAAGGGCATATGATATTAAAATTAAGGTTTTCTCTGAACTAATTGCCTAATCATTTGGTAGTAGAAGTATCGCTGACCATAATTAATCAATTCACACACATGCAAACTCATAAAAAAACAGTGTGATGAGTCCTTTGTGAAAATGTTAAGATATCTCTTTAAAGGAAAGGTGTAAATGATCAAAAAAAGAACTGGCTCTTGATTAAAGACCTCCCTTTCAAATTAACCCTACATTAGTTAAGTGAATTACGGGTACTGGTGTATTAGACCAAAATGTACTCCAAAGTATATTATTAACATGTATTTCTATAGCGCCAACTTATTTCATAGCGCTGTATACATTTAGTGGCTTCTAAACAGTAATCAAAATAACTGGAATAGGTCTTTCATTTTCAGATGGGTTAAATGATTTCTGTCCGCTTTTAAACAAAAGCCATAAAATGAAATCCCAATAACAAAGTTATTTAATAGATCTATATGGTATGTTTAGGGTGAACTTACATTTTTATCATATATATAACTTTATAGAAGATTCTGGTAGTGCAAGGAATTACCATGTAAAAGTTCTTACAGTGGGCTTATAATATTATAATTTTATAATATTATATTGTATAAAATTGCTGCTTTATAATGATTTGGTTTAGAAAAGCAAATGATTTGTTATTTGTGAGGAATATAGAAGGCTGAATAAACCCAAGGATGAACTCAAGACACTTGGGGGTTTATTTATCAAAATCCAAATTTTTCTGATGTTTTAAATAAAATAGTCCGACCTAACTAGAATCCACGATTTACGCTTATTTATGATTAAAAATAACACGCCAAAATCAATTGGGTTAATATTTGACACCTGAAAAGTCAGAATTTTTCGTGAAATCGGCGGAAAAGCCCGAAATGTTCAGATTATTATACAAAAATCAGCACAGACCATAATATCTTCAAATTGTAAGTAGGACCTCTTCCTTTGACTTCTAAAGGACCTCAACAGGTTAAAGATGGAGTATTTTCAGATTCTGACTTTTTGCATCCTCGGGGTATAATAAATCTTGAAAAAGTTTTTTCCCACCAAAAATGTGTGTTTTTATAGTTGAAAAAAATAATAGAATTATTCCAGTTTTTACCATAAGACTTTAATAAACAACACCCTGCGTAAACTTGGGAATAATTAAAAATGAATAGCAGTAGTTCTCTAGTGCATGCACATTGTGACACTGTCTGTATGAATAAGCAGGACAAGACCCATATAGGCATAAGGGAATGCTTAATGCCCTATAGATAGAATTCTGAATGCAAAGTAGTAAATATTTAGGCAAGATTCAAGAACAGAAAATGGCAGGTATTGTGAGAATGATCAACCTGTAACAGGTAAACATTGTAAGCTTCATATAACAAAAGCCAATAATATCTGTGATATGAAATCTATATGAACCAATGGCAATCCTTAGGTGTCAGTAGTCTGTCAGTCATGTGTGCAGGTTCCTATGATCTAAATTCTGCACACACCAATTCATAAAGCACAATAAGTTCCAACGCCCTTAAAATCTGTAAAATTATATATATATATTTGACCTACGCCATTGTCCATAATAATATGAATGGTAAGTTTGCCAATGGCCATAATATCTATGGTCTAAATGGTATGTATGCCAATGGCCATAAAACAGTGGTTTTCAAAGTGTGGGCAGGGGTGCTTGGAGCAATGGCAGATGTAGGGCTCAGGCTGAGAGCCACTTAGACTGAGAATTGAAGAATGATCATTTGCTCTCATAGATACAACTTGCAGGTCAGTTAGGATGAGGTTTGGGGTGAATATGTATTTGCTGTTCTAGATATTCTTCAAACTATGACTGACTTGTACTCCAATATATTTGTATTCATTTCACGACCTAAGGGTGGCCCCAACCAGTGATTGGAACACTTTACCAGCTTAATCGTGGAAAAATTTGGAAGAAGACATTTTCCTGCGATGAAACCAGATCGAAGCACGTAAACTGTTTTAAATGCTAAGATCCCCATTCAAATGAATTAAAAGATATTTTCAGTCTCATGTGACATTAGCTTAAAGTAAATGATCTTGCTGATTTAGATTAGATCTGTAGAAAACTGTAGTAAATGTAACACCTTTTATTGCATAATCCTCTTAGAGGTTTTGCATGGTTTAATATAAATATTAATTAGGATAGAAAAGCACATATATAATTCAAAAAGCAACACAGCCAGAAACAGTGTACATTATAGGCATCAGAAAAAAATACCCAGAATTATTTTGGTAGTTTGAATTTGAATGTGAGAACTTCCACAGTGGCACTTGCACAAACAGTAATGCCTATATATATATCTCTATTTACTGTGAATAGTACAGCACACAAGGCTTACCCCCCAATTCAAAAGGATGCTATTATCTTGCACATACCCTGCTTGTAAATTGCATCCTTAGGAGATCAAGCAAACCTTCCTGATTTTTGGCCAGATATTGGTCAGGGAGGTTGGTTGGAGAATAATACACTTCATGGGTTAAGGACTGTAAACCATAGTAACCAATCAGCAGGTAGTGTTTACTAATCACCAGTTTAAATGCAAGCACTTTATTGGTTGCAATGGGTTACTGCTCCTGGGCAAAGGAGGGTTGGGGCCTATTAATCATGGTGTGTAAAAAATGGAGTGAAGTATTACTGGTGATGTTACCCAGAGCAACCAATTAGATTTCAACAGTTAAGAAAAACATCTAATTGGTTCATATGAGTAACATAATTGGTAATGTTTTGCTTCACTTTTTACGCAGCATGATAAATAGACCCCTTAGGGTAGTGCTGCACATGGGCTACTGGGCTACACAGGCCAAGTAAAGCCCCTAGGCAGTTGCCTACTCTTCTTTTTTGCATCTGGGAATGTTGTGTCAGCTCCAATACAAACAGAGTCGGACTGGGGGGCCCAGGGCTCACTGGGACTACTGTCCAAGGCCCCTTCCTGCCCACCTACTGTGATGCGGCAAGTGCGCTCGGTGCACCTGCACGAATGACGTTGCACGTCACCTAAGGAAATTTTTTCTTGTACAATCTGATCAGGAGAGGGGTCTGGGGGTCCGTCACTGACACAAACACACTCTTTGGAGCACAATGAAAAGTCTCAAAATGAGCCAACTGTGTCTGCGCCGGAGCTGTGGAACTAGCCTTAAAGTCTTCATACTGATTTAAAGGGGATTTAAAGGGGATTTAAAGCTACAGAGTTGTGTAATTTGCAAAGCTTGCAACAGGTCCTGGTAGCTATAGCAAACCATAAGCAGATATAATTTAATAGCCAGCTGTTGGAAAAAATATATTATAAATTTGCTAAGGGTTACTACACCTGGGATAATTTTGTGTTATTGCATATTGGAGAGGACTTCTAATACCAGGATTTCAGCTTAGCGTCTCTCTTTGAAAATCAAATTGCCAGTGACCCTAACTGGCAATGAAATGCACTGCTTGCAGAATCACTCTGATACTGGAAAACAGGTCCTGAGTTAAAGACCTGGCATTAGCAGTCTAAAACTACAAGTTTGGCAAAAACCACTAACATATGCACAGCTAGGCCCTCAAAGTTCACATTCATCATTTTTTATTAATTAATTTAGTGTTCCTTCCACTACTTTCTATAGCTGATTATTCAGTGATTGTTAGCCTTGTGTACAAACTTACTTCTGCTATAATATATCTATATACTGGTGTTTCAGTGACAGAGGTATATGTACATTGTTAGGTACCTACAATGATATATTACAAACCTATAAACATTATGTGAAACAACAAAACCCCAGTGGCACCAAGCTCTCTTTTCAAAAAGCCTTGTTATCCTTCTACACATCACACAACAAAGCATTGGCATTTATGCATTTGCACTGTTTACTTATGGAGAGAGTATTCTGTAGCTACAGGTAGGTGACACATTCACTCATGCTGGGATAATAACATAGCACATATGAGTGTGTGCCAACACATGGCACAGCTGCTAACGGAGGAGGCAGATGTGTCTGACGTGTTCTGTGTGCCAAGTAGATTGTCATCTTGAAATTCAAGACCTGTGCCAAGTGTTTGCTCATCTGCTGCTGACACATGCCTTGGCACTCAAATGGTTTCTTTACAATTGGTGTTCATATTGTCACTCACAGGGGAAGGGAAAACCCTGGAGTCCCTGGAGGAAACAACCAGAATTATGAGAGCACTTTACCTCTGGGGTCAAGGCAGTACAATAATTATCCATAGATTATATGTCTGTGCTGGACTTGAATGCATGCTTTGTGCCAGTGCATTTTGCTATTATGCTTCATGGAAACTGTGTTTTGGATCCATGATCCTCCAGTATTTCTGATTTTGTCAGAATATTAACTCCTTGATTAACAGAGGGAGTTCTGCACATTGCAACAGGTTGTAAAGTTTGATTGTGGCACGAAAATGCTAAAGTAGTCATTTCTGCAACGAGGTCCACTCTGTGTGCCCTAACAGGCTCATCCTGTGTCTGCCAGCATATTCAGGTAGCAGAAGGCAGTGGAACTGCATCTCTATGCTGGTGTATATATGTCATTAGAGAAAGTAACCAGTGTGCCACCGGCTTTACTATTACCTGAGCTAATAATTGCTCTTTGATCATAATTTATATACTGTACCTACGTGGTTATTTCATAGTATTTCCAGTAAAGCTGTGCCATCAAAAGTTTTTCCTTCCTGAAACAAATGTTAAAAAAACTGGAACAAAGATGTCCCTGTAATGTAATATTATTATTATTGTTATTATTAATAATAACATGTAATTATAGAGCACCAGCATATTGCGCAGCTCTGATTTAGGGGCAGAAGGGAAATAATTTAGTCTATTTTCTGTCTTTAGAAATTGAAACAGTATATAGAATAGTTGCTCTCTTATCAGTTAAGGCAGTTGTCTACAGGCGAATTAGATATACCTTGTGAGCGATCAGAACAGCAGGAAGTAAAGAGTAGCTGTAGCTCCTTCTCACTTCCTCATCTGCTTATGTACTATGACCTGGTTAAGAAGATGCATCAGTTAATGAGCTTTTCAAACAAGACCAATTCCTAAACTGATTGATTTTGAACAAATGTTGCAGTATATGCTCCCTGCTTATGAGCCAAGTGCCATTGTGCCTATCTAGCATTTTAAATGAATTGTGCAAATTTACCATGTACAATGGTGTAACCAGGGTGCCACAGGCCCTGGTGCAGTTATTACACAAAAGAAATAGTCGAATGTTTACACCCATGTACTAATAATAGCTTTTGTGGTACCAGGTCCTTCACTGGGAGCCCTACGCCTGCCACAGGGGTCATACAGATACATAAGTAAAAATACCAGTGGCACACTGAATATTGAAAAAAGTGCAAGGTTTATTCACCCTAAAAACATACAGAAAAAAGGCAACATTTTGGGCCACCCAGGCCCTTTATCAAGCCGCAATAAAGGGCCCGGGTGGCCCAAAACGTTGCCTTTTTTCTGTATGTTTTTTATGTTTTTGGGGGTGAATAAACATTGCACTTTTTCAAAATTCAGTGTGCCACTGGCAGTGTGCACGGCTGGCAATCTGTGGGATCTGGCCAGAGGGACTGCTATAAGGTACCATAGAATGTCAGTATTTAGTGGGCTTGTGGGAGCTGATTGGGCCTCTGTGTACCTCTGTGTACCTGAAATGCCAGGGCCTATTTTAATTCTCAGTCCGGACCTGGCCACTGGTATTTTTCCTTGGTGCAATTATTGGACTCAGGCCCCCAGGGCCACTTCCTTCCTCTTGACCTGCACCCTTTAGCCTCCTGAATGCACTGAAAACTCTTGTTCATTCCAGTCCTGCCCCTCCTCCCCTGAACCCCCTTGGGTCCCGCCAGAGGAGGGATGTGTGCACAGTTCTTATTACACTAGTCTTCTAAGTCACACTGTTCCTCCTCTGGTGGCCCCCAAGAGGGTGCAGACCTGGGTGCCCACTGCACCCCCAGTAGTTATGCCACTGTCCACATTGAAGGTGCTAGTAATTTCAGGGTTCACACAGTAGTGGGATGTGGCAATATGGGCAACACAACTTCATTTTGAAGCAGTGTGCCAGACTGCTGCCATGCCATTTGTCAGTGCACACATGGGGCAGATTTCAGCATGTATGGTGTATTATTGCCACAGAGACAGTAGCTTTGTACCTGATGATGTGGGCGATAGGATGCAATAGTGGATTCGATTCAAGCAGAGTTTCAAAAATGTAATTAAATAAACCCCAACTTTAGCAAAACTTTGAAGCTTGGTAGTTTTGGGTAGAGAACAAATATATCTGCCCGTTGATTTCCTCAGGTAAACATAAAGTGGTAAATTTGTAGAATGGCAAACTGACTATACCCATTTCTGGTGTTTTGGAAACTTGGTAATTGTCATTGTCATTAAAGAGGAACTAAAATCTAAAATAGAATAAGGCTAGAAATGCTGTATTTTGTATACTAAACATAAACATGAACTTACTGCACCACAAGCCTAATCAAACAAATGATTTATGCTTTCAAAGTAGGGCACAGGGGGCTGTCATCTTGTAACTTTGTTATACATCTTTGCAAGACTACGCACATGCTCAGTGTGATCTGGGCTTCATTTTAAAGCTTAGGGATCATCATAAATAATCAAAACAGCACAAGTCAAGTAATATCTGCCATAGAAGCCAATACAACAAGAATAGTTAACAATCAGAATATACAGACTGCACTGGGTCTGTGGATACAAATCTCTACACAGTCGCTGGCTGCTCTACAGGGGAACAACAAAAATGCTCGAGTTCTGGGAAGTAAGGTGGGGGGCTCCCCCTGGCATTTGAAGGTATGATGATTCCCTGCAGAGCAGTTGGGCACTGTCTGAAGTTTCCTATCTACAACAGTCAGGTTTATTATAAAACTGGTAGACAATAAAGTATATTGGAAATAGATTCACTTTTCATTAAATAAAATAAAATGTAACCATTTTTTTATTTTTGAGTATGAAATAAAAAGGGGATGAAAAGTCAAAAAAACTATTTAATAATAATAATAATCCCCCCCCCCTTTTTATTACATACTCAAAATTACCAAAATTCCTTGTCTGGTATTTAGGCGTACCTCCCAAATGTCCAAATGTTTTGAGCAGTTTGACAGCTCAACCCCCAGTTTGCAACTGAAATGTCCAGATTTTCTCTTTGATCTCCTGCACTGAACAGCCAGAAAAAGACAAGTTTCTAACTTGATTGGCTTTTGGCAGAGAGCCCAGAAAAGCCACAAGGTGCACTAAGATACTTTTGTGACAAGTAATTGTAACAACAGGTCACTTGGGGAAACTGTGACACAGCTTAAATGGAAAGTCACCTTCATTTGCAAAACTGTAATAGCTTTTGGGACCTCCAGTGCTTTAGTGAATTTGTGAATTTGCCCCTAAATCTTTTTGGCCCTCTTTCTGTTTCCAAATAGTTGGGGGGGGGGTTTTGTGCCTTTACACTTATACACTTTCATATATTTTTTAAAAATTATTATACTTTTACATTTACACAGAATTAATGGAAATAAACCATTGAGGAACTATCTCACAGGAGATCCCCCAACAGCAGAGGGGAAAAAGGGGCCCTGCACACTGGTTCTGCTGTGTAGTAGTTCCTCTCCCTAATAATCCCCTCTGCCAATTTCATTTCTGCTGCGCACAGCAAACAAACAAGAAGGGCAGCTTGCAAGGAGGTAAAATATTTGGCCACTAGGTGGCAGTGAGTACTAAATTATACTGTGAAATATAGCATTGCTGGTTGTGAAAATAAGGATAAAGGAAACAGGAAGAGGAAAGGCGGGCCATTCTGGCAGTAATAGAGAAAGGGACAGTGGTCTGATCAGGGAAAGGTGAGGAAAAAGCACTGTGCTGTAATCTGCCTGAAGTCATTGCAATAAAGTTAAACTGTTTATGAGAAAGTCTTCCATACTTCGTCAAGATTACAAGCTGGCAGTGGAGGAGAACTTTGGGGACCTCCCGAAGTTATCTGTTGCAAGAGGACCCATAGTGATGATACGCCGTTTAATTAACCAATTACAGAGCTACAAAACAATATATCACTGCTCTTATACAACTAAAAGTTTTCTGGCTTTTGTTACTGCCCATGACTATGTGATTGCATATTTACTCTATGTTAGTTTAAAGGAGAAGCCTCTCCCAGCACCTTTAAGAGACAAATTTCACTCTTTTTCAAACCGGAATTCGGCTTTACTAGTGCGCGAGAGCACAATTGCACTCTCCACACTAGTATTCCTGCCTACCCTCCTGACAGGTAAGCCGGCGAGGGGGGGGGGGGCGGCATTTCGGGAGCCGTCTCAGGCTGTGTGTTTACCTCCAGCCACTAGAGGGCTTCAGTTGTTAATAATTGTTTCTGTGGTTCTTACTACCACCACTCTTGTTGAACCAGGAAACTGTTATACAGCCATGAGGCTCAACTGCTGTGTACTACAAGCTCTTTGAATAAAAGTCTGAAGTTGTCAGTGTGAGTTTACAAAATAACACAGGCAGCACCTTCCTCAGAATCGGCCCTGCCCCCCCTAGGGTTGCCACCTGGCCGGTATTTTACTGGCCTGGCCGGTATTTTTGATGGTTGATTCCAATGTTATTAATAGGAAAAAATATATATATATATAAGAAGGCTGGTATTTTTTTCAGGAAAAGGTGGCAACCCTAGCCCCCCCCATTCCGTGATTTCACCTTTCCTTCTCCTTTTAAGTGGACCCGTCACCCAGACACAAAAATCTGTATAATAAAAATCCTTTCATATTAAACATGAAGTCCAATTTCAATTTTTATTAAAGCATTCATAGCTGTTTAAAGCTCATTTAAAAATCTCAGCTGTCAATCAAATATTGTCTGCCACTCCTATAGAGGCGAGGCAGATAATTACTTTCACTTTCCATTCAGCATTTCCTAGATGTCACTGCTCCACACACATTCCCCCAGTTCTCTTAACCATTTTTTTAATATAGCTTTTATTTATGCTTTTACAACACAAAGTTAGATAGAAACAGAAAAGAAGAACCATCATGTTATATAACATATAGGTAGGGTTACCACCTTTTCTTGAAAAAAATACCGGCCTTCCTATATATATTATCTTTTTTTCCTATTAATAACATTGGGATCAACCATCAAAAATACCGGCCAGGCCAGTAAAATAACGGCCAGGTGGCAATCCTACATACAGGTTTTAAAGTGCATACATGCTGAATACTCCATTCTAGCAGGAATTAAGAGTAGCTCAGTGGGTGGAACTTTTTCTCTTAAACATTTAATTGTGTAGCCAGGACATGGGGATAGACATTGGGTCCCCCATTCTGGTGCACAAACAAGATTTTGAAATGATGCAAGGCTTGCCTTAATAACAGTGTCCACAAAATGGCTCCTGCCTGCTTGCTATAATTATGAATTCCCAGACAGAAGAAAACAATATTAAAATAATTTATATAGTGTAATTAATTTTGCTTGACTAATGTCATATAATAGGATTTTGAATATTTTTTTGGGGTGTCTGGTCCACTTTAATGCTAGTGCCACAAAGTGCCAAACAGAGCAGCTGTGCAGCCTTCATTGCTGTAGCTGCAGAAACAGCCAAAATATTGGGCAACTGTGAAACTTTCAGGTATTATTCAGGTCCTTTATTTTGCTAGTTATTTCAGTTTCATTCATTCATTTATTTATAATTAATTGTAGGAATCGTAATAGGAATCATAATTCTGAATATATAAAAATAAAGTATTTTGGTGTTTCTGATTTGATATTGCTCCTTTGGTACTGTCTCTAGTCATTTTCCAAAGTGGGGCCTTGGTCTGGGTTCATTGTATATTCTTTGCTTTGTAATCTCATTGCAGAGCCCTGCTGTGAATATAATGACTATATAAAGAAAAAAATCAGTCTTTTACGGCTGAGGACAGTCTCTTGGAGTGTTCTAATATATAATACTGGATGAAGTAGCTGGGCCATATCAGCTACAGCTCATTAGATGGTAATTTGTATGTTTGGGAGAACGTCAACGTGTAGCATAAAATATATTAGCAGGGGAAAGGGGAGGAATTCTATTGTCACATTTCCTACTGACAGTAAGCTGAGCAAGCATGTTTGGTTTTGGTCATCAGTAATGACCAAAATGGGCCTTATATGTGCCCCCTGGCTACTAAAAAGGGGCCACATATATTCAGTCTTGGTAACTGTACAATACAATACAAAAGTTCTGATTATAAAAAATCTATGCTTTGCTCGTGTCATCAGTCTTCAGTGTCTGCACCCATAGCCACTACGGATTTTTGTACCAAAATACATACATACATTTTTTGTCACTCAAATCCACTCCGTTTGTATACATGGTTTGTATACATGGTTTGTATACATGGTTTGTATACACGTGTGTTTCTAAATATGTGTGATATTTTAATTACTCTATTATTATTATTATTAACATTTATTTATATAAATATAATAATAAATTTTTCTGCCTTACCTCATTTTGTAGATATGCTTAAATACTGTTAGTCTTACTTGGTACATTAGTTTGATAAACAAAAGAGTGCATGAGACCTATACTAGAGAAACTAATAGGAAAATGGAAGGAAAGTGTCGTGTTTATTCAAATGGCCTGCAGGTATCACTGTGCATACACAGGACTTTCTATATAAGTGAAAGTAAGACTTACTGCTGTTATGTAATGGCTGCATGAACCTGTTAAAAAAGCACTGTTATACTCTCCTCATCCTCGGCTACCAAACACAACAAATGGCGACAAGGATGTCTTTTCTACCTCTGCAGCAGCCTGCAGCTTTTCTACCAAACCCTGGTGAGCCTACCATACCTTTTACTGTTTGGTTCCGTATGTTTGATAATTACATTATTGCTGCTGATCACGGGGAGATTTCTACTGCTAGAAAGCGTGCTTTACTTATTCATTGCCTGGGAGCAGAGGGATAGCGTATATTCTATACCAGTGATCCCCAACCAGTAGCTTGTGAGCAACATGTTGCTCTCCAACCCCTTGGATGTTGCTCCCAATGGCCTCAAAGCAGGTGATTATTTTTGAATTCCAGGCTTGGAGGGAAGTTTTGGTTATATAAAAAACTGGTGTATTGCCAAACAGAACCTCAATGTGGGTTGACAATCCACATAGGGGCTACCAAATGGCCAATCACAGCACTTATTTGGCACCCCAAAAATATTATACATGCTAGTGTTGCTCCCCAACTCCTTTTACTTCTGAATGTTGCTCACAGGTTCAAAAGGTTGGGGATCCCTGTTCTATACATTACCATCATCTGATGAGACTAGGATTTCCACCTTTTTTCCTATTAATAACATTGGGATCAACCAAAAATAGTGGCCAGGCTGGTAAAATACCGGCTAGGTGGCAACCCTAGATGAGACTTATGAAACTGCTCTTACTGCTATAAACAACTTTTTTGTGCCAAGAGTAAATGTGGTTGCTGAAAGATATAAATTTCGCCAACTTGGACAATGTAATGGCGAATCCACAGAACATTTTGTAGCAGCTTTGAGAGAGCTGGTTGTTACCTGTGAGTTTGGGAATCTAACAGATGAAATGCTAAGAGACCAAATAGTGGAAAAAACAAACTCACGTTACATTAGAGAGAGACTGCTCCTAGAGCAAGATTAAACCCTTGCAAAGGCTATTACAGTTGCTAGCCAAATTGAAACAGCTGTGGCAGAGGCTAAAACTCTCAGTCAGGGAACTGCTGGGAATGTACAGATTGTGAATTAAAAATTGTGGCCTAATCATGCGCAGTCACAGGAAAAATACAGAGCTAAGGAAAGGGATTCACTTAAAACCAAGCAGCAAATACAAATAAAAAATACTGCTTTCACTGTGGTTCAACACAACACCTTGCAAACTATGCTAAATGTCCTGCAAAAGCTATACAGTGCAAATGTGTAAAGTAAGGTCACTTTGAAACGGTCTGCCATAGTTCTGCTAAAGATGTCCATGAAGTCACTACTACACGTCACAATATTAAGTGTGGATAAAGCTGGTACATTTATTTCAGACAAGTTTATATGCACTGTCAGTGTCAGTACTGCTTCTGCTTACAAGGGGTACTCCATTAACCTGATGCTTGATACAGGTTCAGCTGTTTCTATAATACAAAAGGATATTTTCTTGAAATACTTTGCAAAAGATTCGCTTGTTGCACCTGCCCTGAAACTGGTCTGTTACTTAAAGAATCCTATCCCTGTGCTTGGTTGCTTGCCAGTGACTGTACAGTTTGAACCAAATACTGCAAAATGTGACTTTTACATTGTGAATAAAGGTACTGCTGTACTTGGAAGGGATCTCTTTGCTGCATTATTCTAGTCCGATTGCCCTTTTGGAGTCAGGAAGGAATTTTTTCCCCCTCTGAGGCAAATTGGAGAGGCTTAGGATGGGGTTTTTGCCTTCCTCTGGATCAACTAGCAGTTAGGCAGTTAAAATAAAAAAAAATAAAAAAAGGTTGAACTTGATGGACGCGAGTCTTTTTACAGCCTAACTTACTATGTTACTATGTTACTATGTTATTATGTATTAAACCTACAATTATTTGATGATCTCATTACTACAACACCAGTTCCTGCCACACAGCCTGTGTCTAAAATTTCACCACAAGGCAACACTTCACTTGGCTGTGCAAAGAACTTTGTACACAAAGTAAAGTTGAGACCAGATGTAAAACCAGTACGCCAGAAATTGAGGTGATTGCCTTACTCTATAAGGGAGATTATCTCACAGGAACTAAAGAAGCTGGTAGGGCAAGATGTGATTGAAAAATCAGAATCCTCTGAATGAGTTTCACCAATTGTTGTAACAAAGAAGAAAACTTGAGGTATTCGATTGTGTGTTGATCTCCGTGAACCTAATAAAGCAGTTGTTATTGATAATCATCCCTTGCCACACATAGAGGAAATATTTTCAGAACTCCAAGGAGCAAAATTCTTTTCAACCCTGGATCTTATCATCAAATATTACTGCATGAGGAAGGCGGAGACCTCACGGCATTTATCACGCATGATGGTATGTTTCGGTTCAAGAGTGTACCTTATGGACTGGCTTCAGCACTGAGTTGTTTTCAAAGAATGATGTCTTCTGTACTCCATGACATACCTGGTGTACAATGCTACTTGGATGATATAATTGTCTATGCTCCAACTATGGATCTTCAATGCAAGTACCTGGAAAAGGTCCTTAAATGCATTGATTCTGCAGGACTCAAACTGAACCTTTCGAAATGCTACTTCAGACAAACTCAGCTGTCATTTCTGGGTCATATAATTTCACAAGATGGATTACTGCCTGACCCTGACCATGTCAACGCGGTTACACAAGCACCTTCTCCATATGATTTCCAGACATTACGAGCTTTCTTAGGTCTTACTTCATGGTATTCTAAGTTTATTCCCAACTATGCTTCAGTTGTGGAGCCACTTCGAGCACTACTACGTGGAACTTCAAGTCTGGTTTGGTCAGAGACTGCTCAACATAGCTTTGAAATAGTGAAGCAGTTAATTGTGAACAGTCCAGCGCTAGCTTTATTTGATCCTGCACTACCCACTGTGGTTACTACAGATGCTTCAGACTATGGCATTGGTGCAGTTCTCACACAGATTCAAGCTGATCATTCTGCGAAAACTGTTGCATTTGCATCCAGAACACTTACAGAGACAGAGTGTAAGTATTCAACTGTTGAAAAAGAAGCTCTAGCGTGTGTGTGGGTAACAGAAAAATGGAGAACCTACCTATGAGGTAGAGAATTTACCTTATGCACTGATCATAG
>CM044437.1:48750733-48773441 GCA_024363595.1 Xenopus borealis
TACTGCTGACATTGTGAAACATCACCAAGCCAAATGCAAGGCTTATGCTGACAGAAAACGAGTGCACTTTCAGCCTGGACCTTTAGTCAGAATTAAGAAACCAGTAATACTGAAACAAGGACAATCTAAATTTACTTCACCACTTGAAGTGAGACGCCAGTGAGAGTTTCCACCATCCCACTGTCTGTAATTTTCAAATGTGCACAATAAAGCCGCAATGAATTTTTAGAAGTGAGCCTCCTCCATGATTCCGGTGGGCGCCTGGGGACAAACAGATGGTGAATGCACTGTGCATACACAGGACTTTCTGTACAGCTTGAAAGTGAAATTAAGACTTACTGCTGTTATGTAATGGCTGCAAGACCTGCTAATAAAGCACTGTTATACTCTCCTCATCCTCGGCTACCAAACACAACAGGAATGTACAACTGTTTTTAGATAGATAGTAATATAAACATCCATACAATGAGATATACATGATATATAATCTTTAAAGACAGCTGGTATGCTCTGACCCAAATATGGGTGTGGTTACTCAGCAGGAACAAATGACACTTACAAAAGGCTCTGGGTCTACAGACTATTGAAAAAGTAAATTTATAGAATCCAATGCATACATTTGCTTTATATATAGTACTGCTGGCTGTCAAAACATTCTGTGAGAATCCAAATTCTGTACTTTTGCGTCTGTTAATTGTATATGTATGTATATTTTTATTTGTATAGCGCTCCTTGAGGGCAAAGCACTGTACAGGAAACAATATATTAGTAGTAACTAACAAGGGGTCATTGAAATAAGAAGTAACAATAAGTGCATTATTAATTACAATTCACATAAATATAAATTATAATTACAGTACAGATTAAGTGCTCAGTGTCAAGGAAACAAATGGCTGGAGGGCAAAAGAGAAGGGTTTGATATGGGAAACAGTTGTAGTAGTGGGGTTGCAACCAAGTGGTTGCTCAAAAGCTGGCTATAGACGCAAAGATCCAATCGTAGGAATCATTGTACGATCAGACATCCCCATCTCCTGACCTGCCAATAACCTTCAAATTAAATAAAGTAGTAAAAGAACAGATCAGCCAATGTTCTGCCCCTACAGCAATCGTACGGAAGTTTATGTCTGACAAAAGCTGGTCACAGTCTCCCACTGGAGATCAGATCAGCAATACATGCAGCAATACCATCGGCAGCCGGCCAAAATCTTTTAAAATGTCTAATCGACTGAACCACCGATCGGCATGGCAAGACAAATGTCGGGACACTCCACACACGATCCGAAAATCGTACAAATCCTCAATTCATACAATGGGATTGTTGCGTTTATGGCCTGCTATAGAGGAGTGGAGGTTTCGGCCAGGAACAGAGAGAGATGGGAGGTAGTTAGGTGCAGAGTAATTATACTCTTAAGAACTAGAGATACAATATTATTTACATGACTGAATCACATGAGCCAACGGGATACAGACAAGCCAAACTCTCTAGTAATAGACTGGGAGAATGGGATACAGACAGACCAAGCTTTCTAGTAACAGACTCTGAGATAATGGGACACAGTCAAGGCAAGTTCTCTAGTAACAGACTGGGAGAATGGGATAGAGACAAGACAAGTTCTCTAGTAACAGACTCTGAGAGAACAGGATACAGACAAGACAAGTTCTCTAGTAACAGACTCTGAGAGAATAGGATACAGACAAGACAAGTTCTCTAGTAACAGACTCTGAGAGAACAGGATACAGACAAGGCAATTTCTATAGTAACAGACTATGAGATAATGGGATGCAGTCAAGGCAAGTTCTCTAGTAACAGATTCTGAGAGAATGGGGATACAGACAAGGCAAGTTCTCTAGTAACAGACTCTGAGATAATAGGACACAGCCAATACAAGTTCTCTAGTAATAGACTCTGAGAGAACAGGATACAGACAAGATTATTTCTCTAGTAACAGATAGAGAGAATAGGATACAGCCAAGACAAGTTCTCTAGTAACAGACTGGGAGAATGGGATAGAGACAAGACAAGTTCTCTAGTAACAGACTCTGAGAGAACAGGATACAGACAAGATTATTTCTCTAGTAACAGAGAGAATAGGATACAGCCAAGACAAGTTCTCTAGTAATAGACTCTGAGAGAACAGGATACAGACAAGATTATTTCTCTTGTAACAGATAGAGAGAATAGGATACAGCCAAGACAAGTTCTCTAGTAACATACTCTGAGAGAATAGGACACAGCCAAGACAAGTTCTCTAGTAATAGACTCTGAGAGAACAGGATACAGACAAGATTATTTCTCTAGTAACAGATAGAGAGAATAGGATACAGCCAAGACAAGTTCTCTAGTAACAGATAGAGAGAACAGGATACAGCCAAGACAAGTTCTCTAGTAACAGATAGAGAGAATAGGACACAGCCAAGACAAGTTCTCTAGTAACAGATAGAGAGAATAGGATACAGCCAAGACAAGTTCTCTAGTAACATACTGTGAGAGAACGGGATACAGACAAGGCAAGTTCTGTAGTAACAGACTAGGGGGAATATATATTATTCTGTGTAAAACTAAGTTTGCTGAAAAAACTGAGTAAAAAGCTGTGTAAAATACATGGCGAATTTACCAAGGTGTATGTAATTTATACCATGAAAGGCCAGATTTTCCACCGTTATTTTACATTGTTTCCAGTGGAAGTCACTCTAAGAAATAAACACAGCGAAGCCTGGCGTGTTATCCCGCTGTTTTTTAAACAACATAATAAATATGTCCCTAGGAGTACGGGAACAGGCAAAGCAAGTTCTCTAGGACAGTGATCCCCAACCAGTGACTCAAGAGCACATATGTTACTCACCAAACCATTGGATGTTGCACCCAGTGGCCTCAAAGCAGGTGCTTATTTTTGAATTCCTGGCTTGAAGGCAAGTTTGGTTACATAAGGATCATATATTCTGCCAAACAGATCCTTCTGCAGGGTGCCAATCCACATAGAGGCTACCAGTAATGAACCACAGCCTGTATTTGGCACCCCAGGAACATTTGCATACTTGTGCTGGTCTCCAGCCATTTGAATGTGACTCACAGATACAAAAAGATTGGGGACCCCTACTATAGGCATATGGCATACAGACAAGGCAAGCTCTCTGGCAACAGAATCTATGAGAGTATTGGAATATGATAGAGAATGGTAGATCAATTTATAATGGAAAAAAAAAACACTTTTAAAACTAACAATATATTACACAGAGTGAAAGGTATGAACATATAAATTAGCAGAGGTGGAGTAAAAATGAGCCAGTGCTGTATGAAAAGTCTCACCCACTGCATGTTTCAGGGGGAAAAAAGACTGGGAAAAGTAAAAGGGGCAACTGCATGACCCTCAGTAGAAGCTGATTAAGTGGTGGAATAATGTCAATAGCATGAAACAGTATATAATTGCAACCCATATATCTAAAGCAGCAGTGAAACCTGCTGGATACTGCCACAGAAAAGCACTTTGTATGCGTCCATCATTATACTGTAAAAATATTTAAGGCTTCACTGAGCTGTGAGATATGTGCTATTAGCAGCTATATCTCAGTGTTAGACACCAGCATCCCTTTCTCTCTTGTCTTGCTGTGCTGAATTAGAGCTTGCTCCGTGGGTTTGATGTCTCTCTCAGCTGCACTAAAGCACATTAATACTGGCAGTGTTTGGGAGAGAATTGTTCTGGAGCAGCAGTGTGAGAAGGAGAAGGGGGAGGACAGCAGGCTTTAAACAGCTCACAGGAATTTAAAGCCAGGGTTCTGTGCAAAAGTTTCATGGGCATCAATGTGCTCAGCCTGGGAAACATTCACCTTTAATCTATCCATGCTTTTCTCATGGAGAGGATCGACTTTTCAGGGTTTGTTAGGAAAGGCATAAATCAGCAGTGTGAAAAAGGCAGGTGCATAGGGATGTGAGAGAAGACTGTAGATTATATGACTGCATAGTGTCTATGCATAGATACATCTGGGATAATTCCATAGACACACTGTTGGACTGGGTGCAAGTTGTCCATCAGAAGTGATCTAAAAAATATATTTCTTATTTTCTTCTCTTAAGTGACTTCTTCTTATGTTCTTTTGCCACTGCATCCTCTCTCATATGACCTCTTCTTTCCTTTTCTTCTGTTTGCATTCTGCCCATTTGCTGGTCTTTTCTAACCCCATATTCTCCCCCTTTTTTCATTTCACATTCCATTTGTTTCCAATGTTCTGAATGTTGGCATAACTATGGCATTGGCAGGGGTTAACAGGAGAGCCAACTATCAACTGGATCCTCCTGGGATTTTCTTGGTGAGCTCTTTTTACCCTTCATAGGGATAATGTGTCTACTTGATCCTTCCTATTTAGCCCTAAAGCTGGCCACTATATCAGGGTAATCCGGACGTTCGACCCTATGGACAAACGATCGGATTATGACGAGAGCAATGGACTTCTGATGGGACGGTCGAAGAAAATCCAACCTTCCCGATCGATATCGTGTACAGTAGTGATGAGCAAATCTAAGCAGATTTGTTTCCCCTAAAAATGCCATATACTACACGCTCATTAGGCAAGGTCACCAAATGTGTGAATCTTGCTCCTGATATGCCCACCAAAAGGTCATAGGATCAGATTGCAATGGTGTTAATATCAGCTGACTGTACTGCATGAACTAACTTATACTGTCCTCAGTCTGGAGGAAAAATCAAACCTGTCTGAGCGAGATCTGGACTATTTTTGGTCAGATATTGGTCTGGGAGACCCGTCGGGTGACCCCATACACAGGCAGATACACCACTGAATTGGTTGAATTGCCATCTTAAATCTGCCCTGTATGGCCGCCTTTAAAGTAGCCATACATATGGAGACATCACCAAACGAGTGGAACTCTCTCCTTGAGGTGGGTGCTTTCATGCTGATCCAATCAGATCACAACAAGGAGAAAAAGGAAAGTTAGATCAAGGACCACAAAAACAAACCAAATCGGTCCTTGATGCGACTGGATTTTTAAGCCTTTCCGATTGACGTCAGAGGGCCCCATACACTGGACAATATACTACCCACTTAATCTGTTGGCAGCTTAAATCTGCCCGCGTATGGGGGCCTTTAGATTCCTTTTTGTGAGGACAGTGAGTTTATCATTTATAATTAGGGATGGGTGAATTTTACCTTTTTCACTTCAGCAAAAATTTGCAGCTGGCGATAATTTACCGACGCCCCTTAAAGTCTATGGGCGTCAATAAAATCTTGATGCACGTCGCCATTCAAGTCTATGGGCATCATAAATCGCGTCAAAAGTCACCCATCCCTATTTATAATTAATGTTGCTTTACAGAGCCCTCTTATATACAGTATAAGGCTCCCAATTAATGCCTACCTATTGTATGATAAGAAGCTCTATAACTGTCATAGAAGTGACACATTTAACTGGCTTTGTTTGTAGATTTCATTGTGTAGCTAACTACAGACTCAGTTTGGTATCTGCATCACTGTTTGGAGAGTCAGATTCACTATACTGGGCATGACTGGATTTCAAAGCAAATTAAGGGTAAGGCCAGACGGGAAGATTCGGGGAGATTTTTTGCCCGGTGAATAATCGCCTCTTCTTTGGGGTGACAAATCCACGAACCGCTTCCCCCTGCCTTCCAGCTGATTAATGAATAATCGCCTGCGCCAGCGGCGCTAGCTTTTCCGAAGTCGCTCAAAGTTGCCTCCTTAGGCGCCGTGTGTGAATAGGCGTAGACAATTATTCATTAACCCGCTGGAAGGCAAGGGGAAGCGGTTCGGGGAGATTTGACGCCAGGCGACGAATCTCCCCGAATCTTCCTGTCTGGCCTTACCCTAAAATGAAAAAGTTTGATCCCTTGCTCGGTTTTCTTACGATATGGATGCATCTGCCATGTGACTTGTGTTTTTCTAGCAGAAACAAGAAACAAATGGGGAAAAGGTATTGGTGCTGGCCTCTCCACCGCCAGTTTTGGTATAGAAAAAATTGATTATTTTTCAGCAACAGATAGTTTATATCAAATCAAGTGACATATTAAAGAATCATACCTACCTGGTATAGATATATATATTTAAGTAAATATTGCCCTTTTAAATCTCTTGCCTTGAACGACCATTTCGGTGGTTCAAGGCAAGATATTTAAAAGGGCAATATTTACTTAAATATATATACCAGGTAGGTAAGATTCTTTAATATGTCACTTGATTTGATATAAACTATCTGTTGCTGAAAAATAATCAATTTTTTCTATACCAAAACTGTGTGCTGCCTCAGAGATCACCTGACCGGAAATATTTCAACTCTAACTGTAACAGGAAGTGTTGAAGCAAAACGCAGAACTCTGTTAATTGGCTCATGTGACCTAACTTTATAGTTTGTTTGGTATGTTTGTGTGCACCGTTGGGTCCTAGGATCCCGGGAGGCTGTCCTTATTTTTTAAAATGGCTATTTTCTATTTATGATTACCCAATGGCACATGCTACTAAAAAAGTGTATTATTATGAAAATGGTTTATTTATATGAAGCAGGGTTTTACATATGAGTTGTTTTATACAATATCTGTTTATAGAGACCTACATTGTTCGGGGGGTATAGTTTTCCTTTAATCAAAAATGGGGTGTTGTGTTTTTCTGGCATATGGATGTCACATGCCCTGCAATAACCCCTGCCCTTCATCTTCCACCAGATCTGGCAACACTTTCTTACCAGAGATGCATCCTCCATCAGCATTTTCATGGCAGTGCCCACCATCTACAGCAAGCTGATTACTTACTACGAGCAGCATTTTACCAATTCCAATGTATGTGAATTTGTGCCGGCAGCTTGTCAGGAGAAAATCATTTACCCATTATTTGTTATAACCCAACAATGAAAGGTGCCAGGTTTGGGTGAGTTATGGGAAGTCAATGAAAAATTAGCCTCAACAAAATTAGATTTTTTTAAGAGGTAATACAAAACTTTCATGTGTAAAAGATGGGGGCAGATTTATCAAAATGCGAGTTTAGATTTTAATTAAAAAAATCTACCTTTAATAACGAATGGATGCTCTGAGGCAGAACTCACAAACGAATATAAATTAGAATATCTTTCTGAATGTGCAAATGGATACTAATATAATGTGCCTTTTACCCAGTACTTAGAAAATTCTTTTTTGCACAGGATATTTTAATACAATAATAAATGAGTTAATAACAACTCTTACCTGTGATGGTTTTGTGGAAAAGGCTTGGAGACAACATAGTTACTTTTCTGTTTAAGCCCCTCTTTTTTGGGGGGCAACCATCATGCAACTAAATGAGAAGTGTAACCAGAAACACCCATTGCCAATAGACCCGAAATGGACATGAAATTGACTTGTCACTGTGGAAATGAGTTAGCAATAAAGTTTGGCCATACTGGGGTTTATTTATAAATGCTGGGCAAATTTGATCCTGGGCAGTAACCCATGGCAACAAATCAGCTGTTTGCTTTAAAGCTGGCCATAGACGTAACAATTACGATCTTTCTCGGGAAAGATGTTTCCAAGAAAGATCGTTCGTTTCAACACACACGTGTAGAGCTGAATCGTCAAATATACAGGTAGAAACAATAGAATTCTACTTGTATCTGACGATTCAGCACTAACAATGGCCGATGTTCAGGGAGCTTTCAAAGGCATCCGATCAAAATTTTCCATCCAGTCCGATCAACCAGCCGACCGATATCTTAATCTTCTGACGATATCGGTCGACTCATTTCCCACCATACACGCACCGAATATCGTACGAAAATTTGTTTCGTACGATATTATCTGTGCGTCTATGGCCACCTTTAGTGTTTAACCTGCAGTTAATCACCAATTGGTTATTATGGGTTACTGCCCAGGTGCAAATTTGCTCCTAGGTTATAAATGAGCCCCATTGATTGTAAAAGTAACAGTGCATCTATTAGCTGGAGCTAAGTGCAATGTTAGGTGTTGTCCTTACATGCCTCTGGCCTGCTTCCTAGCGCTGCCCTTTCTTGTGTAGCTTACCCCTCACCAGAACATGATGTATCAGGGTTGACTACAAACAGAAATGTCATTGCCCAAGCCTCTATGCAGAGGTGATATGAAGCTGAAAAGGGTTTTTTTGTAATATCACCTTTTAGAGTCCTACACGGAACCAATTTCTAAGACCCGGACCCTCAACCCACATATTTAACCACTTTGATCTGCTACCCGAACAGGACCCGCAACTGCCTTATCTGTGACCCGACCCGCAACTTGCCGACCACCATGAAACCGGAAGTGATGTTGCTGCAAACTGGAAGTGACATCATCAAAAGTGTCCAGGAAAGGTGGCAACCCTACCCACAACCCAACTTGCGACCCTCAGACCCGCAACCATACCCACACCTGAAAAGCCTACCCTCATTCTGCAGGGTACTTGCTTTTTTTGTGGGTAACCCGCGGGTACCTGACCCTCTGCAGGACTCTACCACCTTTATCATTAATTTGTTTTCATATTTGTGGTGTGGTTTTTCTTTCCTGCTCTGCAGATAATATTTTTGTTGCTGATAATATTTTCATTAGTGCGCTATAATATACACAGGAGTAGATAGTCATCCTGCAGAGTTTAATCGTATCAGGCTAGCATCACGATTCCTCTTTAAATGGATTTTCATAGACAGACTGTAAAGGTCTTAGGTGCTGCATATTCTCATTTATAGCAAAGCTAACAGACTCCAGCTTCAGAACACTGTAGAGGGGTGACTGACAGTGATGGTTCTCTAGAGGTTTTGCCCCTGCTGAAGGATTTGCTGAAAACCTGCAGTGACTGACAAGTGTTTTGCTGTAGTGCCCCCATTTGGGTTTCTGTTAGCGTCCTTCATCTGTCCTTCTATCAGTCTCTTCTCTCTGTGTGTCCCTTTTTAATACTGGATTTGGGCATGTACCATTTTATATGTATATATGCAAGCTTAAAGCAGTACAGCCAGATTGTCCCTATCAGCTCACAATCTGTTAGAGGGAGTGGCGCCGTAAGTAAAAGCACAAACACTGCACAGCAATGACATTCATCTTGAAAGCCTTTTTTTTTCATTTTCCCTGGCAGTGTTTTGGGGCTTCAAACAAATGACTTTACTTTCACTGTTGCAGTACAACTAGATGTAAGAAAATATTAGTAAAGGGTGCAGACTCTCTGAAGGGGTTAATGATGCTGACTTCTCTGAGTTTCTCTCTGTACTCTTCATGCACAAAGCTATGAATTATTCATGGGCAGATCACGCCTCGCCGGGTCTAATCAGCGCTTTAATTGGAGGTTTAGATCACAGTTGGCTAATAGCTGCTCCAGCAGGGACCTGGCGCATTGTGACAGGCGGATCGCAGTGTGTCTTATCACTGGCCTGTCTCAATCCTCCCAGGGCCCCTCCGTACACAACAGCATGTGGACCCCCCAAAGCCTGGCGCATGCATCGCATTGCCAATTACACAGCTCTACACTCAAAAACCAAAGCTCTACAGAGGGCTGTGTGCATCCAGGTCATTTATATGGATGTGTCCTTTATATAATGGCCTTGCAAGGGTGTATAATCTATATCCAGAG
Organism: Xenopus borealis; assembly: GCA_024363595.1. NCBI lineage: Eukaryota > Metazoa > Chordata > Amphibia > Anura > Pipidae > Xenopus > Xenopus borealis. Next base: position 48,760,298 of record CM044437.1, read on the forward strand.
TCAGCCCTCTCTGTTTTGTCTATGGCTTGCTATATAACCTGTGTAATAAAAATCTGTTATGGCTCCAGGAGTTTGCCCAGAGTATGCTTTTATAAAGCATAGTATATTAACAGTGAATGGGCTTTAGAATTCATTAGGTGAGCATCTCTGTGCAGTCGTTTGTGTGATCTTTGTAATTGATTTTATTTTATCTGGTCTTTTGATTATGGTTTGAGGCTTGTAAGTGTGGTATTAAATATATGGGGTGGGTATATTATGCAAACGTTGTGGGTTTGATATGACCTGTAGCTAGGTCCAGTATAATGACAAAGAGTACATGTGTATCATTTGTATGTCCTGAACCTTATTTGTGTAGAGCTTGCTTAGTGCAAAGTACAAAACAAAGTGCAAATGTGCATGTGTCACTTTTGCAACTAGTGTCAATGGTGACTAATGGACAAGGCACAGATCACGGCACTATAAATGCAGGGAAACCTTTATTTCACTGCTGCTATTGGTCATGCATTAAGGTCAGGATTTCCAATGTGCCCTACTTTGCAGATTTTGAGATGAGTGCTTTCTATTTGCTTATTGTTCCTGAAGTTGAAGTGAGGTGGATGTGTTCTGCCTGGTATGGCCGTTGATTGAATTCTGTCTGAAGAATGATGTGCCTGAAGTTAACTCTGTTGTCAGGGTGGTTAAGCCAATATGTTCTGCATGTCTGGGATGGGTGCTATGAGTATGGGGCCCCTACCGTCTAGCATTCTAGTATTGGTTCTACTGTCAGTTCTGACTTTGTACCATATCTTTCTGTAAACATCGACAATATATAACATGTGCTACTAGTAGTTACCTTTATTATTGTTATTTTTGTTTATTACTGTTATTATTTGCCAGTAGTAGTAGTTGCAATTGTATTAATTTACAGTAAACATGTCTATTCTAGATAAGAGTTAACCAGCCCTGTGTAGAATTACATATATATATATATATATATATATATATAAACAGTCCACAGTGGAGCCAGCACTCACGACAAAGGAATTATAATTCCTGGGTGCAGTATCAAAAATTTCAAAACATAGTCGACAAAGAGGATCCGCACTCTCAGGACTTAAATATAGTTAAAATATATGTTTTATTTTAAGCGAGAGACTGACGTTTCGGCCTCCTCCGAGGCCTTTCTCAAAGTGTCTAACAAACAAAAAAATTGCACTTAAATACAAGCAGTGGCAGCAAGTTAGACAAGATGGATCTGACGTAATGACAAAGTCAAACAAACGAAACCTCTTTTAAATAAAACTCAAAGTGTGTGTACCAAATTTAAACATCACAGACGTCTCTAGGTAACACCAGTATAATGTTTACAATTAAAACAATGTATCATAATAAAAGTAAAAATAAGAAATAATGTGTCTGTGTTCTTTGACAATATAGCTGTTAAAATCTTTTATATATAAACACCGATACATAGTATATCTTAGAGTTGAGTAAGTTTGACAGGTCTGTAAGGAGACTAGCTTATATATATATATATATATATAAATATATATATATATATATACATGTATATATATATATATATTGCATACCTGCAATTTAGAAAAAGTGACGTGCACAAGCATTAGCCAACTAACCTGAACAACATGGAGAAATAGTGTAGGAAAAATGGTAGGCCAAAATCACTCCAAAACACTGTGCAAAGCTAGTATACACCCCAAAGACTCTCAGCTGCCTGTAATGCTGCTACAAAGTATGTATTCAAGGGGTTCAATATTTATGCAACCAACAAATGTCTGCTTTTTTAGTGTAATTAACTTTTGTCTCACAATTAAAAATATTTAAATGAAATGGTAAAAGTTCCAGTACTAAAACAAGGCGTTGTAAAATGCGATTAGATTTAGGATACAGTGGTAACAGGAAAGAAAAGTGGATTCATTGGATTCATTTGCTGGGTACGATTGGTGTCCCAATACCAGGTGTGAAAGTACCTATTTCCACCCAGAACCCAAGGAAAGAGGGTACCTTCTACACTACAGGCACCATGGTATGAACTGCTTTTGTCTGGCACAAGAGAATAAAAACAGGCAAATGTCTAGAGGATTTGAAGTGTTGGGTATAACTAACTTGCTTCCCAAAGAATTGGCAGCTCATGTATCTAGAAGGTGTCACTTAACCATGAAATTCTTTGAAGGAATCTTTTTTTTTATAAATGTCTCCTGAGGATGTCCTCACCAGCAAAACTTGCCATCCAGCAGCCATGTTTAGCTAATGAATATTCAGCTTGTTGCTTGTCTTTATTCCACAAGATTTCATTGAACAGTCTTTAAAATCATATCATTGATATTACTAGAAGGAAAATGCACTTGAGATTTCATCAAAGAGTTCTGAACATTTTATTAAGTGCAACTCTGCTGGAGTTTTGCAGCAGTTATTGCATTATGCATACCAAATTTTAAAATCCAAGATGTCCACCTAGCGGACAATAATCTACACACGACAGCACCTGACTCTCGCGCTTCAGCATTTTTTCTTGGCAAGAAAGTGGTTAAGCCAGTTGATGCAGGAAACCATCCGTATTGCAAACAGACTGGGGATTTGTGCTTTGTTTTGTGTTATTGTTTTCTTTTCCCCTCTTATCACTGCCAACTGGCACCAGCCTGTGCCAAGATTCCCAACTGGCAGATGCCGTGCGCAGCAGATGTTTTCCTAAAGATTTGGGCGCGTTATACAAGCTGAAGTAATAGCGTGAGGTCAACACCATCTGCGCCAAAGGGGATTGGTTATTAAATGTCACCTAAGGGGTTAAATCCAGGTGTTTTTCTCCAGGTCTTAGTCGGTTTGGAAAATAGAGAAGGGGGACCTCAGGTTCGGGGCCTGCAGTGTTCAAAGAATAATGGAACAAACCGCATGAGACGCAGGAAGCTTTCACCTCAGATGGCTGGTTTAAAACAGCTAAGGAAAATGGCAGACTCTTTCTGGAAAGGGAGATGATAAATTAAAGGGAACATGTTTTTTTTTAAACGCATCAGTTAATAGTGCTTCTCCAGTAGACTTCTGCACTGAAATCTCAAAGAGCAAACAGATTTTTTTATATTCAGTTTTGAATGGGTTTTACTATTGAGTGCAGTTATTAGATCTAGCAGGCAGCTGTTATCTTGTGTTAGGGAGCTGTTATCTGGTTACCTTCTCATTGTTCTTTTGTTAGGCTGCTGGGGGTGGGGGAAAGGGAGGGGGTGATATCACTCCAACTTGCAGTACAGCAGTAAAGAATGATTGAAGTTTATCAGAGCACAAGTCACATGACTTGGGGCAGCTGGGAAATTGACAAAATGGCTAGCCCCATGTCAGATTTCAAAATGAAATATAAAAAAAATCTGTTTGCTCTTTTGAAAAATAGATTTCGATGCAGAATTCTTCTAGAACAGCACTATTAACTGATGCATTTTGGAAAAAAAGTTTTTCCTATGACAGGATCCCTTTAACATATTCTGTCTGTATGTTTCTGCATAAGTCTGTTTGGGTGTATTCCCATGCAGAGTAACAGGGAAGGTTCATTTACTCTATATCAGTGGTTCCAAAACTGCTCTATATCAGTGGTTCCAAAACTGTGAGTAACCCCCTTGAAGACTCTATGGCCCACCAGCTTTATAGCCATAACAGTGAGAATTGTAGGTGAGTAGTTTAGTCACTAGTAAGACCATGCTTTCATGTTGTGGTTTAGGGTCAGTCCACTTGAGAAGATTCAGCCTCAAATGCCTCTTCTTTGGGGAAACTAATCTCCCTGAACCGCTTCCACCTGTCTTTCGCCGGCTAAAATTAAAATCGCCTGCGGAAATTCACATGCAGAGCTTAGTTTTCAGAAATCGCCCAAAGTTGCCTCACAGCGCAAGACAGGGTGAAGCGGTTAAGGGAGATTACTCGCCCCAGAGAAGAGGTGATATGTCGCTGGGGCGACTAATCTATCCGAATCTCCTCATGTGGACTTGAACAAATGATGGGGGCGTCTTAACATCAGAGAGCCTGAAAACATTTGCTTTATAATATGCAGTGCAACAACAGTGGGAGAATATCAGGTAATCTGGAAAGACAAAAATTAGCTGCAGAAACACCTACTCAATGATTCACATTAGTTTGAAACAGAATTCTCTTCTGTCCATTCACAGAATTCTCTTCTGTCCATTCACAGAATTCTCTTCTGTCCATTCACAGAATTCTGTTAGAATTCTCTTACATAGCCTGCCGTTTCTGATCATACACCTCTATTGTCCCTCAGCTTCCATATGGAACACAGTCATCCACATTTTTGATTTTTCAAGTATCTCACATGCTTGTGCTCCAAGGGACTGCAACGTTCTGACTAGAATAAGTCTCTGTACATCCAGATTAAGGAATTGTGGTTCCAAATCTGCATTTTTTTTCTTTACAGTACTATTTACAATGCAGTCTGCATTTGTGGTTACAATATATATGAAGTAGCTACGGTCAAATTGAGGTTCTGTAACACTGCCAAATTTGTACCTCTAGCTAGTAACATAAAGAAGCCAATCAGTGGCTAGCTTTTACTGGTCTAGGCATTTAGCCGAAGGCAAAGCAAACATCTGTTTCTGGGAAAATATCTGCCCATGTTTCAATGTAGCATCCAGTGGAATCAATAAAGAGACAATATATGAGCAACCAATAACTACTGATGAAGGTCTTGCATTCTTAATCTCCCTGCGGGGACAATGCACAATAAATGTGTACATAAGGAAAACCCAGGGCCGGATTTACATAGTGGGCATCCCTAGGCCCGCTGTCATTTGTCGCCCCTGTACTCTGCAACTCTCCAGCTGCTGTTGAACTGCAAGTCTCAGCATCTTCTAGCAGCTTTAGACAGTTTGTGGAATTTGGGAGTAGTTTAACAGCTGGAGGGCCCTGGGCTGGATATTCCTGATGTAAAGTGTATACAAAAATATAACCGTAAAAGTTATTTGTATTTTATATGAAGGTCATTTTCTAGTCTGGCGAAAAAATACTAAAGCTGTCTCCGCCCTTTCCAAAAATTTGCCTTGCCTTTTTGTGCATATTCATCCATTAGCAAGCAACTCCAGTAACCGAGGGTTCCTCTGCAGCACTCATCTGTTTGGGTTTCCTGCTCCTTGTGCCCTTCTGTGTCCCCCTGACACTCAGTAAGCGGATTCCAGCACTGTATCAATCTTGTTTAATAGACTGGAAGGGTTATTGGCGGGTGGCAGGTCTCAGGGAGCAGGGTGTGAGATGGATGACTTGGCTTCCCCTGCCGGCCATGCTGATGTACAATGAAATATTTATGATTTATTTCAGCTAATAAACTTAAACGAAGAGTGTGATGTATGCGAACAGATGGAGGACTATTGATGCAGTTCCATGTGTGAAGGGAGGGGAAGGGATGGGGGATAATGCATACGCACACACACTTCCAGAAGAATTCTAGGTCCTGTTGAGAAGATATATTTGGAGGCCACAGTCCTACACTGTGAAATCCTTAAAAAGAGAGAACTCTATCTGGGCAGAATGTACATATATACTGTACACAATTAACATGGCATCAATAGACAGGGTTGTTTTGCACCTGCTGAAGTTCTATAATGATTTATGATTAGACCACTAAACCATTTATTATGCATTCTGCCTTAGTGACATAGCTAAATTCAGAGTTTAGCCCTTCTCCCAAATGACAAATAGCTGCAGGTGTCGTTGACGGCTAATGTGGTGGCAATGCAGTCCTCCTACAATCACTTTGTAAATATGATGCAAAGAATGTCAGTGGTATCAGAACTATCACATGGGTAGGTCAGGATATTACCACCAGTAGCCCATAACATCTTTTAACATGGTGGCCCTTTATGACTACACACCAGTCATTTTCATTGGTGTAGTATTAAAAAGAAAATCTGGGAAGGGATCATCTTGGTTATCACAAGTGAACATTTTTGGCAATGTACCTTTTCAGCGTTCCCATCCTCAATTTCTGCATTTTCAAATGCCTCCTCTCCTCCTTTTCCACCACAATTCTTGCTCTCACTTTTGGGTTGCACAGGGATGCCAGCTCTCGCTCTGAGTTTGCCCAATTTAATACTTACATTTGATAGGAAGCAGTGTCGGACTGGGATGCCAGGGGCCCACCAGAAAAACCTTAGACCAGGGGCCCAACTTTCCAAACTATTATTCCTTCCCTCCACACTAAGGGCTAAATTTATCAAAAAGTGAAGTTCCGCCACTAGAGGGAAATTCCTCAGCTCTCAATTCATTTCTATGGGATTTTGAAAGGCTTATCAATGGGTTAAAGTGAAATTTCAACCTTTGATAAATACGCCTTCAAAAATCCAATAGAAATTAATGGAGAGCTGCGGAATTTCCCTCTAGTGGCGGAACTTCACTCTTAACTTCACTCTTTGATAAATCTACCCCTACACCTCTCCTATTCTTTTAGATCTACTTACTATACTCTATTCTTCCATTATTAAGCCTTTTTTTTCGAAATAAGAAACAGAGAATAAACATGAAATTGTTAGAAGCAAGAGGTCCACTGACACCCGGGCCCACTGGGAGTTTTCCTGTTATCTCTGGGAAAGTAGAAAGAAACAAGAAACAAGGGATGGATCCACATTGCCTTATGCGTTTCAGGAAGAAACTCCCTTAATCAAGGGAGTTTCTTCCCGAAACACGTAAGGCTATGTGGATCCATCCCTAGTTGGAATAAATCCTTATTCCTTTTATCCGGCGTGCCACCTGTTTCTTTCTACTTCCTATTAAGGTACAGTTGGGTGCTAGTGGCTGAGCACCCGGATTTGGAGTGGTGACAAGTGGGGGAGCAATACCCGTGAGGGGTGAGTTTGGAGAGGCGTTTTCTTGTTTGAATACTTACCTTTGCCCTCACTCCTTGTTGGGCTGACATGCAGTACATGCAGAGAGTCCTAAGCCAATAAGCATCTTGATTCACCATTCATATATATGTTCTTCATGTTTATTTTATGCTATTTGCCCTTAGAAATATTAACTGGTTCTCCGTCTTCTTTCTGTGGGTCAAAACTCAGGGTATTGGTTAAAAAAAAGAATTGTTATTCCATGAATGACAGATTCACTCTGATTTCATTGCCATGCCCTCTAAGGGAATGATCTAATAATACTATAATAAGTAATAAAAGGAATGCTTTAAATTCTGTTGGAAGACAGGTCATGGCATTGTGTGCAGATGTATAGGATCTCAAAGAAAACCATAGACAAACTGATAGATCTGCATTACAGTTTTAGTAGTTTGAAACAGAAAAGCAGTAACTGCAATTGTTTTATACAGTGGTGCCTTTTATTTACACAGCATTGTAGCCAATTTTATTTGGTTCAATAACCTGCACCTTCCTGAGCAGACAATCTGCTTTGCATTGCCCAAATACAGCTGCTGGAGCTGCTGCCTGAGTCTGAGTTGGCAAATCATGCAGACTGTTTATGGAAACAGATGAGAAGAAGTCTCCTAATTCATCCTGAACCTTCCCCAGGGAGTGCTGTCGTATTTATTACCCGAGAGACTGCATTCTAGGGTCAGGCATGAATTAGCTGAAGCAGTGGCAGTACATCTTACAAGCGATGATGGATAGCTGTGCTTCGTGTAGCAAATGACAGATCACTGGGCATGTTGCAAACTCTTAAATAAACAGCTATGCTCTTTACTAAAGAGGCTGGTGTTTGTTACAGATACCTGTGCACATTGAATGACATTATTATAGGCACACCTGTGCTCCTTACCAACTGTAGATGTTACTCTTAGTTTCACCTGTGACTTTTAACTATGATAAAGAGATGTGTGTATTGTGATTAACTAATATCTGCTGTGCTCGTTTTCATCGTCAGAGCAGTTTGTGTTACAGAGATATCACAGACCCACAATGACATTAAGATAGACACCAATTTAGGCCACTGCAGTCACTGTTACCTTGTGTTGGGGTATTTTTTACTCCTTTTTCATTTCATGATAATGTAATTTCCAGGGTCCAGGAGGCCACCTAGGTCCATGCCTAGGGTGGCAAAATATTATGGGTGGCATGCCGCCCAGCCTCCTTGCAAAAAGTACTGGGGAACCCAACTCCCCAGCGCTCCAGTGCAGGCTTGCATGAGTGCTTGCACCATAGAGGTTATCTGGGCGGGCGCTAGGACCACCCACTCGCACCAGAGAGGATATGTGGGCAGGCGCTATGACCGTGTGGCCAGGCGCTAACGCCTCACGGCCTTTGGGTGCATACAACCGAATCCAGGGCTGCCAGGGTCATTATTCTATAACTTCCTGACATCAGAGTTAGGCTGCAGACAATGTTCCCTCTAATTCCTTCTAAGCTATGTGCACAAAAGTTAAAAACTGTGTGCTCAGGCGAGAATTCACATAAAATTATTTGTGCGCACCACAATTTGCATGTGCACTAGCCTCAAAATGTGTGTGCGCACGCAAGAGGGAACGTCGGTTCCAGATGAGGCTAGAGTTGGTCCCGATTATACTCACATGCGTAACTACTTTGCATGATCTTAACTAATGTGTGTAAGGTGAGGTACATCTTAGCTGGTCCTAATGCCTTTGGCAGAACCATGCATTGTCCCAAGTGCTGCTCAACGTGCAAAGCTCCACTGGTCTCCTATGGACAACAGAGAAGATTCACCCATGAGTTTTCCTGGGGTAACACTGAGCGCAAACTTCAACAGCAGGTGTCAGCAGGGAAAAATCTGAAACTCAAGTCACATTCTATTTCCTGTCTCATATGAGCACAATCAAAGAAAAACAGCAGCTCACTGAGAAACTGTGTATAAACAAAACCATTCCCACCCCTCAGCTGCAGCTTTTTAGGCTGTGAGATAAGGAGAGGCCTTTTAAACAGAGGCTTCTTAGTGGAAGCAGAATGTGGCTTTAGTTTCAGGTTTCACCATTTTCATTGCAGGAAATTTAATAACAAAATTCTTTAAAAAAAAATAGTTACAAAGCATGTTGAGCACAAGTCCTATTCACTGGACTAATATAGAATGAGAGAGGTAAATTACCCTTTTAACAGAGGTAGACATAATTGCCCTGCATATGTATGTTACAGACATGATTGGCCTGCATGTACAGTATATGAGACAGACAAATTAGATAGACGTGTACTAAAGTAGTGTTTCTTTCAGGGATCAGTAGCAACATATCATGAACAAACAGCAACACCTTATCTTTTATGTGATGTATTTCTATGGAATAAGATACAAAGATTCTAACTTAAATGGGTTTTGGCAGAGAGCCCAGAACAGCCACCAGGTGCAACTAGGGTTGCCACCCAGCCGGTATTTTACTGGCCTAGCCTTTTTTCCGCCCCCCCAGCACTAGCCGGTATATATATATATATATATATATATATATATACATATATATATATATATATATATTTTTTTTTTTAAAGGTGGCAACCCTAGGTGCAAATAAGATACTTTTGAAACAATTTTGAGATAATCAAATAAGTAACTGCAAAGATTTAGATAAACAGGTCTCTTGGGAGAATTTAGACTCACAGATTAAAGGACATTTCATCGTTAGCGAAGCTGTAATAACTGGAAAACAAACACAGAAATGTGTTCAAACTTTTATAACCTGCCAAATTTTGTCAAACGAATATGGTAATTAGGGGGCGTGGCCACAAAAATGGGCATGGCCAACAAAAATTGTACCTCTTTTTACTTACAAATTGTTGGGAGGTATGCCATAATGTTATTAGTATCAGCTCTAAGGATGCATGAAATATGGTCTGGGAACCGGCCAAGTCATAGCACTTGCAGGATTTTGATTTCGCCAACCAAAATCATTTTAAAGTAATTAAAATATTATATACTGCTGCATTGGTAAAAATTATGTGATTGCTTTGGAAAGACCACTATAGTTTATATGATTAGGCTGCTTTGTAGCCATGGGTGCAGCCATTTCAACTGAAAAAAGAGAAAAGGCACAGATTACATAGCAGATAAGATATGTATGTGATTCAATGGGATTATACAGAGTCCATCTACCTGCCTTAACCTTGAATGGCTGCCCCCATGGCTATACAGCAGCCTGTTATATAAACTATAGTTGTGTTTCTTAAGCAAACCCACCAGTTTTACCAGTGCAGGGCAACAGTTCATTATATTTGAATTCATTTATTAGACTTACATTTTTTGGTGTTAACGTTCCTTTAAACCCTTAAAGTCAGGGCACATGACCGTATAATTGCAGGCAACATTTATTTTTCAGATAATACACTTTTAGGGATATTTTGCCCAAATGGAATTAACGATTAGGGTACAGATGCAGTTTAGTATTCAGCAGGATCCTTTGGCAATGATTTGCTGTTTGGACAAATATAATAATTGTGGATTCAGTGCATCTCTAATTAGTATCATACAGCAGCATTCACTGCAAGTGTTAGTTGCTCAGATCTGAATGACTCCATTTTGGTTCTTGAATTAGAACATGAAGTGACTAGTGGAGTCTGATGTTTTTTTATGGCAGAACTGAAAGTTATAGAAAAGCAGATGGTGCTTAATTCAAACACTATATAGTGCATGAATTATTGTTAAATATTTCATTTGTAGAAATGCTATAGTACCCATACACCCTAGATTCATTGGAATCGAATTGATCTTTATCCCCTGATGTGGCTGTCATTGGAGCTCCGGATGTGACATGGGGCCAGCGTGTTGCAGCCATTGTTAAACTGAGAGATGGACATAAATTTTCATTACACGAACTAAAGGAATGGACCAGGTAAACTGAAGTCATTAAGGGGCAAATTCACTAACATCATCCGAAGTTGCACCAGCTTAAGCTTCACCGCACTTCGCCATGCGTAGTTTTGCCAGCACTACGCAAATTCAATCAAATGTGCGTAGCAAAGTTGCAATATTGTTACTTCATCAGGCAAAGCAAAGTCTAATTTGCATACGCCACTAACTTTAAAGTATGATGTAGGGGGGAAGGCGGGTACCTAAAAAAATTACAATCTTTTTCTGCCTATCGCCCTTAAAAAAATAAAAGCGTTTTTTGGGACAATTTCAACTTTTTTTTTTAAAAACAAACAAAAGGAATCCTGGGAATGAATTCCAAATACTGATGAGCCTCAAGAAAGGTGAAACGGGTCTGTAGTTGGGAATCTGATCAGCTATTATCCTGGCTTTTGCTTGAAAACCCAGTGGGTGAGCTTTAGCCAATAGGATAAACCAATGTAAATGGGATTCTCTTGGAGCTTGTTTGGAATTCATTCCCAGGATTCCTTTTGTTTATTTAAGTCTCCTCAACCTTTGGCACTTGTATGCAACTTTTTTTTTTTGGAAACTCCTATCTACTCTATTGGACTTTGCCTGGTCTGAGGTGGCGAAGTCAAGTCTTGCGCAAGAGGTAACGTTCAGTAAAATGCGCATCTAAGTGAATTAGCGTAGTTACGTCCCTTCGTCAGTGCACATCTTCGCCTGTCGTAAGGGTGCAAAGTTGCAAGAGCAAGGATGTCCTACTTGTATTTCTCTATTTGTTTGCCCTCCCCCACCCATCCTAGGAAGGCATTTTGTCATTGTAGCATATTTGTTTTGTTTAATATACCCAGTATTTCCAACAGACGTCCCTTCGCCCTTACATTTTACTCGGACTGTCACAGATATATATGTTGTACTGCAATAATATATACATTAGGGTATTATGTGTGTGTTGGGAATTTAATATGGGGTTTGAGGTTATATACACATTTTATACATTTGGTCAGGTTGTGTTCTGGATCCCTTATAACTGCTGCCCATGTTCATATACCACTGATTTTTATATTGATGTGAGAGAAACAACACATTGATGCCTCAAAGTGACTTTTAAACCAATCCCCATGCTTGTATTTGTCTGTCTCCTTCAAACAAATGGGGTTTGTTTGGTGCTTCATATCCCTAGGCTGTCCCACAGTATAGAGCAGCGCCTACTCACAGACTAAATCAAGCTCATCTCCCTTATTTAGGGCAGTCATGGCCCCGTACTGCATTCCTGCTGAGCTCATCCCAGTGGAAGAAATTCCCCGAAACCAGTTGGGAAAAATCAATAAAAAGCAGCTGCTGGTTCATTTCTATCCCCAGTAAGGGGAGGGCAAAGCAAACCCCCCATATACAGGGAGCCCTCCTTGATAACACTAAGATGACCCCCCAATTACACCTCTGTTTATATCAATCTAGTATATCATACATACTCATACAATACAAACCCTACTGGGCTGAAATCTTATTCTTTCTGCGATGATACTACCAGGACTTCAACGGCTGGCAAAAATTTTGCTTATTTGTCTTGTACGGATAAAGCAATTATGGAAGAAATAGCACACAAAGGAAACAACAAAGGAAACCTTCGTTGCCTTGCAAACTCTTCTCTCTAGAATCCCTCTTTCCACACTAAAAGAGACACATTTTTAATTGAAATCACCCCTGGAAAAAAATATTTTTTTCACTCAATCTATTTTTCAATTGCATGTGTGCGTATTAACCTCTAAACACATTGATCAACCAAAGTATAAGCATATGCATAGTTCTCACACACCCAATAAAACTCTAACCCTGCTTTAGTACTGATATACACAGGCGATCTATATGTAATTCATTCACAGTGAATAATAAGGATGTTTTTCTTTCTGCAACTGAATGCAGTTTTAAGCAAGGTAATACCAGTCCCAACAGCAGTGCGATTAAACTGTAATTGGAAATAACGATTGCTCACATACACTCACAGCATATATATATACAGGGCATTTTCTGCACACACCAATTTTTCTGGGGCCACCTTCTAAAGACAATGCAAACTATCCTATTGAATCATTGTGGTGATAATGTTTTCTTTCTGCTCTTTCTTTGATTCTTGAAGGTCCAAGAAATGCAACACTGCCAGTGCAATCAAGCTTAGTAAAACTGAATTTCGGTCTCTTTTCATTTTTAGCTTTTTGGCTTTTTTTTTTTTAACCGAAATAATTTTAATTGAAATATGTTTAAAAACGTTTGACATGAAGTCTAAATCTGTCTACTGTATATGTATTAAGGTGGCCATACACTTTAAGATCTGCTAGTTTGGAGAAAAAACAGATTGTAGTACAACGATGGCAATGGGTCGAGGATTGCATCAACTAGTAAATGTGGATCTCGG